>VRYO01000348.1:815859-835577 GCA_009812075.1 Sialia sialis
GGGGGGGGGGGCACAAGTGCAACCGTTGGAGCCACCGAGTTTCACTCTCGCTGGCTGAGTTCCCCTTGGGCAGCAGAGATGCAGAACTGAAACCTCCAGCTGTATGGACGTGGGGGCGGCTGGAGGTGCAGGAGGGCTCAGAGCAAAGCCATGCACCACCACACCAGTGACCAAGGGCTGCTGGGGGCACCAGGGGAAGCAGAAGACCAGAAGCAGACAAGAGTTTCCTCTGGCTCACAGCACCCATCTTGCTTCTGCCCTCCCTGCACAGCTGGGCCACCCATCTCCTTGGACCTGGCACATCTGGTGGGAGCAGAAATACCCCTGGGCTTGCAGGTACCCACACCTGGGCAGGCTCCAGCTGGCATGGACCCGCTCCAAGAGCCTGTCCAGGGGCTGACACTGCTGAAGGACAGTGAAATCCCAGTCCATTGGGCAAGTGCTGGTCAGCAGGACCATGATTGCCCGCATGGAGTGGTCCCAGCAGCAGCAGAACCACCTGCACCTCCTAGTGCAGGGAAACTGAGGCACAGAGAGGGGAAGCTGGACACTCAAGCATTCCCCAAAACCCAATTTCCTCCCCCTGAGCAAGCCACTCACCTCCCTCCTTGTCCTGACCTGCTGACACAGCAGCACAAGGAAGACCCCAAAACTGACCCCAGAACATCATGGGGGCTCTCATGAGAGCACCGGGATACCAACATGTGAGTGTCCCATACCCCAAGCACCCAGTGCCTGCCCTCATCCCGGTGACAGTGACAGTACTTCAGGCCACATTGCCACCTGCTGGCACCAGCCCTGGGGGCTGAGGGCACTGGCACCTTCCTTGATGGAGACAGCAAGGAGTTCTGCGCTGGCTATCGGGTCCAGGCCCAGGTTTGGGTACAACGGACCACTGCCACATCCAACTGGAGCAGCCACCGCTCACTTCCCTGAACTAATTTTATCTGACTTCATGGTAACCTGGGACAGTGCATGTGCAACCCAAACCCATCTTAGAGGGGTGTGGGTGCCTCCACCCTGCTCACATCCCCCATACTCTCTGGGGCACCATGTGAAAGTGCTGCTCCAGGGGTGAAGGAGACTTCACAGCAGCAATGACAGCTGCTCCAGATCTGCAGCTCCAGCTCCTGCTGGAATTTCCAAGGCACAGATAAAGCAGAGATGGCACCATCAACTGTTTTGCCCCCTAGACTCCCTGCAAGCCTTCCTGATGCCCCAACAAGCTCTGCTGCTGCCTCTCCCCAGAGGCCATGGATCTAACTCCCACCTTCTCCCAGGCCATGCTCTCCCTTCTGTCACACGGGGGAATGGATCCTCTGCCACTGCTCTGCAGCCATCCTTGCATCCAGCCATCCACGTTTCCCATCCACACAAACCCCACGTGAGGCATGGGGGAGTGGAAACTCCACCTGCACACATGCTGACAAACACCAGCAATTCATTCCTGACACTCGGTGGTCACTGACAAACACAGCTGCCCATGGGTTACACAATCAGAGCCAGAGGAAAATCAACACAGAGCATGGTTCTTCAACACACACATCGAGAGCTGCCACTGTCCCCGGAGGGCAGCAGGTCTGGGAGGCCCTGGCAGGGGTGACAGCCACAAGGAGCAGGTGGGTGGTGTTGGATGGGACCCTACCCACAATCTCATCCCAGCACATCTGTACATACATCAGCACCAGCCTGGCCACCACCATGGCTCACTGACGTGGATCCATCCATGTGAGTGGCTCACAGAGGACACCAGGAGCTGCCGTGTGAATGCCCAGCATGGGCAAAGCACACAGAGCCCTGGCAACCAGGTGCCAGCTCCTCTCAATTCCTGCTTTGGGAAGGATCCTGCATTGGGCAGGTCTCCAAGGACCCCACGGGAATTGCCCCAGGCAGACACAGCACTTCTCCCACCCAGAGCCTGGGAACCCAGCAGCTCTGGCTGTCTCCACCCTGGCTGGTGTCGGGGCCAGCTCTGGCCCTGTTAGACAAGTCCAAACTCCAGGGACACCGGGTGAGGTGTGGCCGAGCAGCGTGTGCAGAGCCAGGTGAGGGAGACAATCACCATCTCTAGGAGGAGAGCCCTGGCCCCTCATGGGCTTGCTCTGCCATCACCTGAGTCAGGAACCGCCAACCATGGGGGCCTTCTTGATTGCCACAGCCTCGGCAGGTGGCTCAGGCTAGCACCAGTCACTCCCCATGGAAACCAAACAAACATCATCACCCAGGTCCAAAACTTCCAGCCCATCCATCTCCACACTCTGACAGATGGTAGCAGGTCCTAAGACACCTCTCAGCTGCAACTGGGTGACATGCTGGGCTGGCAGAGGGCATTCCCAGCATGGGCTGTCAGATGATCCCCCAAAATCCCTCCCAACACCACTGCAAAGGAAGGAGGAGGAGGTAGGGGGACCAGGCAAACCTCCACCAGCCCCTTGCTGCTGTCCCCCACTCCAGGGAACAGGGACAGATCCTGGCCCAGCCCTGCCACCCTTGCTGGAAGCTGAGAGCTTTTTTTAAACCTGTTTGTAAGGGCAACTGACAAACAAGAAAAGAGAGCTCCTTGCGGGGAGGAGAGGGGCTCCATGGTCAAATACCAGCACCTGGGAGACTCCCATTTAATTCTGGGTTGTGCTACAGCCCCTCCAGTGTGTCTGGAGTGGAGCCAGCTGTGGCCAGGGCTGCTGCCTCCAGCACCCTTCAACAACCCCTGCTGGCACCACTCCAGCACCCAGCCCAGCAGTGCCAGCCATCGACAGCAGCAGCACCAGACAAACCCCTGATTTTCCCCCGGCTGGAACATCACATGGCCCAGACACGACCCAAGCCAGAGCCAGAGCTGCTCAGCCTTGGGAAGCAAAAAGGGTGTTCACCCCACAGCCCACAGTGCAAACCCTGACCCCCATACAATCTCAGAGTCCTGTGGTTGAGCATGGCTCTTCACTGGCTCCAAAGGCAAAAAGTAGGTGTTATATCCTGATGGAGCAAGGCTTTGCCACCCAGCTCCCTCTGAAAACCCAGCTAGGGAAAACTCTGAGCCAGAGACAAAATCATCCTTGGAGTTACCCAAATCTCACAGTTCAAGCCCCAGCTCCCTTTGCATCCTTGGCAAATCTCTGTGGGGAGGGCACCTACACCCCAAACTTCAGATCCACTATAAAAAAAAAAACAAAAAAAACACTCTAAGAAACAACAACAACAAAAAAAGATTCAAATATTTCTCCCCAGTGAGGTGCAGAGAAACACTTGCACATTGGATGTCATCGTCAGCAACTCCTACACCACCCCCCACGTACACCATTGCAAGGGGGGAGCAGAAGGGGGTTTGTAGGCACCTACAGAGAAAAAGGAAGATTTCTGCATAATTTGGTTAATCAGTCAACCAAATGAATCCATGAGACCCTCCTGCACTCCCCAAAAAACTCAGTCTTTTGTGGGGCAACAAAACCTTCATGGCCGGTACCAGCATCATCACCTCCCTTTAACAGAACCACAGCAGGGACCCTGGGCAAAGTTCCAAATCCCAAATACTACTCCAGGTTTGAATGCAGTGGCAACAACAAATGCCAAAAAAAAGGGGATTCATCAAATCTTGGAATCACCAGAAAAACTCGTAGTGCTGTCAAAGGGGACCCAGCAGAAGCCTGTGGACCTCGGCATCCTCGGTGCTTCTTCCCCTCCAAACTCTTCAGTCACCAAAGAAAAATTATGGGGAAGGGAAGGGAAGGGAAGGGAAGGGAAGGGAAGGGAAGGGAAGGGAAGGGAAGGGAAGGGAAGGGAAGGGAAGGGAAGGGAAGGGAAGGGAAGGGAAGGGAAGGGAAGGGAAGGGAAGGGAAGGGAAGGGAAGGGAAGGGGGAATCAGCTCACTGGCCCAGAAGCCAATTACAACAAATGGAAAGTGTTTTGCTTTTTAATCTCATGATTTTTTTAGCTAATCTCTGCTTTGGAAAGGGACGATTGGCTCAGCAGCAGGATGCTGCCAGGGGGGATACAGCACGTGTGGAGTCCTAGCTGCAATGGAAACTCAAGTCCTTGCTCTCCAATCCTGTCCTTTTGGGTGGATTTATCCTGGTTTTTTTCTCAGAATGACTGTATAGGGGCAGAGAAACAACAGCAAAACTTTGGGAAACTTCTGAAGAGGGGATTTTGCTGTGTTTCTGTCTTTTCTGAAGAGGGGAGTTTTCTCTTTTCAAAATACTCTTTTCACTTTGAGTTTTTCACCAGCTTGCACAGGAAGGTTTGGAGGTGGGAAAACCCTCCCCAGCCCCTGCAGACCCTTCTGCTTCTGTGGGCTTTGCCCTCCTTGGGAGAAAAGCCAAGCCCTATTCCTCACCTGCCCAGAGATCATGTAATCACAGAATTACAGAATCATTTCAGTTGGAAAAGACCTTTAAGGTTATCAAGATGATCCTTTTCCTGCTGTAAAAGAAGTTGTATTCTGGGGAACTTGATAAAAATGAGAAGTTTTAGAAGTGAAAAGGACCACACACACACCCAGAAATGGGCTTGTTTCCTCCTCCAGCCCTGGGCAAGACCTCAACAGGATCCAACAGAAGGCGAAAACCAGACCCAGCAGTCCAGGAGAAGACAGAAATCTCCTCACCCACCACCACCAGACAGCACACCGGAGCTGGGAACCATTTGGAACCCCTTCACCAACCCAGACTCTCCCAAGCACATGGAGAGCCAGAGGAGGAAAGAGGCCGCTGGATGCCATCCCCAGAGCCCATAAATTACAGCAGGGAACAGAGTCGCATTTGCCCTATTTCTTATCTGCTTGGAAATTGTGCTGCTTTCCCAGCTGCAAAGGCAGCTCTGTTCCCAAGAATTTCAGCAAAGCCATGACCTCTTTCCAGGATCGTACAGTATATGGTGGCGGGGAGCCAGGGCTAATTATAGGCACAGGAAAAGGGGAGAGAGGCATTTGGAAAAGGTCTACCTTCCCAGCCATGGGGAGTGGGGCAGCACAGCCACAGCTGAGCCCCCGATGGGAGCACCCCAAAGGGCTGCAAAACTCAGGAAAGGAGAGTGAATCCTAGGGATCATCCTGCTGGACTTCACTATCCTCATTTACTGGAAAGATGAGAACCAGCATAAATCTCATCTCAAATACTTCACAATTCCAAAGTGCTCTAGTGTAGAAGCTCCTCAGGGGTGACCCCCACTGTCCTGGCACAGGTCGAGGGCCAGTACAGCACCACAGCAAGAACCAGAGCCTATGAGTCCTACACCTGGAAGCTGAGCCGCTTGGGTTCCCTGCAGAGCCCCATCTCCCAAAGGTGAACAGTGCCACAAGCCCCTCACTCCACCCTTGTGCCCCAGCACTGCCCAAAAGCAGACCTGCAGAGATGCTCCCCAACCTGGAAGCAAATAAAAGTACATTAATTTAAACACCAGCCAAGGCTCTCGGGCAAAGCCACGTGCAGGTTTAGAGCTGAGTTCATTGTCACTCGCTGAGCAGTGTCACAGGAGCCACCTCCCTCCCCTGACCCGCTGCAGAAGTGGACAAGGACATGGTGACACATGTGCCCACGAGACCTTCCGGCAGGGAGGAAGCTGGGCAGGAAAGCACAAAACAGGCAGCAACACTTTTAACCACCAGGCTCCTCTTCAGAGCCACGTTTCTGCACAAAACAAAACCTGGGCAAGGTAAAAAATCCCACCTAATGTTTTCTCTGAGGAAGGAAAAAGAAAAGCCAGGAACCTTCTCGCTTGCCGCAATGGTTTTCATTTTCCACCAAATTAACTCAAGTCTCGACTCTGGCTGCCGGCAGACCCCCTCCCTGCCTGCTCGCTGCCATGTGTGCCTGCGCATGTGGGAATGTGTGGGTGTGTGGGTTTTGTTTTGCTTTCTGCACTGGCTCTGCAGACCATCTCCTGCTCTCGCCCATCGCAGCCTGCGAGGCTCAGCCCAGCTCCATTATCCGCAGGGTGGACTTCCCACTCCTCCGGCTACAGCCTTGTGCGGGGCCGCTCTCCTCCTGCAAGAACTTCCTGAAACACGGCTTGCAGCTATCCCAGCCCTCTGGGTGCTGCAGAGCTGTTGCCATTGCCATTGTGTGGAGGGGAGGGTGCCAAGGCTGGGTGCTGCAGAGTGCTGGCACGGCTGTGCCCACGGGACAGCACCAAGCAGGGCACCAGCGCAGCCTCCCTCTCACCAAAGGAAGGAATCTGCCTGAGCATGCCAGGTCCAGCTGATGCCTTTTTCTAACGCTCTGTGGCAGCAGGGAAGGCGGTAAGGGCACACCAAGTTTGCCCTGCTCCTAGCGAGACCCTTGGGATCACCTCCCACCAGCTCCCTGGATAATAACCCCAGATAAAGCCCTGCCCTTGGTGCCCAGCCTCGGTGCTACAGGTACTCCCAGAAATGCTCCAAAGACTGACCAAGCCTTGGTACAAACCAAAACCAGCACTTTCTACATGACACCCTGCTCCCCAGCTCCAACACTCCCGATGGGCACACCAAGGAATGGAGGGGAAGGCGAACAGAAACAACTTCTCCACAGTTCATATCAAATACCGTGGTACCGCCAGCACCCAGCAGCTCCCCAGCGCCCAGCCCAGCGCAGCAGCAGGACAAAGCACAGACACCCATCCCCACAGAGCTGAGCCCACCTCGCTGGCACTGCTGGCACATCCTGGTGGAGCACATGGCCTGGCAGGGCCCCCACAGCCCCTTCCACCCGGCTCCGCGGGCGCCGCCACGCACGGCTCAGCCCTAACGGGATAACAAGCTCACAATGAGATCCTAATGAAGGATTAGCGAAATACAGTTTAAAGAGATTACATCTGTGTGTAGCACTGAAACTTTTTGATTTATTTAATTTTTTTCCTGACAGCCCATCCGAGGTGAGACACAGACTACAGCCAACATGGATGGAGCTGGCATTCACCACTGGCTCCAGCGACTCGGGATGGTTTTCGCATCGCATTTGTGCAAAGAGGGGCCAGGGCTGTAAAAAGGATGGAGGAACACACAAAAAATGGCTCATGGCGCCTGCAAGCCCTGCCCAAGGCGCTTCACAGCCAGCCAGAGGCTTCCTTCATCTCTCCCCTCCCACACCAGTCCCTTCCCATCTGCATCCCAGCTGCGCCCGATGCTCTCAGTCCCGTTCATAATGACTGTTGATGTTATCCGCCCGAGCCGGAGCCTTCCAAGGAGCCCCAGGGAAGCAGGTACTCAACTCTCATTCAGGGAAAGTTATTAATAGTAATTTCTTGGCTCTACACAAACAGAGCAAGAAGTCAGCTCTGGCCTGGGAGAGCTTGGCGTGACTGCCAGTCCCACGTGCTCCGAAAGGTCAGGAGTCTGGTTCACCCCCAAATCAAACGAGAATGTTTAAAACAGAAGGCAACACATCTGGGGTTGCTTTTCGGCTTGTTTTGACCACTCATATTTTTTCTGCAACCACCAACACCACAAATTTTCTCCTCCTGAGAAAGGGCAACGTGACTGTCACCCCATTACAGGAATCCAGGAGTGGGAATTTGCTAAAGCAGCCCCAAGAGTGCTAATGCCCACGGGGAAATGGACAAGCAAGGCTGATGCTGGGGGACGGGCTCAAACCCACTCCTCATTTCAGCCAAGTCCTCAAAAGCCACGCGACAAGAGGGAGGTGGGGAGCTGAGAAACATCCCTGTTGAGAGACTACAAAACAAATCAAATGAAGATGTTTGGAGCAGATCCAGATGTTTATTAGTGACGCACACGGAGGTATAAATAATTATCCGGTAGGAATTTTGTTCACAGGCAGCTCTCCCTTATCTAATCAGATCTCAGTGCGACATGGCCCTGGCCTCCCCCTGCTTAAAAAGTCTTGAGAAAACCAGATGCAAAATAAAAAAACCTCACTAGGGGCACCAATTTAATCCCATTAATCACTGGATACTGGGAGCAGAGCTGCCAGCACTCAGATCTCATCCGGCACAGCTTAAGGGAGGATTTTTTCCTCCAGCAGGAGCACTGGCAGAGGGTCAGATCCTGCAAGAGGGTGCAGAGAAAGGCCAGGAGCTGAACCCTAGCACCCTGCCCCATGTCCAGCACCAGGCATGGGTAAAGTGGCATCTGTGGGGACAGGAGCCACGGTGGCATTGGCTGGGCCCCTCCACACCAGTGCAAGGAGCTGGACAAGCTCTCGCCTGTAAAAAATCAACTGCTTAAAATACCCAGGCCAACAAACCCCTCCCTTGTCCGGCTGCGTGGTACCGACCGGCCTCTCCAGCGTCCGGACACTGCAATTACCTAAAAATAAATGGACCACAAACCTCGAGAGGCCAAATGGCTGAGGGGGATGAGGATGGCAGGGAACGTGCCCCAGCAACACCGAGCCTGGCTGGAGGGACCAGCAGCCATGAGCAGCTGTCACAGCACCACCAAAGCCAAAGGGTTCGCATGCAACCAAAAAACAGGTAAAAAAAAAGGCTTTAACAGCTCAAAAACGCCACCTGAGCTGATTTTTCATCACCTAACCCATGGGAGGTGCCAGCCCACTGAGCCGCACCACCACCCCCCGCATCAGCAGCCCCTCACCCTGCCAACCCCCCCACCAGCATTTCCGATGGTTTTACAAAAATTTAGCCAACCCAACCCACCAAAGGCGAGGCTGCAGTGGGTTTTGCAGAGGCCAGAGAGGAGCAGTGTTGGAAACTTACTGTAGGAAATTGGCCGCTCGGCTCCAGCTCCTTGTCCCTACTGGTGGGAAAGTCTATAAATCTCTAATAAGGGAAAAAAAAAATCCCCTCCTATTTTATTCCTTCTCTCTCCCCCCTTCCAAAGGATTGCGAAACGGAGAGGGCAGCCAGGGCTTGGATTCGCAGCATTTCTGAGTTCCTACAGAGTCTGGGCTCCCTGCCACCAGCAACAGCGGCTCTGGGGGTGTGGAAAAAGGGAGGAAAAAAAAATAAAAAGAAGAAGAGGAGTAAAAAAAATATATATATAAAAAAAGTCCTGTTTATTTTGGGGGATGAGAGAGAAAGCTTGCACTGCACAAAGCGGGGTGGAGGGGGAGAGAGGCTCTGGCACTCTTGCAGGCACCACACATTTGGGAATCAAAAAGGCTCCATTAAAACACCTCAGTTTTGGGTGGGAATACTGAGCTTGCAGAGGATGCTTTTTCCCAGAGTGTACATGGGCAGTAAGCAATCTCATATAGAGGGAGGCAGCACCTCCAGAGCAGCTGGAACCCCTCGAGGGCACCCATGGGTGCCAGTGGCAGCTCTCCCCTGCCCTGCCCTGACGCGGCCCCGGGCGCTGTGAGGGGAATTACTGAAGACAGGCTGGAAGAAAAGCCTGCTCCAGCCGTGACCCAGATTCCCCTCCAGCCTGATCCCTCACTGAAGTCATAATCCTTGGAGGGCTTCTGGTCTTTTTTTTTTTTTTAAATACATCCCTGAGCGTTGCCATGGTGACGAGGGGGATGCTATAATTTCAGCATTATAGACTTCAGCGCGAGAACAGGAGGGAGAAGGTGGTAGAAATATGGATGAGCCGCACTGGTAATGCATTTAGGGGAAAAAAGGAATTTAAAAAAAAGAAAGAAAGAACCAAGGCAGCACCTTGGCTTGGGCAGCAGAAGCCGGAGGAACAGGGCCATGTCACAGCTGAAAGGATGCAGGGGACAGGGAATCATGGAATAGTTTGGCTTGGAAAAGACCATAAAGATGGTCTGATTCCACACCCTGCCATGGGCAGGGACACCTTCCACTAAACCAGGCTGCTCCAAGCCCTGTCCAGCCTGGCCTTTGGCACTTCTAGGGAAGGGGCAACTTAAGCAACTTCTGCCAGGGCCTTAGCACCCTCACAGGGAGTATATTCTTCCCAACATCCCACCTAACCCTGCCTTCTGTCATCATGAAGCTGTTCCCCCCTTGTCCTGTCACTCATCCAAAGTCATCTCCAGCTCTCTTGGAGCCCTTTAGGCCCTGGAAATGGCTCTAAGGTTTACCTGGAGCACTCTGTTCCCTAGAATGGGCACCTGCTCCTGCTCCTTGGCCCGAGTACCCACTTTGGGACTTTGTCAGGGCAGCAGCTTCTCTGCCCAGACAGACCCCACAGGGCTTTGGGGGATGCAGGGAGCCACTCTGCCAGAACACAGCAACAAGTCCTAAATCCCCCAGAAAACCTTGTGGAGCCCAAGGCGGCCCTGAGCAGGAGCACCATATTTTGGGGTGGCCTTAGCCCAGCAAACCACAGCTCAGCACCCAGCAGATGCCAAAACTTTGCAAAGAAGCAGCTCCGAAAGAACTGCCCTCCAATTTTTACCTCTATTTCCTGCCACCTCTCCTTTCTGCCTGATTTGCCCTGATTTGTCTCCAAGGTATCCCATCATGAGCAGGATGTGGGAGATCCTGTGCTCCTGTCCAGCTCTCAGCTGGAACAAAACCCACCACTGCCCATGATTTTACAAGCACATGAGATACATCTGGACGCTCCTAATGCCACACCACCTTGGTTCAGCCCTAGAGAGCCCCTGGGCTGCTGTCTGTGAGTTTTCAGGCTGGTGACCTGTGACCCCACAGGAGGGATACACCAGGAACCTGATGGCTTCAGCCTCCCCCAGACCCTTGGGACCTCAAGCTCTCCTGTGGCACACAAATAGCAAAACTGCACGAACAGAAGCCAAACCAGTTTTAGCCACGTTTCCACCCCGCTCGCAGCCCTTCCCGCCCCACTGCCAGGCACTGAACCGGCACCTGTGTGACGAAAGATTTCCGAAAGACGCACAAATAAAAATAAGATCATACACAAACTCCTCTGCCCAAAGCCAGACCAATGGCCCATGACCCCATCACAAGAGATGTGGGCTGCCAGGGACTCACGGGGTCCCAGAGGAAGCCAGATTGCCCCAGGGGATGCCAGGTCCACACCACGCTCAAGTGGGAAGGTGAGAAAAAGCTGTGGTCTGGTGTGCAGCACATGGCACTGTGTGCTCTGGCCATGCAGCCTGCACCCCTCAGCCTCTCTGAGGGCTGGGAGAGAAACCCTGACCACAAAACCCAGGTGGGCAGTGTCAGGAGGCACTGAGACATCACTGTCTCAGTCCTGCACTGGAGCCTCGGTTCCTGGGCACAGCTCAGTGGGGATCCTCAAATCCCAGCACGATGTTGGGACAAAAGGGTCTCCAGAGCTCTAAAAGCCTAAATAAAACCGCAGCACACCACTGCAAAAGTGGGAACTTCAGGTGCAGGGTGGCAGCAGGCGCCAAGGACCCCCCACCACGACTCAACGTGCTGGTTCTACACTGCAAAAAAAACTCATGTAACCCCAGTGGAAAAAATATCGTGACTGTTTTGTTTCCGTGCCCGAAGGGGAGCCAAACCCCCAAACTACCATCTCCAGTATCTGACCGGTCAGGCCTTGGGCCATCAGGGCGCTTTCAGCAGTGCCCCGAGCTCCAAATTTAGACTCAAAGGTATTTATCTCTGAGAAGCTAAAACCAAAGCTGCATTTGCATAACAAAAAGACCCCGATGCTCGGTGCAAGTGCTGCTGGCAGGGGAGAGGACATGCAAAGCAGGCTCTCTCGCCAAGCAAAGGCAATGAAGGTCACCCAGGCAGATGCTCAGCTCGCCGTGGCTGGTCCTCTCCACTGGAAAGGACAAGGCAAGAACGTCTTCCCGTAAGGAAAGCATCTTCCCAACCTTCCCACTTCCACCTCCAGTTGGAGCACCTCTCTCCAGCACAAGGGCAGGTGTGAAATCCTGCTCGCTAAAGCACACACTCTCATCTGGCCCTAAGGCTGAAAGACCTGAGGGCAACTAACAGGATTTTTCCAAACTCTCTCAATCTGTGTTGAGAGCTGGGCTCACCATTTTCCTCTCCTGCGTGCCAGTGGCTGGCACAAGGCCAGGCAGCTTCATTCCCCTCAGGAGCAGCGCCCATGGGGAAGCAGGAGGTGAGGAACCCAAGCCCTTGGCCTTTCCCCAACAGCTCCCATGTCCCCTGGGGCACCCAGAAGCAATCAGGAGCTCATCCCACCGGGACCCCCACCCCTCCCAGCGCAGCAGCTCTGTGCTCAGCTGTCTGACACCAGGTCAGCACCTGCTGGTGCCCGCGGCTCAACCCAGCACCTGTCCCATCACTTTGGGACAAAGTCCCTTCAGGAACTGGCGCCTCCCTGTCTCCTCCTTATCTCACACCGTCTGAATCCCCTCCTGCCCTGCCATCCTCACAACTCACTCACAACTCAACTGTACCAAAACCCCAGGGCATCACATCGAACCCAATAAAGCATCGCTGCGCCCCAGGCCGCCCCAAGAGCCAGATGTTCACGTCTCACCCCCCTCTCCTCCCCCTCCCCGACAAGGAAACGCCAGCTCTGGGGAGAGGATTGATGGAGGAGCAAGAAGCAGCCACCAGCTGCCGCGGGAAGAGGCCTTGGCTGCCTTCACCACCAGCATCTTGCTCCAACCATTTGTTCTGCTTCTATTTTCGAAAGCGCTGGGGCTCGTCGCTCCACAGATCCCAGCCTCCCTCCCAGCCTCCCCACCGCCGAGCAAGGCGACACATTTCTGCTAAGAGGGAGCGCCGGCTCCGCTCCCCATCTTGGCAGCGGCATCCACGCAGGACTGGGGATATTTTTGATCGAGCGAACAGAGAGGTGCTAGTTTTCCCGGCGGCTCAATGCCGGCGCGTGGGAAGGATGGCCATGGCGAGTCAGGGAAGGTTGAGGATGGATCCGTGACTGATCCCTGTGCTTAAAACCCTGGAGATGGGGTGTCAAATCCTCCTAAGTCATGCAAAGTGAGATGTCCAGTGGCACATGGGGCTCTCTGGGAAAACATCACCCAAGGGACGAGGCTGGAGGTGAGACCCTCTGAGCCCTTCTGGGAGCCCCCACAATGGTCCATGCTCTCAGAGCAGAGCTGGCATGCACACACTGTCCTTGTGATCCCAAGTGCTGCTCCTCACCAGAGTACTCGATGGAAAACTGCCCCAAGCCCACGTTCAAGTAAGCCCTGCCTTCACCCAACCTTCCACATCCTGTTCCAGTTATTGAAATAAATTTGCTGCTAGGGCAGGCTTTTCCTAGGGGCAGAGATGTGTCTCCAGGGAACATGTGGTTTACCCCTGGGATAAACCCAAGGGTTGGAATGAGATGATTGCAAAGGTCCCTTCCCACCTAAACCATTCCATGTGTCTGTGATAACTGTGCCTAGAGGCACCTCCTCACCTTCATGACCTTCCCAGTGGTGCCAGCACCAGACACGATTGGTGACACACAAAACACTTTCCTTTCCCCCATGGTTCTTCCAGCAAGTTCTGAACCAGTCCAAGCGCTTGCTGCATGTCAGGCTCCGTGTCTGACAGAGCCAAAGCCAGAGCTCCCTGCAGGGGAATTCTAAAGGCCAAAAATCCACACAGCTCCCAGCAGGAGAAGGGTGTTTGTGGCAGAGCCAGGCTCCAGCAACATCAGGATTTTAACAAGCTGTGGAGTCTTCAGCCACTCCAACCTGCCACCATCATCCAGCCGAGCAGCACCACGGTCCCCACCCAGAGGAGGTGCCACGGGTGCCTCAGGAAACTGCACTCCAGGGAGGGACACCATTCCCAACCACTGGCATTCACACAAAGTGGGCAGTTCCTCGCAGGGCTGGCAGCTCACTTAGATGCCAGCAAGAAGCCTGCAGGTACCAGCTCCACAGGGACATTTATCACATTTACACAAAGCATGACAGCTCAGCCCTCACCTATAGTTACACAAACACACAGCTGCTCTCTGCCTCTGTATATCTAAAATGGGTGAAAAACACCCATTTCTTGGCCGTCCCAAGCTTGCAGATGGTTCTTCCCCATGGAACAAGAGCACCCATGCCTGCAGCCTGATCCCTGCCATTCCCTGCCCAGCCCCTCATCACAGACATTTATCTCCTGCTGCCAGCACTGAGCACAGCAGCTGCGGTGCAGGACGGTCTCGGTGACTGCTCGTGCAAAATAAAAAAAGGCTGGTCGGTCAAAATAACTTGTCCACATTCTTTATTGCAATTTTTTTCTTCCCTGCTAGTGGAAACTCCTGCTCCGGCACCATGTCTCAAGGTTACTGCTAGGGGTGGGGGAGGATTTCAGGTTTTACAACTGAAAAATTCCAGAAAGAAACCCAGAAATGTTGCAAGCCTTTTACTAAACACAAGTCCTTTATCCAATTAATTTATTTAACTTTTTTTTTTTTTTAACATTTGATGCAGCAGGTTTAAGCAAACTACGTTTTTTTCAGCCCCTCAAATTTTGTCTGCTTTGATAGAAAATTCTCACTGATGCCACGAACATTTCCAATTTTCAACTTCTTTTTTAAAGAAAACTAAACCAGATGAATCTGACCCCACATATTTTCCCCACCTGCACAACATGAGATGTGTTCCTGGGTATGGCACTTAGCAATTTTTCCCTGAAGTCTTCCAATAACTGGAAAGGAAAAAATGTAAGAGTAAAAAGAAAAATTTCATCTTCAAAATAAGAAAAGAAAAAAGATGCTTTTGAAAAGGGTGGAGGAAAGTCGCTTTGTTCCTAAAGGCACTTCCATTTAAAAAAGAAGATGAAAATTTCCAAGCAGGGCTATTTATTACCACTGCTTATATCCATCAATAATTCCTTGCACCTGAAGCTCCGCTCCATCCTCCAGAGCAGGTACCCCCAGGCCCACAGCCCCAGGGCTGTGAGCTACAGGATCCATCATGCAGGGAGATGCTGATAATCCCCCCATAGCAGAAGGAGGAATCCCACTAGGAATCCTAAAATGATCCCTTGGCAGCCCTGGGGTGGGCTCAGGTCAGGACCTGGCCCCACAGACAGGTGCCGTTCCCCAAATCTCATTACTACTTTTTGGGGAATTTAAAAAAAGGTAAAAAAATAATTTGGGAGCCATGGATTTGTCCTGCCTCCTTCCAAAAGAAAAAGGCTGATGCAACAGCAGTGCTGCAGTGGGGGAGGTCACCCTTCCCCACAGCCCCCAGCTCCCCACCCGTGCCCCAAGCTGGGGGGGCTGCAGGCATCTCCTCCTGGAAGCGGTTTGGGGCTTGTGCCGGACGCTTGCAGGAAGCTGCCTGAAGCTCTGGAAAAAGAAACAATTCCTCCTCCTCCTCTTCCTCCCTGGCCAGAAATAGGTGATTTAATTACCCCCTTTCCAAGCCCAACCACCACTGACTCAGGACAGGAGGTGGGAGCGCTTCCACCCTGCGCCGGCTCACGCCCAGCAGCAGCCCAAAGCCACGGAGCACGGCTTTGACCTTGAGCTGTTGTGCCAGCAGGACTGGGCTGCCAGGGCACAGCCAACACAGCCAGCGCTCAGCTCCCCACCTCTGCATTCCAACCAGTGCTGCCCACTCAAAGCAAGGAGAGTCAGGCCATGGGTGCTGCGAGCCCCTCCACACACAGCCGCGGGCAGGGCCGTGTGCCGCCTCCAGGAAAACCAACGGATAATTGCAAGCTGAGAAATCCTACGTGTCCTGCTGGGCACAAAGAGTGAAACGTGCAGCCTGGCTGCTTGGGGATGGGACACCATGGTGGCTCCTGGGTGGTGGCTGGAGCCTGACACATCCCAGCACAGGCATCATCCCTCCCTTCCAGGACACCCACCCGGCACCGCTCCGGCTGCTCAGGCTTCGCGTTTTGGCAGCAAAAGAACAGCACCACAGGCTGGGGACTGGAGGGGCACAAAGCTGTTTTAAAAGTCCCACTGGGCACCATGGCAGTACCCAGCACTGGCAACAGGCCCCGGCAGCTGTTCCAGTATTCCAGCAGTCAACCATAACCAGGACATCGCCCAAAGGGTGACACAAATGGTGGCAGCAAGGACCGACCACCACTGCATGCACCTCATCTCACTGTCCCCTTTTATATGGGGGAAGGTGATCACCTATAGCTCAGAAGCAGCCTGGGAATCGTGGGGCAGCTGAGCTTCCCCCCAGTGTTGCCATGACCCACACAAAAACAGGACAAGTTTTCCCAAAAAACAGCTCAGAGATCCAAGACCCCCATCTTTTGAGCTCCTATGTAAAAGAAAGCAAACCTAGACCCCACCCCCCCAAAATAAATCAATCCAAACTGGAGTATTTATCAAACCTTTGCTCTCCACATGGGCACTTTTTTTAGGATTTTTTAATGGATGCAGACTCTTGTCTGTTTTGCAAGCAGTGGGGAGGTACAGCAGGGAGACACTGAGAGTGAGGGGAAAGGGAAAATTAAAGAACCACAAGCAAAGCAAAGTGGAGTGCAAGATGCAAACCGACAGATCCAGGGAGGCAGAGCTGCTGGCAAGCAGACGGCGAGATCCATCTTGAAAGCAAAAGCAAACTGCTGCTCACACAGGCAGAGGGAAAAACCTAGAGGTCTTCAGCACTGCCTGTGCTCTGATCAAACAAAGTGATTAACAAATCTCAGCTTTTTACTGAAAGCTTCTCTAATTAGAGGAAAAAAGGAAAGGAAAAAACAAAGCCAAACCCCCTGAGAGTCGCATCGAGTGGTGAAGTCTCAGACAGTGTTGGGTGAAGCTGAGGGGTTAATGCACCCCACAGTCCTGCTGGCACAGGGAGAGCAAGCACAGCCAGGGGCACCCCGTGGCACCAGCACAGCCACACACTTCCATGCCTCCCCAGCCTTCCTCCTCCTCCTCCTCCCCTTCCTCCTCCTCACTTGCCTTCTGCTCATCACGCCGGGCTCAGCAGCAGAGCTGAACCTTCCCGGGAGCAGCACTGTCATCTACAATAGAGTCACCTCTGAACTCGGGACAGCTCAGCCTCCAGGAACTGCCAAAATAGCGATAAAAATAAGAAAGAGCCCCTGGCCCGAGGAGTTCACCCTCCGAACAGATGGGACGGTGGCGGGGTGAGGCAGGGGAATATTTTTAGCTCTGGTTGCAGATGGGGAAGTCCAGCACAGCATTGACACGGCAGCCCCATCGCCTCCCGTGCAGCTCACCGTGCCTGGGTCGTGCGCACTCCCAGGTATTAAGAGGATTTAATGGGATGCTGCCTGCTCACTTCCTGAGCCTCAGGCACCACCTTCCAGGCCAGTTCACACCATCACAGCTCCACATGGCATCTCACCGCCACTGCCACTAGGGCAGCTGTGGTCCAGGGGAGCAGAGGCAATGTCAGCAACCCACATCCCTCTGTCCCTCTTTCCCCTTCATTCCCAAAATGTCCCTGCAATCCATCAGAGGAGAGATACCACGCAGCACCCTACGGCGGGTTCCTCTCAGCGCGCTCCAGGCGATGCCAACCTGACCCTGGGAAGCACTCTGGCATGGAAAAAAGAGGGAAAAGCAATTTCTGCCCCTCACCACAGATGCTTTTTCATGTTCAAATGACTCGCCCAGGGTGCATAACTTGTAGCTGAGTCCTCCACACCTAGCTGAAGCCCTCCTGTTCATTCAGGATGTGCCAAGCAGCATCTCCCCCCACCCTCAGGTCCATCCTTACTTCGTGAGCCAAGGCCTGCACCAGCATGGACACCTCCCTGGCAGGCAGCTGCCGGCACCAGCTCCCGGCACACACCAGCACCGCAGCAGCTGGGTCCCGCTCCCGGACTTTTCGTCCGACACTTTCGGCTTTGTTCTCCCTCTCACAAAGCCGACGTGAGGCTGCCCTGGCAGCATGAAGGGACCTTGAAGTGGATGCAGTTTATGACCATATTTAGGCTCCTTTATGTTGCCAGAGTCACAGTAAAGGGCTGCAGCATTAAATGAGACTCAGACCCCACTTGTTTCACTTGGCAGCCTGGGAAAAATCCACCCTGGGTGACTCCAGCACCATCCATGCCTCCGCCCTGCCCGCTCAGGGACAGCACAAAATAGCAACAGCCCTTTCCAGCTCTGCAGCTGCACTTCCCAAGAGGAGCCAGGAGCCCCACAGCAGTGAGGAGAGGGGAGATTAAACACATTAACCACCTCCCCCATTACGAGAACAACACCAAAGCGTGGGGAAGCAAAGGGATATGCCCAAGGTCACCTACTGACAAAGCCAGCACTTCCCAAGGTCCCAAGAGCCCCCCAGCAGGGCTGAGCACACATAGGGACGTGACCACTCAGCATGAGGAGCCCCCAAGCTGGTTTGTGCTGAGGGAGAGCCCGGGCAGGAGTGGAAGCCCTGAGCCACCTGACACAGGAGCCAATGCCCCTTCAACATGAGCATGTTAAATCCCTGCTGCGGCGGAGGCACCAGCGAAACCCGAGCAGTGGCCTCCACTGCTGCGGGGACATCGGCCACCTGCTCGGAGCCGGCACAAGTGCAGATGCCTCAGCTTGGCAAAGCCGCGACAACTGCGGGGGCTGAAGGGCAAGGTGGTGGGGGTGGAAAGAAGAATTCATGAGGCCCATCCAGAGGTCTGTGACCTTCAGGAGCCCGTGGCACTGATCCTGAGGGCAGAGTAAGCAGCTCACTTTGGAGATCCAAAGAGACAGGGGCAGCTCAGCGACCCACGCCAGGGCCACCAGCACCAAATCAGCCCAGGGAAGGACAGAATATAACCAGAATAACCCTTACCTACACCCAAAACCTGCATCCCTGGCCTGATGAGCATTCCTGTCGCCAGCACAGTCCCTTCCCCATCAGCAGCAAGATTTCAGCCTGGCTGTCCTGGGACAGTGGATTGAGAACACCCACCTTGGTGAAGCAACGCAAGCACAAAAATCCACACAACAGCCAGGCACTGCGGGAGAAGTGGAGGGAGAGTATCCGGCCTTTCCGAGGTGGGGGCAGGCAGAGGTGCTGAGCTGAAGTGCGAGGGCAATTTGCACCAGCACAGGTGTCTCTGTCCCTGCCCAGACCCCTGCCCACAGCAAGCAGGAGTGACCAGCCAAAACTGCGCGGCAGCTCTGACACTTGTGGAGGATGAAGAGGAGGGGACAGCCCAGCTGGTGGCCGTGCAGAGCTGGGGGTACCATGGAGCTCCACGGGTGCAGGGGGAAGAGCCACGCGTGTGGCACACGCATCTCACTGACCGTGTGCTGCTCTTGTGCGTGAGGGGAGAAAAGGAAAATAAATAAAAAAATAAAAACCAACGACAAAGCCAAAGGGGTTTGGGAGCTGCAGGGAAGGGAATAGCTGCAGGCAAACCAGCGTCACAGATGCCGAACAGCTACAGATGCCGGCCGCTCTGTCACCGCATCCCTGGTAGCATCGCCGGTGCCTGTGGCCAAGGAAGCGCTCGGCACCCCGGGGAGGCCATGGTTCAGTGACACGGTCTGGCCCCACCACGATGCCCTGCTCCGGCCGCTGTCGGATGGAGCTGAGGCGCTGAGCCCCCCCCGGACAAACAATCCCAGCTGTCGGCTCCGGAGCCGGCTCACGGCCAAGGCATGGACGCTCCAGGACTCGGTTTACCGCCGGCTCTCCCAAAATCTGCTCTTGCCAATCAAAACGCAGCCCCCACCGGCACCCGGAGCCTCGCCGGCAGGTCCCCTCACAGCGCCCGTGTCATTGCCCGATGTCCTGCCAGCGAGGGCACCCCCAGCCCCCAAAATCCACCGGGCCCTGCTCCTCCCCAGGTCCCGCCAGGCCGCAGCGGGTCCCATCCGGGGGAGGACGCAGTGTCGCGGGTGGGCTCATGGTCTGTCACCACGGGGGTCCCACGGGGACACTGCCCACCGCCCCAGAGCGGAGTGGGCACCCCTAGTGCTGCCCCCACCCCACCGACAGCAGCCAGCGGGACTATCCCCTGTGCCGTACCCGGCACCCGCACCCCACCGCGTCCCGCACCCCACCGCGTCCCGCACCCCACCGCGTCCC
>VRYO01000348.1:836577-871563 GCA_009812075.1 Sialia sialis
CCGGGGAGGGGGAAGCGCAGCCGGCCGGAGGGTGTGCTGAGCCGGGACCTCCCCTCTCCCTCCCTCAGAGTCTGGCCTGGGCCCACTCGTTTTCCCCAGGATGGGCAGCAGTGTCCGGCCCAGCCCCGCGGCCGGAGCAGCTGCCCCTGCGTGATGGAGACATGGTGGGTTCCGCCCCAGCTTTCATGGGGGGTCGGGCTTAGGACAGTGTGTCAGTGGGGTCCAAGTGTCCCTAAAGCTACACAGGTGACATCAGCTGCCTGTGATGGTCCCAGTTGTGCTGCCAGGATGCTGGATATGGCACTCGGAAGGTCCCAGCTTTGTGTCTGGCAGAGCCTTCGTGGGTACAATGCTGTCCAGTGTGCCCAGACACAGCCCAGGGGCTGCTCCTGCCTCTGGTGTCCTCACTGTGCTGGGTTCCCAGGGCTCCCAGCCCCAACCCAGCCCTTCCCACAGCACCAGATCCTCACATGGCGCTGGCACTGGGCTCCCTGTGCTCCTCGGCAATCATACCACAGCCACCAGATCCTGCTCCAAGCCGGGGCTCTACATTCCCAGCTCCTAAAGTAGCTGCAACCCAGGTAAATCACTCTATGCTACCCACAAGAAATCCAACAGGTCCAACAGTGACTCTCATCTCTGTGCCAGACAGTTTGGGGCTGTGAATTGGAGCAGGGATCTGGTTTGTAGGGGGTTGGGTAACTGGTTCTGTTCCTGTCTCACCACCATGTCCAGTGCTACTCATCCACAGCCTCAGAGCAGTCAGGGGTGGGCACAAGCATCCTTGGGGCTGAGGGGATGAAGACAACCCAGCCATACGCCAGGTGTGCACTGAGTGGCATGGTGGGAACCGGTGATCCCGCTGTGTGAGCTCTCCCATCACTGGGAAAGCTGGAGGAGTGCCATATGGCAGGGCTGGGGGTCAGCATGGGACACAGGTTTTCCTTTCCCAGGGACACATGTGGCATGGCGGGCCTGGGCAGGCTCCCACATGCCACACAGAGCAGTAAAAATAAAAATCAGGCTGGTGTGGGATGGCTCCTGGCAGAAAAAGACTGGTGCCAGGGGTCAGAGCCTCCATAGTAGATGTTTCATGTGTTCTCCTGACTGGCAGAGTGCAGCCCACCTTCCATATGGTGACATGGAGCCAGCATGAGTCTGGTGCAACTCCAGTGCTCCATAGGAATACTGAGTGGTGGCTCTGCCACATTCAAAGCCACTGTCCCAGCTCAAGGAGGGCTAGGGGGCGGTGACAGGGATGTCCCAGCCTTGTTGGGTCACACTCAACTGGAGCACTGGGAGTGCTCCAAGTGTCACTGGAACACAAAACAGCACAGGGCAGCTCCTGCGCATGGGGACAGAGTCATTGTGTTTTCTGCCAGATGATGCCCATAGCCATTAAGGCACCAGCACGTGGTCCTCCTGCACTGACCTCCACAACACAGGGCACTGTGCTAGCCCAAAACACCCAATTTCCTCCCCAAACGCCTGGGGTGACACAGGATGGGGCTGGGGTGTGCTCCCTTCATGGCTGTTCATCATCCCAGGCCGGGAGGGCAGGAAGAAGTTCCCCGATGCCAGTGACTCAGCTGAGGGGGTTGTTTTGCAACACTCTGGGTGTGGGAGGCTCCTGGTGTGTGGAAAGTAGGTGGCAAATTATCCAAATTACCCAAGGTGTGCGGTGAGCTCAGGGCCCAGGGAGTGGGCACGGAGCGAGCCAGGGGTGATGGACCTGCACCCAGAGCTGGGGTAGCGGGTCCCACTCTGAGGCTCTCAGGAGGTGCTTGAGGTCAGGATAGAGATTCTGGGATGAGCTTCCCCAGGGTCTGGTGCCCATGGACCTCCCTCACACTGATCTGGGACAAAGAAAGCAAAGGCACAAGGGCGAGAGGCAGCGATGGTCTCAAGAGAGAGGCTGGACCTGACCAAGCATCACTGGTGACATGGGCACCTCAGCCACTGCCACCCCTCTGACTCAGTGACACAGTTTCCTGCTGGCTCCTTCCCCCATCCCAATATGTATTTCTAGTGGACTGTTCAGTGTGTTTGGCTTTTTGGGGCTGTTTGTTGTCAGTTAGTTATTTCATTATATTTATTGTTAGAAATAAGGCTATTTTTAGCACACTGTTGGTTTAGATAGAGATGGGATTAGTCATCTCACCAAGAGCTGTTTGCAGTCTCTCCTCAAGGATTCTCCGGGGTTTGTTTTCCAATCAACTGAGATCATGTATCCAAAGAAATAAAAAATAAAAATAGTCAGAATAATGCGCAGCAGCCGCGCTCTGGTGCCTCTCTGTGAGTTATGGGATGAAAATGAGGGAAGGATCCAACCCAGGATATTTATGAGACAAAGACAAGAACATTACTATGAACCTCAAAGTATTTTGGAAAGTCAGTTTGAGCTGCCTTTTTTTTTTTTTTTCTTTTTTTTTGTCTCTTGGGAACTGAATGCTGAGTAACTCCCTTCCCACACCAGGCTGCTGCTTTGTACAGCTGGTGCGCAGCCTCTTGACAGTGGAAACTGCTTTCCCTTGTCCTATGCCAGCAGGAAGGAGGCAGGACTCCTGGGTCCTCCAAGATATGCAGCCACCTACACCCTTCAGGCTATTAAAAAAAAAAAAAGGCACCCAAAAACCTAAAGTGGGAAAGACATTTGTTCCTTTTCCTGCAAAAACCTCTGGGAGGGGAGTGGGGTGAGGGGTGGTGGCAAAGCCAAGAAGCTGAGAGCAGAGTCTTGTATGGCAGAGCAGCATCTCCAGCCTCTTTGCCACGACTTTTTGTCTCTCTCTGCCAGTGTTCCACCCTCTGAACCAAGAGGGAGCAGAGTTCCATGGGAATTTTGGGGAGACCAGTTTGGCTCCCAAAGACTGAGGCTGGATGCAGGGAGGAATCAGAGTTCGTAGCTCATCTCATGTCTCGCTGGAGTGGAAGTGCTGCTGCCAGCTTGTCCCTGGCACTGCCGCTGCCCTTGGCATGCAGAGCTGAAAGCAAGGGAGGGGGATGGGGGTCCTGTCACGCCACATCAGCTGGACCCTGGCCCGGGGTGGGGCTGATGCCCTGGCAGTGGCACAGCCCGTCTCGGGAGGGGCGAGGAGCCGAGGCGGAGATGCACTCAGGGGTCATTCCCAGCTGCGCAGCCCCGAGCCGAGGGACAGCCCCGGTGATCGCCAGGGTCTCTGCCAGCCCTGCTCCTGGGGCAGCCGTGACCTCCTGCCTGCGCTGGGGTGACATGCCCAGGGCACAGCGCGGCACAGCCGAGGACAAGAGTGGCACACGTGTGGTGCCAGGGCGGGGGGGCAGCCGGGAGGAAGCGCCGCCTTCACGTGGCCCCCCCGCCCACCCCGCCTTGGCCACGGGAGGAGGATGAGGAGGATTATTTGCCCTCGCAGCTGGCCGAGGCCCCAGCATATGCCGGGCAGTGTGGAGGGGGGGGGAACAGCACGGACCAAGCTGCTCCCGGGCGACCCTGCAGGGCTGGGAGCGGGGTCCGTCCTGCCCCGGCCGTGCACCCCCGCCGGCCCCCCGCTCCTGCAAACGCTCCCTTCCTCCCTGCCCCCCTTCCTCTCCAAGTCTAAATTCTCCCACAGCGTCCATTGACGTCCTGCCTGCGTCACCGTCTCCAGCACAACCAGACAGCACGTGGGAGAGGCAGGTTAAAGCGGCAGGGCCCTGGGAGGGCTCCAGCTGCGCACCCCAGCAGCGGGGCTGCACGGGGAGGGGCACCCTGCACCCCCCAACACACGGGACCCGGTCCTGTGCCGCCGGGAGGTGCTTCTTGCCTCGCCCCAGGGGCAATCAGCTCAGGCTAGGGGGAAGATGAGGCTTTTTCTCGCCCATCTCGCCCGGCGCTTGCACGAGAGCGTGAACACGTTTTGCTTCCAGGTCCATGCCTGCATCCTCCCCTCCTCCCCGCCATGCTCCAAACCCATCCCAAATGGGGACCAGGAGCTCTGTTGGCCAGGGAAGGCAGCTTGCATTCGACGTGCCAAGCTCCCCGAACCCGCTCCCAAAGCCAGAGCCAGACTCGCGTGTTTTTTTCCCGGCTGCTGGGCCCCCAGCCAGTCCTTGTGCCTTCACATCTGGGCTTTGCCTCTGCCCGAATTACGGTGCAGCTCAGCTGGGTCCTGGGGGCTGGGAACAGGGTTTGCACGCAGGGGAAGTGCCAGAGCTCTGCCAGGGCGTAGGATGCAGCGAGTTTTGCAAGGGCTCAGGTGCAGGGTGCAGTGACTTTTACAAGGGCTCAGGTACGTCCCCCGAAGCCCACTCATCATTCCTGCTCCAGGATATCGCCTGGCAGCCGCAGCGCTGCAGGACATCCCCTTGGCCGTGACTCCGGAGAACACCCCCCCACCCCGAAGCACAGCCCTGCTTCCTTGCTTGTGTCCATGCTGCAACACGGGGGGCTATTTTTGTCCCTTTCCTTCTATTTATTGTGTCAGAGCCGTGTGTGCGGTTGGAGAAGGCTGTGGTGTTTGCTTTGTGATTGCTTCCTTCCCGCCCATAACCTTTTGCCTTAAAACGGGATTCGCCCTGATCGTGGACCCAAGGCCGGGAAGCCTGGGCAGCGTGCCATGGGCGCTGGCACTGCGAGGCTCTTGGGGGACAGAGATTCCTGGCTCTGACCCTGGTTTTGATGCAAAGCTGAGTGCAAACACACCGCCCTTCAGCTCCCCATGGCACAAACTGCAGCCCTGAATCTCCTCCCCTAGAGCATCCCCAGCCCCCGCCCAGTGCCTCCAGCACTGCCACGCTCGCACCCAGCCTGAGGAATGCTCAGCTTCCACAGGCAGGCAGATGGGTGAGTGGGAACCATCGTGGTGAGCCCTCAAACAGGAGCCACCACGAGAGAGAGGGGGAAAATTAAAATAACTCAAGTTGCAGAAACCAGCTACCCTAAGTGGGGGCCACCCCTTTGGGCAACAGGCAGGGGCAGCTCTGCACGAGCATCCTCGGGGCCATGAGCACATTCACTGGGACACACCATCCTCATCCTCCCTGACACACCACTCAGGCTGTTATCAAGGGGAGAGCTATCAGTCCTGAGCTGGGCTACCATGGCTGCTAGGTTTGGAGGGCACCTGACAAATTCAAGGGGGTGAGGGAGGACCCCACCGCTGTTGCAAAGCATCGGTCCTGGCCACTGCTCAGAACTGTTTGCCAACAATCCCAGCACGCTGCTGCCTTCACCCCTCTGCAGAGTGTGAGATCTGCTCACCAGGGCTGACACTCTGTGGTGTAACCACCAGGGCCAAACCCTGTTCCAAAAGAGGACTTGGGGCTGTTGGGGAATGAGAAGCTCGATGTGACCTGGCAATACAAACAGTGCTGTCCCACATATATGGGGCTCATCCCACAGCACCTAAAGGAGCTAGAGAGGGGGATTCTGCTCCTCTGCTCGGCTCTGGTGAGACCCCACCTGTGGAGCTGCCTCCAGCTCTGGGGCCCCCATCACAGGAAGGACATGGAGCTGCTGGAGAGAGTCCAGAGGATGAGATATTAGAAAGAAATTCTCCTCTGTGGAGGTTGATGAGGCCCTAGCGCAGGTTACCCAGAGGAGCTGTGGCTGCCTCTGGATCCCTGGAAGTGTTCAAGGTCAGAATGAACAGGGCTTGGAGCAACCTGGGATAGTAGAATGTGTCCCATGGCAGGGGGGTGGAACAAGATGAGCCTCAAGATCCCTTCCAGCCCAAACAAGTTTATAATTCTGTGATTCTGCAGGCAGCAAACCCAGCTGGGGTTTAGCTCAGCCCGAGCCAGTGGCAGCTTTGCTGGTCTGTGTTGGAGGTTTCCAGCTGGGACAGCAGCAGTTCCTGGGGCAGAACAGGCACAGCAGAACCCCTCACCTCCTGCTGCTGGGGGTTTATCAGCTAGGTAAGCATCTTTTAGCACCCAGGAGGCTTAAGCCCAGCACAATGCTTATCAGCTAATGGAGTCTGGGAACACTTTGGAGCACCTTGCAATTTTAAATTAACTTGATCTCTCCTTTTTCTTCCCAGCATAAAACTGCAGCCCCGTTGTGGTGCAGGCAGCCAGTGGTAGAGCTCCAGAAGCTCCCCAAGCAAGTGTATCTCCTCCATGTGTAGGAGTAGCTGCTGACTAGGAGCAGCTCAATTTCCAAGAACTCCCAAAATTTACAAGCCTTCGTGTCTTGCTGAATCAGTGCAAGGTCCATGGCAGCTCCACATTCAGCAGCTCACAGAAAGCAAAGAGCCGTGTCTCTGGAGCCAGAACCTCGGTGCTGAACACGAGTATCTCCATCCCCTCCTCCTCGAGATGCTCTCTGTGATTCCTGCACACACGCCTGGCCCTAATGAAAGGGCCCGGCTCCTCCCCATTGCCCAGCCAGTTAAACCTGCACAAACTGAGCCCATCGCACACAAAAAGCCTCTCCTGGGCGAGTTCCTTATCACCTGTGAGTCAGGGCGGCCTCACTGCAGTGGGTCTGACCCATCCTTGGCATGGACAGGAGGTGCCCGGGGTTCTCACCAGGGAGGGAGGCTGGATCCCTGCTGGCCATGGCCCTGGAGAGCGTGACCCCGTGTGAGGCTGTGGCCAGCCTGCCCTCGCTGCTGCTCACTTCATCCCGTCTCCTCCCTGCCTAATCCTGCTCCCCTCCCGGTATCCTCTGCTCCACTTTAATGCCAAAGTTGGCCGGCAGCCACTCGGCTCTGAGGACGAGGACGCCTTTTCCTGGTTATGCAACGCACGGCTGAGCTGTTTGCCTTTCTCTGTGAGGAGTTTTGGGAGGCTGGGCTGGGCTGGCTACCCTGTCCAGGCAATGGGCAGGTCCTGGGATGTCCCACATGGGGATCAAGAAGCTGCACGCTGGTTCTCCCCTCCTCTCTGCCCCTTTTCCTAACCCATTCCCCTTCTCCTCCTCCCAGGTATCCCCCAGGGTTCATCCTTGCTCCCTTTTTACATGGCTTCTCCATGCTGCAAGAAGAGCTTTCTTCAAGCTCACAGTGTGCCTGGCGCAGCATCTCAGTGAACCCTGGCACAGCATCCTGGTAAACCCTACCACAGCATCCTGGTAAACCTTACCACAGCACCCCAGCATCCTGGCTAACCCTGGCACAGCATCCTGGCTAACCCTGGCACAGCATCCTGGCTAACCTGCCATGGCATCCTGGCTAAGCCTGCCATCCCCAGTTATCCCTGCTGGCCCCCAGCCAGGATCATCACCACCCCTCAGTGTGGCAGTCCCATTTCACACTGCAGTGCCATGGTACTGCTGGCACTGAGTCTCATTTTGGTTCTCCACATGAGTCAGAGCACTGTGAGCCCCCTCCAAGGACCACAAGGCACAGTCCCAAATTCCAACACCCTCAGGGCCTCACCTCATTGCCTTTCCCTCGACCCAGGCTCCAGCAGCCTCTTGCAAGTGATGGGTTTATCTGCTCCACCACAGCCCCTCTTCAGTGCTGGGAGCTTTGGAGATAAGCAGGAGCTCAGGAGAGTGCAGATTTAAGGCTCCAGCTGCTGCTGCCAGGGATGCTGTTCCCAGGCTGCCACACACACCATGTGCTGGCTGACCAACTGTGCCACCAGCTTATTTTGGGGTACACCTAGGGTGCCCACTGCCAGTGCCCACGGTGGACAAGATGCTTCCAGCCATGAGTGTGGGTCCCAGGCATTCCTCACTGCAGCCTGGGACCCACAGCTGAAGCTGCCATGCCCTTCCAAAGCCCACCATGGCATAAAAAGCTGCCAAAGAGCCTCTTCCAGGGAATGCAACATCCCCAAACCTGGCTGCTTTGGAAGGTATCCCAGCTACCTGCCACCAGATCATGGGGCTCCTGGCATCCAGCAGCCTCCCTGCACTCATCAGTAGCCTGCTGAGACTGGAGGGGGGAAGTTTGGGACACTGAGGACACTTTCTTCCCTGCTCTCCTCTTAAATTATTCTGCCACATATAATAGATATTGGTGCTATTTTTAGGCCTTGCTTGTTTAATTATTGAGAAAGGTATTGAAGGATGTCTTGAAGGCGAGGAAACAAGCACTTGGGGTGCTCACTGGATTTCCCTTCCCGAAGCACAGGGCAGAGAGCAGGGCTCCAGCAGTTGCCAGCTCCCCTTTGCCGCAGGAATCCTCTGACACCAGCTCCAGCAGGCTCAGTGCTGGCCTGCAGGGCTGAAGGGAGAAGGTCTGGGTTTGGAACTGCTGGGTGGTCATGAGGAGAGTGGCTCAGGAGGGAGAAATGGGACAGACCCCATTCCCAAACCTACACTTGTCTGGCACAAGGGACTGTGTTGGAGCTGGGAAATGCTCACAAAAACCAGTGCAATCCCAGCACCAGCTTCCATTAGGAATGAATGTGGCCCAGAATTCATCATTTTTATTTTTAACTGAACGGACACTTTTCTTGCTAAAAAATGACCTTATTCTCAGCTTGCCAAGCAGAATTGCGATGGCAGGATTTTTTTTTTTAAAACCAGTTCCTTTCGTGTTTCCACTTACAAAAAGCCAGAGAATGGCCTTTATTTGAGATTAAAGGGGTTTGGTCAACTTGAAATCTGCTGGGATTTCAGCAAAATGGTATATAATGAAGCAAGAGCCAAATCCTCAACTGGTGTCCTTTGCCCCGGCTTCAGCAGCTTCAGCTTTCCAATACCTCTTTGTACCTGTCAGCAACCTGGCCCAGGACTTCAAGGGAAACATTGATTTACCTCAGCTGCCAGGGTCAGCCAGCTGGGATTAACTTCCCCCAGCTGAGGATATCCAGGGTATCTGTGATCTGTCCAGGCTTCCTAAGGAATATATGTGTGTATAGTCATGTATTTGATCTGCTCATCCTCCCCCTCTCAATCCTATTAGGTACAATGGTAAAGATATTAATTTTAATAGTGCAGATACTGAGGTGCTACATGTCACATTAAAATAATTATCCTCCATGACAGACCCCGTGCTGACCCTGGAGAAGGACAACAGGATTACTCTGATCCCATCCCAGACATCGCAGCAGGAATTGGTTTGAACCCCCCAAAGCCACCTCTGCCACAGCCCCCCACCTGCATCTGGCCCCTGGTGGTTCCTGGGGAGGTCACTGAGTGATGCTGCTCTGCTGGGATGCTCCAAGGACTGGCCTGAAGGAATTACTGCACTCAGAGGTGGTGGGATGAAGCCAGGTCTGGGGTGGGGACCTCGTGGCAGAGCCAGGCTGCTCTGGTGGCACAGGCAAGGGGGGCAAGTTGTCAGCCCCTGCTCCTTAACACCCTGACAAGCTTATAACTATTTCATTTGTTGCACTGCGAACCTTTTTAAATTAATGAGCATAAGGTTGTCACGGTTGCTGTGGCGACGACACGTTGCTGAGGCAACGGCAGCGATGCAGAGCCTGTGCAGAGTAATCAGGGGTCAGGCTGACGAGGGAGCCAGGATGTGTGGGGGCTGCAGGAAGGGGCAGCCAGCCCCAGCTCCCACCAGCCCATGGCCCCACGCTGCTCCCCAACCCCCAAAGCAGCACCCACAGGTGGGAAAACCATCGCTGCTTCCCCGTCCCAGCCCCGACCCAGGCAGCAGCACTGCCTCCACCCCTCGGTGTGTGCACGGTCCAGGGATGTGCTGTGCTCTGTGCGAGCCTGAGCCACAGCTGGGGCAGCTCACAGAGCCCATCCCAGGGCTTCACCACCTCCCCTCTCCAACCTTCCCATCCCCTCTGGCTCTGTCTGCGCCTCTGGTCCCTCACTCCGAACCTGGGGTGGCTCAGGCAGAACAGACATGGCTATGGGGCTAAAACTGCACCTCCTGTAGCACCTCTCCCCAAGGGACATGAGGACACCAAGGTGGTTTTCAGGTGGTTTGAAATCAGCTGCCTTGCTCTTTCCACCAGGCAGGGGCTGGGGCCAGGGATGGACAATTCATCCACTGCTGCAGCCCTAGCCCAGCACATCTCCATCCTGGCAATTCCAGGGCTGTGTGTAACACAGAGGTTTTGCAGCCACAAAACTCTTTCAGAGCATTTATTTCCCCCCACACCAGCAACTAGTTAGAAAAGGGAGGGAAGGGAGGGGACAACCAAACAGCTCTTGTGGAGAAACTCCCCAAAATTCAAGCAGGAAAATGATTTTGCAAGACCTCTGGGCACAGGGGTCTTGAGCTCCTCTTCCTACGACCAAGTAAAAGGGTGGATAGGACAAGGAGGGAGCATTTTAAACTAAAAGACTGATTTAGGTTTGATATAAGGAAGAAGTGCTTTACAATGAAAGTAAAGATGTTGCCCAGAGCAGCTGCAGCTGCCCCATCTCTGGAAGTGTTCAAGGCCAAGTTGGACAGGGCTTGGAGCAACCTGGGATGGTGGAAGGTCTTGTGTCAGTGGGGGTGGAATGAGATGAGCTTTGAGGGCCTTCCAAGCCAAACTACTCCATGTTTCTATGATTTTATGGTCTCCAGTCCCTCTCACTCCCCAGGAGCAGCTCAGCAGCCCCACACACCCAGTTCTGCATCCACATCCAGGAGCTCCTGCAGTGGGGACCCAGCAGGGAGAGCAGTGGGTCAGGGGCCAGCCTGGGAAGGCACAGCCTCACTGGGTGTGGAAGGAGGCTCTGTACCCCCTTGGAATGAGGCAGAGCAATGGGGTGAAGCCCGAAGGGCTGGGACAAAGGGAGTGGGGTGCAGGATGGGGACTGTCACCTCCCCAGCACAGGGTGGGGTGGCTGCCCTGTGCTCAAGACAATGCAGCTGACATGTGCCTGACACCAAAACCTGAGGGTGTGAGCAGAAAAATGGGGTGGAGAGGGCAGATTCCTGGCCTGGGGATTTTCTCCCTGGAAAGGGAGGTCTGGGCTCATCCCAGAGCCATCTGCACAGAGAAGAGCAGCTCTGTTCCTCACTGACAGGCCCAAGGTCCCCACAGCATCCTGCAGCTCCAGATGGGGTTTTCACTGGCCCTTTCAAAATACATCTGGCCTAAGACACCTTCTGATGGGAAAATGGGGGTTGGTATGGACCACCAACACCAACCCCCTTTCCAGCCCTGACAGAGCCACAATAACGTAATGCAAAATATATATTTGTAATACATATACTACTACTTGTTTAATAATAAATTCCTGTAATGAGGTTTAATATGCTACATCCTATATTTTAATGTACTACATTTATTTTTGTGTACACAAGATATATATACATATATATATATATATATAAACACATCAAAAACCTCCCCAAAACAGCTCAAACCCGTCTTCTTCTCCAGATTTTGAAGGCAGCTTGGTGCTGGGCTGCTGGCAAGAGGAGTGACCTATGGGCTGAGCACTGATCCTTCACCCTGTGGGTCTCGTGCTGCCGAGGATGCTGCGTCCCCCAGACTGATTCTTTGTGCTGAGCTTTCATCAGCACACGTGAACGGTGCTGTAGCACAGCTCTTCCAGCTCTGCTGCCTGTCAGGGAAATGTCTAAATATTTCTATTTTCCCCAAATACATTTTTCATCAGAATTGGAAAGGGGGAAAAAAAAATTTAAAAGCCATGAAAACACTGAAATCCACATTAAGGCTTGAACAAAAGCAGCGTCTGAGCACTGGGAGGAGGACGCACCCATGGGACCCAGGGATGGATCCCCGTGCCTCTGGGGCTTTGCTGGGCTCTGGGGTTCTGTATCTCCCTGTTTGCGTCCTGTGATGGGAGATGAAGCATGTGCGGTCCCGAGGGGACAATCTGCTGGGCTGTCTCCTGAGGATATCCACACCAGCAAGGAGCAGGGACCAGAGCGGAGCCTGGCTCTGCTGTGTCCCAGATAACGCTGTCAACCCACAGAAAGCAGGCTCGTCCCAGTGAGCTCAGCAGGGGCCAAGGGATGAAGGAGATATGTCAGAGGCACCCTCCCGCTGGGAAAAGCAGGGCTGTGACGCCCAGGAGGGACGAGTGTCCATGAGACCTCCCCTGGATGGCCCCAGCACTGCTCTCTGTCACTCATCAGCAGCCACTGCGAGCTGTGGCAAAAAGCACTAAACTAAAAATGAAAAGAAGTCATTTTTTTTTTTTTCAATAATTCAAATCTGAAAACCCTCCATGACCTCCACAGGTGTTTGGTTTAACCTGGGGTTTGTTTCCCAGAGCTGAGCATTGCCCTGGTTGCTGCTCAGGTCACTCACTCCCACTCCAGCCACCCCCCACCAATGCTGCCACATTTCCCAGGGGGCTGCTGAGCCCCTGCCCGAGCTTCCCTTTCCAAGAGGGTCATTTCCAGGGGCCAAACTATGACCTGGCAGCCAAACCACAGCTTCCCCTTCCCACAGGACCAGAGTCAGCATCATGTGCCTCAGTGATGCTGCTCCCTCCTTCCACTGCCTTTTCTCTGTGCAAGGATGGAAGGAAAGAAAACGGCGAAGAGGGAAAAAGGAGCCTGACCTCACTGAACCCTGCGACTTCAAGCCAGGGCTAGCCTCAGAGAGGAAAGGACCAGCAAAATCTGCTCCAGCAGCCGTCAAGGCTAATTAAGGAGCAAATGCAGCCATTCCCAAAGGATTCAGCACTCTCCAGCTGCAGCTGCTGCTGACCCATGGCTCAGCCTTGGGTTGCAGCTGACCATTGTCACCTCTCTCCCAGTGGCTCAGAACCCCAAAACCTGGGCTAAAGCTCCCTGCTGGGTGCCACATCCAGGGTCTGCCCCCCCATGCTCATCCCTGATCACGCTCCCTCCCTGCAGGTTTCTCTGTCCTGAAGTCAAAGTCACTCGTGCAGAAGGACTCTGCTAGTTCTCAACTCTGCTGGGCACGAGGGACTAATCTCGTTTTACAGATTAAGGAAGCATCCTGCCACGTGCTCAGTTGGAAATAGTGCCCAACTCCCTTCCCTGCTCCAACCCACAGACACTCCAACTATCAGCGCCTCTGTTTTGCTGTGTTTCTGAGCTCTAATCCCCACATTTTGGTCCTCCTGCTCCTCAGGGACAGGGCTCAGTTTCTCCTACTCAGTCCCATGGAGAACTTGGCACCTCACTCCCTCTTTCCCAGCACCAGGCATCTGCTGCACACTCACCTCTGCTCCTTAATCCTCCTCATCCCCATTTCTGCCTCTGCCTCAGAAAGCCCTTATTGAGCTGCCTTGTCTAACTCAGGGGCAGAGATAACTCACCATCTCCCACCCCAATCTCTTCCACAGTCTATTTTCTTCCTGCCCAGAGTTGATTCCCCTCACCTAATTGCCCAGAAAGCTCTTTTCCCTTCCTCTAATCAGTCTGGAGCAGACTTTCTCTAGATAATTGTGCTGAGACCTGATCACCCTTCTCATCTCCATCTCTCCAACACTCCCATTTCTTCACTAAACTCATCTGCTGGAGCTGAATTCCTTGGTCTAATTATTTCAAGGCTCCATCGAGTTACTTAATTGCTTATTCGTCTGGCACCCGTATCTGGAAACTCCCAGAGCATCTGAGACACGGTGCAGGGCTGAGTTATCCTGGTATAACTGCCTTCCCAGTGCATAAAAGTGCTCCAGGTGTGTGAGAGTGGGAGCCCAGAGCAAAACCTGCTTGGGAAAAAAAAAAAAAAGGAAATCTGAAATTCACTTTCTCAGGTTGCCCAGAGAAGCTGTGGCTGCCCCATCCCTGGGAGTGTGCAAGGGCAGGCTGGATGGGGCTTGGGACAGCCTGGGATAGTGGAAGGGGCAGTGAATGAAGATGAACTCTAAGCTCCCTCCCAAGCCAAACCATTCCATGATTCTGGGAAATGCAGAGCTTTCTGCTTCTCTTGGTGGGAGCTGCAGCCCACAAGGAGCTGTGCGAGGCTTACACCAGCCACAGCCAACAGCAAACCCATCTTTAGGCCAGGTGTGAATTCACTCGTGCTGAGGCCAAACTGGAATAGCCCACCAATCTCATCCCAGTGCCCATGGCCCTTGGAGGCCCCAGCTGGGACCATTTTTCCTCTTTCCACCCCTTCCCTGCAGCTCCACCGGCACCACACTCAAAGCTCTCGGGGTTGTTTTGACTGGCCCCACTTTCCTACTGCCATTATCACCCAGCCACCTCCTTTTTCCCAGGCTAATTGATCCACTGTTTTGTTTTCTTATCAAATTGCTGTCAGCCTCTGATGCTCCTTTAATCAATGCTGGGCCCTATCAGTTCCAGGGACTGCTGGGAGACCTCCTCTTGCAGCCACCTCTGTGTCTAATCGCTCGGGGATTTTACCTAATTGGTGTAAAACCTGATTTCTTTCTCTAATCGCTCCGAGGCCCTGATTCACTTATCTAATCGCTCCAAAGCCCAGGCCTTGCACACCTCTCTCCATATCCTTCTCCTTCATAGGTTTTTCCCTCCCCCGTAGGTGGCCCAGCTCTCTTGACTCCCTAATCCCTCAGCTGCTTGATCTCTTTAACTAATCCAGCCAAGATTCGGCACCTTGGCTGGCTGCTCCCCTAACCCAGTGCCGCGAGCAGTGACCCCCCTTCAGAGCCCTGTTCCCCTTTTCCACCCACCCCACAAGGTGCAGATCCACCACGGAGGGGGCTTTGCCTGCTCCTCGGCTCCAGGGCTCCCTTGGGAAGGGCGATGCGTGTCCCCAGCACTCATGTGGTGGCCACCCCGATGACAAAGGCGCAGCCCCCCAGGGGTCACCCCCCAGCACAGGAATCTCCCCTCTCCGCCAGGACGGGGTGCACCGGCTCAACCAGTTCCCCTTCTGCTGCACCCACTGGGCTGGGCACAGGGAGGGACAGGGGGAATGTGAGCCCTGAGAGGGGACTGGGGGACCCTGCTCCCTGCTCCTGAAGGACGGAGCAGCGCACCCGAGCCCTCTCTTTCCTCCCGGTGAGTCACGTCCGCTGATTCAAGAGAAAGAACTCGATAGGGGAAAAACATTCACAAGCGCCAGCCTGGAAGGATCCCAAGGCTGAAGACAGGGTGGCAGGAGCAGAGGGGAGATTTATCTGTTTTCCCCTGAAGTTTCACGGAAAGTGAGTCCCATCCCATCACAGATGCCGCTCACCAAGCCCCGGAATAGTGGGCAGTGCCCGAACGTGCTCGCTGCTGCAGCAGGCTCTGATGCTCGCCCTGCAGAGGAGGAGTAGACCCCAGACCCTCCCTGAGCTCACATCCATTGCCCTGCTTCTCTTTGGCCAGAGGTTTCAGCCCCAGAGCTCATTCTTTCCTCTGGAGCATCCGGCCTGAGCAAAAGCTTCCCTTTCCCGTGGCTGGCGGGGCCGCGGCCTCGGCCCACGCTGGCTCAGCAGCACAAGGTCGCTCCTGCCTTGGCAGCAGCTGCTCAGGGTGACTCACGCTGGCTCCAGCCCCGTGTGGAGAGGTTTTTGGGGCGGAAAGCACTGCCCTCCCCTCACCACCCCCCATCTTGGGATGTGGATTCAAGTCCCAGCTCCAACCTCCTAGTTCTTCAGTTTTCCTTTGCTCCCAAGACCGGGGCTTGGGCTGGAGCTGCACCCAGAGATGCTGCAACCGGTGCTGAAAGCAAAGAAATAGGAATTGGGTCTCGCCTGATAGCTACCTCAGGGATGACAGAGAGCTGGGGCCTGATTCTCGCTCTCTCCTTTTCAAAGAGGGAACACGGCAGCGAATCTCTGCACTTTGGGATTTTCCAGACCCCCATCAGTGTTAAAGTTGTGTTTCCCCTCGCCCCAGACAGCTCCAGGTACCACCAAAGCCCCTCCTGCTCCAAGGGTGGGAGGATGCAGGGGGAGGCAGGCAGACACCCAGGACCTTCCTGGGTTCCTGCCCTCCATGCAGGGACAGGAGCACGTTCCCAGAGCCCAGCAGTGGGAATTTGCTGTGTTTATTTGCAATCCAACAATGACCCCGGGACTGCAAGGAGAATGAGTCAGCTTCCAGTTCAGGGCAGGATTCTTCATCAACCCTCTCAGTTAAAAAAACATCATTTGGAGATGCAGCAGTTAAACAATTTCACTAAACTGGCACTTCTGATCAGTGACAGGCTGAAACCCTTCCACAGTGGCACTTTCCGTGCCAGGCAGGATGGGAAGCAGCAGAGCCCTCAAACCATTTTCTTGCAGGAACCTCTACCCAAACCCGAGATCTGCAGGCTCCGGGCGGATGGCAGTGCCCACAGCCCCGAGGAGCTCAGTCTGCCCGCTGCAGACCCCAAAGAGTTAACACACATCTCTGGAGCTGCACAGAACGCTGCTGGCTCCCAGGGGCACAGCCTTCACCCACCCCCTGACTGCTGTGCCCTGGGGATGCCGCGGGGCACACAGGCTCCTGCTCTGACGGATGTCAGCTCGCACAGCTCGCGGGGCTGCGGGAGTGAGAGAGGGGCTCTGCGAGCATCACCATCCTCCCCAAGCTGCCCTTGGCCCTGTCCCCTCCTCTGCCAGGCTCCTCTGTCCTGGTGTCTCCAGTCCCACGCTGCCCCTCGAGACCCTGGCTCCATCCTGCAGGGATGCAGGGAGGATGCTGTGGGGAGCAGCCCCTTCTACACAGACCCACAGGAGGCAGAGAGCAGCATGACCCTCCCCACACTGAGCCACGGCTCCAGGACCTGAGGAATGGCTCTGGATGGGTGCAGATGCCCCCATAGCCTCACAGCACTGCCTGGCACTCTCACGGCTCCTCTGGTGAGCGCTGCGTGGTAGCAGCTGCCCCTGCACAACACTAGTTTTACTCTCTTTCCTCTAGTCGAGAAGAAAGAGGATGAGCCCAGGTATTCCCAGGCTCTTGGGGAACAGCAGGGCTGGCAGCTGTCCCCGTGGAGCCAGTTTTCCTTCGCTCATCTCCAAGCCAGGCCCCTCTCAGAGTGCCCATGGGATGCGAAGCGAGCACTCAGCCCAGGCTCACCCGGGAGGGCAGGAGCTGAGCTGGGCCACAAACGTGACCCCATCAATCCCCTGCCCGAGCCTGCCATCCCCACCGGGGGCTGCCACCAGGCCAGCAGCTCGTCCCTAGGGAGCAGAGCCCCAGCTCCCCAGTACACCGCACTGGTACCCGCCATGCTACAGCCTGGCGTGTCTTCCCAGGGTTGCCAAAGCAACCACAGAAACACAACAAACAGCAACAACACACAGCAGACAGTCGGCAAACATTCCCCTCTTATTTTCTCCCCAGTTCGGTTTGTGCTTTTTCCCCTCTCCCACAAGGAAGCTGCTGCCATCGGAAGGGAACAACAATATTATTCTTCAGAGCAGCCTGCGCTATCCCAGCAGGAGCTGCTGTGCAGAGCTGCTGGCATTGCCAGGGAGGCTGCTGCTCCTGGGGAGGAGCCTGGCACAGCTGAGCTGAGCCACGGGCGGTTGGAGCTGCTCACCTGCCTCCTCCGTGCTGCCAGCAAGGCGTTCTGAGTGACCGGGGCTGTGCCGAAGGCAGGCTGGCCAAGCAGGTGAATCCTGCTCCTGGGCAGCGCGGTGCTTCCACGGACTGCGGGGATGTACCTGGACGTACAGCCCAGCCTCTATCCGGTGTGACTCAGGGCCCTTTTGCACAGGGCAGAAAGCACCTGAGCATCCTCGGGGCTGGCAGGAGCAGGAGCAGGAGCAGGCAGAGGATGTGAGCACATCCAGGTCTGCCTGTGGAGAGGAGCTGGGTGCAGGGACACCCTGGGGTTGGCAGAGGCAGCAGCACAGCCCGAGCCCCGCAGCCGTGGCACCGGCGGGGATTAGAGGGCACAGCTCGGGGTGCAGGCTTTCCAAATGGGATTAGCAACTCTGTGGCACGTGACAGTGGGGACAGTGGCTCTGCAGGAGCACTGCCTTTGAGCTGGGTGCTCAGTGCCCAGCACTCAACACCCAGAACTCACCACCCAACAATAGCACCGGCACCCAACAGCTTCTCCACCAGGCCAGGCAGCCCTGGGCTGGTGGCATCAGGACTTGCAGCAGCACCTTTCTGAGCCCAGTTTAACCATTTTGCATCCCTTTTGGGTGTAGGGATTCTCGTGAGCAGGCTGGAGTGGAACAGGGACAGCGAGCTCCCAGATGTGAACCTCCCAACACTCCTTCATTCTATGTCACCTCTCCCTCACAAAGCCTGGGAGATCCCAGAAGCTCCTTTTCCACCCTAGATCAGGGCAGCACCCCAGTGCGGGGCATCTTTCTCCACATGCTGAGTGCCACAGGCGGCAGGACTTACACCAAACCAGCCTGGTGAGATGTGAAATGCTGAGGGCCTATCCTGTCCTGTGATGCCAATTTTCTCTCCCTCTCACACATCTATACACATGCACACATACTTACACATACAGTTTTCTTAACCCTCCCTCATTCCTTTTTTTTTCTTTATTTTTTTCCAGAGTTCACCCATCTGGCAGCTCATTTATAGTCCTGGAGGCAATTCTGGCAGTAAGTGAGGAGGGAGCAGGAGCAAGGTTGTGCTGCTGAGGGGCTGTATGGCACCTGGGGATGTGGCACCTTCAGCAGCAGCACTGGGAATGCTGTATCACAGCTCAGTGTGTAGGTGCAGAGGGGGAAGTCAGTGAGGGGGTTTAATAGAACAAGATCATTCTCTGTGCTGTGTGTGCAGAGAAGGCTGGTGGGCCAGGAATGGTTCCTGGGTGCTGGACAGGACGTGCTGGAGCTGGTCAAGGTGAAATAAAGAGTGACAGGACAAGGAGGAATGGCTTCCCACTGCCAGAGGACAGGGTTACATGGGATATTGGGAGGAAATTCTTCCTTGTGAGGCCACTGAGGTCCCAGCACAGGTTGCCCAGAGAAGCTGTGGCATCCTTGGAAATGTCCAAGGCCAGGTCGGACAGGGCTTGGAGCAGCCTGGGATAGTAGAAGGTGTCCCTGCCCATGGCAGGGGGTGGGACTGGATAATCTTTAAGATCCCTTAAAACCAAAGCATTGCAGGATTCTCTGGTATGAAATATGAACCCCGGCAGGGGCGGGGGGGCAATTTTTCCTTTCCTCCCCTTTCCAAATAACACCTCTCAGGATGGTCTTAGGGACAGGGTGGGGCAGGATTTTCTTTGCAAGTCCCTTTGACTGTCCCAGCCTGGGATGGCACTGCATAGAGCCCGGGGTACCCAGTGTGCCCAGCAAACCCAGCTAGCCCAGCAAAGCTAAAAAGCCCTCCAGGACGGCTGAGGAGAGGCTGTGCTGCAAGCTCCTGGCATCTGCAAGCTTCAGCCTTGTTTTGTCCACACTGAGCCGTGCTGGGAGAGCTGTGCTGGATCCATCCTTGGAGCTGGGGCCATGCTGAGCGTTCCCAGTCCCCGGAGGGCAGGGCTGTGCTCGCCGAGCGCTCCCGGCTGGGGCCGGGTGGCCGTGGCCATTCGAGCGCTTATCCCCAGCTTGCAATGACATCTAGTGGAGCTGTCTTGGGAGGAGCCGGGCGAGCCAGCGCCAGGCCTCCTCCAGCACTCCCAGCGCTAAATTTTCCCCTCCGACCTTCTCTCCAAAATATGTGGGCAGGAGGCAAGAGGTGGCACTCTATTTCTGAGTCATGGTTGGCCACAGCACAATTTCCCGGGAGCCAAAAAAAAAAAAAAAAAAATCATCTTTTCCACAGCAACACTGAGTCCCCTCCAGCCCATGCTGCAACTGTGCTTACTGAATAGTTGGGACTACTATTAGTAGGTGGAGTTCTTTACTTCAGGCTTCCCCTCCATCCCCAAAACACCTCAAAAAAAGTGTTCTCAGCGTGCCAAATGCTGCTGGTGCAAAGCCAATGGCTGCTTGGTTGCTGGGGGAGGTGGCTGGCAGCAACAAACCACGCTGAGCCACAGCCAGGGACATGCTGGATCCTCCTCTAAAGGCAAGGAAGGAAAAAAATAAACAAATATGGTAACCACAAGATAAAAACGCCAATGTGGTAATGGGTAATGTGCAGCAAGTGCCCAGGATCCTGTCCCTGCAGATGGTGCAGCATCCAACAGGTTAATGGCAGCCCGGTCCTATTTTAAACAGAGAAAAGTGCTGCAGCTTGATCCCACTTCATTCCTGTAGAGATATAATCATAGTCTTTAGGAGACGTAATCATAGTATTTATTTAAGAATTAAGTGTGTCTGAAAGTGGCCTAAATTCCCTGTGCAAGAGCTGAGTTGGTGCCTCAGCACCTGACTGGGCTCTGCTGCGAGGGGCCAGGCCCTGGTGTCCCTGGCCAGAAATCAAGGGGGCACCTTGCTTTGGGAACAGAGGGCTGTAGCAATGTCACCAGCTCAGAGACCCTGGTAAGCATGGGGAGAGGGGAGGTGAGAAGCATGGAAATGATCATCCAGAGAAATTCTGCATTTTCTGATACATCTTTATTTAGAACAAATGAGCAGAGGCAGCACAGCAGGAATCCAGCACGGATGGGGATAAAATAAGCACAGTTTAAGGCATTTATATGAGAGGAGGGAAAGAAAAAAACACTTAAAAACCTCACAAACAAACATCACTTTCCAAAGACAAGACAGAGCCTGACATGCCAACAGATCAGGTACCACTGAGCTGCCTCAGGTCTCAGGGCAGTTACTGAGCAGCGAGGGAGATTCCTATTCCAATCCCCCAAAAAACTTCTTTTCCAGAGCAGGCTTGGGACCTGCTACTCCCTTGCCTGAAGGAGATGGGGTGGGAGGAGGTTGGGACTATGAGCACCTCCCTTCCCATCCCATGGAAGGGGCTGGAGAGGGAGCTCACCTGGAGAGAAAGTGCTTTAAATGCAGCCATGGCCAAACAGTCATTGTCCCACACTTAAAAACCGATTAAACACCACAGCAAATCAAGAGGGGAGACAGATACCACGATCCCTACTGAGATGGTGCTGTGGAGTTGTTCCACAGCAGATGCCAGGCACCAATGTGGTCCCTGCTCCAGTCCCTCAAACAGCCATGGGACAGCAGTGGCACTGAGCTTCACTCTTGTGTTTCACAGCCTGGCTGAAGAGCAGTGAAATTCATCTTTAAAAACCAAAATTCTTCTATTGTACCTCAACATACTAGAGAAGAGCTCACAGGTGTCTCCACAAACAGTTATTGCCTCTCTGTTCTGGCCTCTCCCTATCCCTCCTGATTCAGACATTCCCCCAGCCTTAGTGTGAGGAAGAAATAAATATATACATATAGATATAGATAGATAGATATAGATATATTAGAATACCTTTATCACATCAGTAAAACCTCTGTAGTGTCCAGAAATACAGTGTCCTTGGGCAGCTGGCTGTTAGCAACATAGGAATCAAACAGCCAAAATACCCAGATAATATCGATTTTAAAAGTATTGCATGCTACAAAAGCTTTGGCAGCTGCACCCTCCTGCAGGGAGGTCGGGCACTGGTTCAGTACCAAGCTCGGGGTTCCCAGGGCTGGGGCTGAGCCCTGTGTTCCCCAGTCAGGCAGCACAGGCTGCAGATGCTCAAGCACACTGCACCCATGCAGGAAAGCTCCATGGCCAGCAGCAGCTTCCCTGCCCTAGGACCACTAGCCCTCAGGTCTCTTTGGCAAGTTTACATCTCCCCCTTCTCTGCAGCCCCACCCTGACCCTGTTACTTCTTGAAGAACTTCTTGTTGAGGAGGAAAATGAGCAGGTTGACATTGACCTTGGCCTTATCGAACATCTTCATGACTGCCACACCCTCGTACTGCAGCTGCAGCAGGTCCTGTGGGAGAGGGGACTGTCACTGCCACGCTGCTGTGCCCAGCCAGGGACCTGCGTTTGCACTGGGATGTGCACAGCCAGGCTGCCCCCAGCAGCTCAGGGCAGAGCTCCACATGGGCTCCAAGACCCCACAGGAGCTGCAGGACTCCACCCAGCCCCCACACACGCTGGCTGCCCTCATCTCTCTGACCCCCAGCAGCTGCAGGACAGGCTCCTCACCTGGTAGTGTAGCTGGAAGCACTCCATGTCGATCCCCATGAATTTGGCTTTCACCTGGAACCTGCCCGATTCCTCACAGGGGATGATGTCAAAAATCACATTCTTGAGCCTGAGAAGACAGAGCCACTCACTATCAAAAAGGGTTTCACAGCTTTAACACAACCAGGTCACTCACCCAGTACACATCCTCAGCACAGCAGCAGACCTACAGCTCAAATCCCACTGCAAATCCCAATTTTCCTGCACTCTCCTACACAAAACAACTTGCCCCAAGTGGCAAAACAGTGGCCCATGTGCATCTTTCTCCTCAGTTATTTTCCTCTACCTGCCCAAGTTTTCATAGAATTGTGCAATATCGTGATAAAAGGGACCCAGAAGGATCATTAAGTGCAGTAAGTCCAACTCCTGGCCCTGCACTGAATAACCCCAAGCAACAGCTCCTCCCCTGGAGCAAGGTTACGCACTGGCTGGGGGGCAGGTCCTGGATCTCCAGCAGCACCCCCTTCTCCCACAGCTGGGCTGCTGTGTAGTGCAGTGATGGCAGCTTCTTGTTCTTCCCACTGGTCCTAGAAGAGAAGAGACCACATGCTGAGAGCTCATCTCCAGCCATCTGTGACTCTTTGGATTCCCAACATTTCCAGGACTCACAACAACCAGAGACTAATGAAAACAAATAATGTTTTTGTGGTTTTTTTTTTAAATTACTCATTTTTTGTAAGGAACCGCACTTGTTGCTGGCTGCTAGATTGTCAAGGCAGGTCTTGATGTACTGGTTGTAGTAATCAATTTGCTCCTCATAAAACAGAGTCTTGGCATCAAGGCCCTCCAGGGTCTGCCTCAGCTTCAGGAGCTCCGTGCGGCGCTGCTGCCGGTGACGCCGCTGGTTCCGGATGTCCTGGGGGAAACAGCGGTGCCAGAAAGCCAAGAGATGCCGTTATGAGCTGGACCAGAGCAGAACTCTGGGGGTTCAGGGGTGATCCCCAGCTCAGTGTCCCCAGCACACCTTGGCCAGCTCATCAACGAGCTCCTGGTACTGGTTGGCAGAGTGCACCAGCCCCAGGCTCTCCAAGCGCCGCAGGTTGCGGATGACCTTGCGCTTCTTCTCCTCCATGGAGAGCTGCCCGTTGGCAGCCAGGGAGTGATGGCGCTTCAGCTGGCCACAGGCTTGGGCATCCCGCAGCGCTCGCCGGCGCACGAGGTGTTCGTGGGCAGCTTCCTAGGGATGAAAAGGGGTGAGCCTGGAACACAGCTGGAATGGGATACAGAGATGGAACAACTAAACTCCTTCACCCAATTTAATGTGGGTCTCTCCTGGCCTAGAATGTGATTTTTCTGAAAACCAGTGTCCAGTCACTGCTGGATCACAAGAGCATTGGCCAAACCTCTGAGACAAGCTGGGCAGCTTTTTGCTGAGAACTTTTTGCTGCTTGCCCATGAAGTTTTTCAGTTCATCCCCAGCAGCAGCCTCACATATCCCACCTCATGCTCCAAGGCTGGTGTCCACAGGATTTCTGGGAGGGAATCTCCTGGCTGGGCCTGGATCAAATCAACCAGCATCTGCTTGGTGCTAAAGACCAGAGGGAGATGTCAGGCATCCACTCCAGACCATCACCCTCCACACAACATTCAGTTGCCTCCCAAACCTTTCTTGCCTATTTTGAGCATCCCAGCCTCCAGTACCATTCAAAGTACCCTCCTGATGCCCTCAGAGTCTGTCGTCTGTCCTCACCTCAGCAGCAGGCTCCTCGTGTCACTCTCCTCACTGCTGGCCACTGGCATCAGCTTGTTGGTGAGGGTGAGGGAGATTTCTGTTCTGCTGAGCTGGGAGAGCACCTGCTCAGCACCACTGTCTCCCAGGCTGGCAACACTCTCCCCTGTGAGGGCAGAGAGAGCCCTGCTAGCTGCGTTGGGCTCTAGAAGGCTGGCTTCCCATGCCCAAAGCAAACCAGCTCAAGCTTTGTGTAAGGAAAGTATGCCCACACCCACCCTCCTCACATCAGGGGTCCCAGAATTCAACCTACCAACCAGGGACTGGACTGTAGGGACTTCATCAAGATCTTCCAGGAGCTCATGCAGGGGGTCACTGTGCTGTGGTGCAATGGAGTCCCGGTGCTCGAGCAGCAGCTGGACAGTGCAAGGGATGAGTCAGTGGCAAAGGGGGATGCAAAGGGAGAGTGACAGGAATGACACAACACCCTTTGCACCTGAGAGGGGATGGAGAAGATAAGGAGTTGGCAAAAGAACAAACCTGCAGAATATCTAGGTTATTTCCTTGCTTAGAAGAGAAAAAACAAAGGGTCAGGAAGAGGGAAGCTGTGCTAGGGGTGAGATACAGAGGAATGGGAGGAAATGCAGCAGAAAGCCCAGGAAGTGGGAGCAGAAGAAACAGAGCTTGCCATGAGCTTTATGCCCTGACCTTGTGTGTGTTGATGAGCTCCCCCACAGTGATGTAGATGACTGGTTTGGCCACTGCCACCATCTCTGAGTACTCATCCATGTTAAATCTCTCTTCAGGTTCAGGGACACAGCAGGCAGCAGAGATGAACCTCCTGCAGGGAGGGACCCCTTTGGTCAGCCCCAAACCCCTGCCACCAGCTCCTAGCCACCCTCCCACCACATAGCCATCCTAGAGCCCACCTGAACTTGTTGTGGGTGTCCTCCAGGTACTGGTTCACCCCGCACAGATGGGAGCTCTCCCCCTCAAAGGCCTTGCGGGCAGCAGCGTGCTGCAGCACTTTGGCGATGCAGCCCAAGCTGCGGCGCTGCTCGGGGTGCAGGGCAGCCCCGGCCGACACGTCCACGATGTCAAAGCCATCAGGGGCCACCACCGCCGGGTTCATGAAGCGGTAGTAGAGCAGGTTCCCCACGATCTAGGACATGAGACAGGCTGGGAGGTGGGGAGCAGATGGGTTGGGGCTCAAGGAGGTGGGGAACTTTGGGGTTCAGCAGGGAAGGATGTTTCATCCTTGCACTGCATGGTAGGACCCTCCTAGAAGAGATGGCAGCACAGGGAAAAGCCCACTGCTGGCATTTCCTTGAGCCACTAAGGAAAACGGTGACATGGAAGGTGTTTTTAAGTCAAAAGGACCTGATCTTCAGTGGAAGGATATTGATCCTTCATGTACAGGCACAGCTGAAATCCCCCATCCATGCAGGTGCCCAAGCCCCACGGTACCTTATCAATCTCCTCTGCTGGGGCCTTGGGGAATTTCTCAACCAAGGATGTCCTCAGGATTTTGGCCATGTAGCGCATCCCATAGCTGAGGAGATGTAGTGAGAGGACCATCAGGATATAGGTCCACCCTGATGGCCCTGTCCTACTTACTACCCATCATCCAAGAAGCAGCAAGGCCCCAAGCTTGGGGTGAAGGAGAAGCCCATAGGTAGGATTGGCAGATACAGCACCCCTCAGCTTGTTCCCCCACCCTGCTGCCAGCCCAGGCATCTCTGGAGGAAGCCTTCTTCCCCTGAGAGGACCACAAAGCTCAGTTTCTCCCTGGCAAACATCTCAATGTCAGAAGTAAACCGCCCAGAAACAGAGCAGAAAAACAAGCCAGCCCACGATGCTTTGCTGGTATTTGGGGTTGCCCTTGCTGACAGGGCAGTAACTCAGACCTACAGCAGCAAAGGGGCCAGGAAGCTCCCCATAACCCAACTTTCTTTCTAAGGCCTTGCTGGAGACACCTTAGAGCCAATAGCACTGCTGGAGTGTGCACAGAAACCATCAGGACACTTACGGGATCTTGTCAACAGAAGAGGTGATGGCAGAGACAAACTTGTCTGTTATTGCCAGGAGATTGCAGATAGAGATGTCCAGCCGCCTTTGGACTTCAGGGTGGCTGAGAGCCTGCTCAGGACTGACCTCATACGGGAGCTTGCTGTGAAGGGAAAAACAGGACCCCATCATCATCCCAATGCCCATCACTCTGTGGCCAAGCCAAGCCTTCTTACCCAGGGTCTGACCTTCTGTGCCCACTCTGTGACTCAGTCTGGTTGATCCACGCCTTGTAGATGTCCACAGGGTCTGTGCGGATGCTGAGGGTCTTGTCCTGCAGGACCTCCTGCACTGGGCCAGCCAGGATGTGCCTCAGGGCATTCTGCCCCCGCGTGTTGCGGTAGAAGCTGACCACCAGCCTGATCACTGTGGCATTGCCTGTCAGGATGTCATGAACGTGGTCCACCTTGGACCTGGAGACAGAGACGGGGCAAATGGGATGAGGGGATGGACCGGCATGTGTGTGTTCTCCAAGCAGGAGGCAGCAGACAGAAGAGATAACAACATCCAAGCTGATGCAGTTCAGCCTTTCCCTGGGTCTGTCCCCACCCCAGGGACTCACCTGATCTCCTCCTGCAACGCCGCTTTGAAGAGCTGGAGCAGCAGATAAGCCTCCCGTGGGTTGGACGCATAGTTGTAAAGCGCAAAGATCACCGACTCCATGAATTTGGTGGACTTGTTCTGGGGCATCTGGAAGATCAGCCTGGCCAAGTACACTGGCTGTGTCTGCAGGGAGAAGGGACACCAAGCTAAGCCAAGTGTTGTGGGGTAACTGGGGCCAGGTCCCTGCACTGCCTCCACAGCTCTGGGGGACACACATTGCCCCCCAGCCCCACCTGCAGCAGGTAGAAGAGGTGCTGATAGGCCTCCAGCTTCTGCCGCTTCTCCTTGCTGAGCGACTTGAGCCCCTTCTGCTTGTCCAGGGACATCATCTCTGAGAGCTGCTCCTTGTTCTTCTTGGTCAGTTTCTTGCAGTGGGAGACCACCTCCTGCAAGGAGGGAAGCACTGGGATCTGCCCAAGGTTCTGGTATTCTGACCATTTCTGGGAGAGCCAGAGGCACCCCAGTGCTCCCCAACCCCTCCAACTGCTCAAAAAATGAAGCAGAGACAAGTCCAAGCTGCAATGCCATGGAGGGCAGGACCACATAAAGGCAACCAAGTCCTTCCCCACTCCCTCTACCTGTAGGGTGATCCTGTTCTTGACCAGCAGCCCAATCTTGATGTCCATGAGGTCCAGGTCGCTCTCCAGCTGCCGGCTGGCACGGATCCTCTTCACCACCTCCTCCTGCAGCCGCAGCACCTCTGACTCCTCCCAGAAGTCATGCTGGCTCTGCTCCAGCAGGTGGATGAAGCGCTGGACGATGCTCAAGGGTGGACTCTTGGTGTGGACTGTGGCAATGCACAATAATGCCATGAGTATTTGCAGGTGGATGGAGTGGCCGTTCCCACTGCAGACCCTCAGACCCCCAGCATTCACCCAGACACCCCATGCTCCTCCCCAAAAAGCATCTTCTTGCAGCACCAGGACAGCACATGGCCCCACTGTGCAACAGCCTCCAGGAAGCTTTATGGGGGCAGAGAGGCAGCCTCAGGGCTGATGACTAAAGAACCACCAAGGTTGTCACTCCTGTCCTTGCCTGCTCACAACTGCATCCCCACTGTGCAGGGCCAGCAAGAGAAGAAGCAGAGTCGCCTTCCCAATTAGCCATCACACTTCAGAGTAGCAAAGAGCAGGCACTTACCCAGCATCCTGTAATCCCCACGGGCCTTGTTTGCTCGCACAAAAGCCTGGATTTTAATTACAGCTTTAATCTGCCAAGACAAACAAGGGGGTGGGAGATGCTTTTCCAGTGTCCCTAACACACACAGGGAGTGAAGGAAAGCTGGACAAGCATATCACTGCCTGGTCCCCAGGGATGAGGGTCTCTATAACACAGGAGAGATTTTGGGATTCTACCCTTCTCAGTGGCCTTTCCCCTCCACTCACTGTATATCAGAAGCTGCAGCAACTCCAGGGGCACAACTTCACTTTCCAGCTGATACTCCCTCTTTTCCCCAAAAAATTTCCTTCCCCTCTTAATGGGCATCTTGAAGTCATTGTTTTTTGATGGAACTGGAGTGGTTTTTCTCCCCTCACACTTTATAAAACCTGCGAGTTTGGCTTCCAGACCCGCTAGGTAGCTATTCCTTCCCATCTGTTCCCCTGCCAGGATGAATCAGTTCTTCCAGCTGCACTGCAAGCACTCAGGGGCAGGGATCCAATTGTGTACTCTGGATCATCCCCTACATCCCCACCAAGACAGTCCCAGAAGTTTTTGACTCCCATCCCATCACTTACATTCTTCCTGAAGTAGCGCAGCCTCTCCTGGTACTTCCTCTGTGCCTGCCACATCCTCACAGCTGCCTGGATCTGGGAGAGATGTTCAAACATTTTGGATTCTGGAAGGACTTGCTTGGCCAAAGGGAATGGGTGAAGGGGAAAAATCATGAGGACTTCCAGGGGAGGCTTAGGTTGGATATCAGGGAAAACTTCTTCTCAGAAGGGGTGGTCAAGCATTGGCACAGGCTGCCCAGCCAAGTGGTTCACCATCCCTGGAGGGATCTAACACCCACAGGGATGTGGCTCTTGAGGATGTGGTTAGTGGTGGCCTTGGCAGTGCTGGGGGAACAGTTGCACTTAGTGACCTTCAAGGGTGTTTTCAGCCTCAGTGAGCCCATGGTAACAATTTTATTCTAGGATTTTTTTTTCTCCCCTGTCCACTCACACACTGCCCTGGCCCAGCTGCCACAATCCCCTCTGGTTTCTCTGCACTGGGCATGGGTAGATGCCACCTTTGCAAGCGCGCAACAATGCCCAACATGGGAAGAAAGACTGAAGAGAGAATCTTCCAAACCTTGACTACAGCCTCTGTGTTGGACTTCAGGTAGTGCAGCCTCTCCAGGTAAGCTCTGCGCTGCCTGTACCCCCTCCAACAAGCCTGGGCACAAGAAGACACCAGGTAAAGAGACCTGTGTGAGGTCACTGTGACTCTACTGTTCTTTTAGAGAGCACATAAGAGAATAACACAGCATGGGGAAAGAAGAAACCAGCACCTAAAGCAGCTACTGTGAGAGAAACAAGCCTCACAGTACTCTCTGCAGCACCTCAGTAAAACCACAGAGCAGCAAGCTCTGGCACACCCTGGACCTGCCGGAAGGTGCTACGAGCAGCTGCCCTTGGTTTGTGTTTCAGAGGAGGGACAGATTCTGGCTGTGTCACCTGGATCCTGACTGCAGCTGGCCTCTGCTCCTGCAGGACGTGCCGCCGTGCCGCAAACTGCTGGCGAACGAGGAAGCCCCGGAGCCGCGCCTGCAGCCTCACCACCAAGGACACGCTGGCTGCCCACAGGTGCTCCCGCTCGTGCGCCGCTGTCACTCGGACAATGACCGACTGCAAGGACACGGGGCACCAGCTCAGCCCCAGTGATGCCACTGGTGCCCACCCAGCCCCGTCCTGCCCGTACCTGGATCTCCTCCCTGCTCAGATGTGTGGTGTTGATGCTGCCATTGCGTGGGCACTGCCAGCTGCCATCCAGGGTTTGCAGGTTCAGGTAGTACTCGGCACCATCCAGCAGTTTGTGCCGGATCCAGGATGGCTTCACACTCCCTGCACGCCAGGATGGATGGGAGCTGCTGGAGAATGCTGCTTCCCCTGCACAACCCTGACCAGGGGTGCATCCCAGGTTCTCAGGGTGGGGGAGGTTTTGCAGCCCCCAGAGTTTTACCTGCTGGTCTCTTGGTGGCCATCAGAGCTGCCAGCTGCTCCTGGTAGGTGTCAGTACAGGCATCCACCACCCCACACAGGGCCACGTCAGGGTTGCACAGCACCCTCAGTGTCTGTGATGCCTTCCCTTCCTTGATGGCCTGGTTGATGGCAGCTATGCCCAGAGCCACTGTGGGAGCAGACAGTGCTCACATCAACTCTTTCATGTCCTCTGACCTCTAGCAGCACCCACATGGGGAGAGCACTCACTGTTCCTGGCTGCCACTGTGTCCTGGTTGGCCTGGCAAACCCCTTCCTGGATCTCTTCCCAACAAAGAGCAGCTCCATTGTCCTTCATGGCCTGCAAGATGGGGGAGATGGGGTCTAGTGAGCTGGGCAGCCCCCTTTGAGCACCTCCTGCTTTGCAGATGCTGCATTGCTAGGGTGGGGGGGTTAATTCACAGTTTTGTGACCAAGGTGGGGTACCCTGCATCCAGGGGGGATACCACACTGTCACAGAGGTACTCCACAACTGATGACCCCCACCCCACCTGGACTTTGTGCCCCCGTGCTCTGGACAGGACACTGTGGTAGCGTGGGGCAGTTGGAAGGGCAATGTCGGGCAGGGCAGATGCCAGCAGCAGCAACGCTGCCAGTGTCCTCTCAGGGTCTGCCTGCAGCAGCGCCTCGTTCACCAGCCGGATTGCATGGACTCCTGTGTGGAGGGACAGGACACACCTTCAATCCCTGCCATGCTCCAGGCACCCGAGGGAGTCACAGCCCAGGGTGGTGCGAGATTCTCATTGGGGCTGGAATCCCAGTGCAAGGATATCTGCAGGCCCACTGCACACCCAAACCTCATGTGGGCAGGACTCACGGTCGTTTTCATCCTGCACTGATGAATTGGTGCTGTTGATGCTGTCCTGAATGTCATTCCAGCTCAGGAATTCAGCTCCTGCTTTCCTCAACTGGCCTTTCAGCTGCAACAAGTCATCAAAGTACCTGCAGGAGAGACACTGGGCAATGACTGGTGCATTCCAAGCAGGGCTCAGTGCATTCCGAGGAGGGCTTGGTGCATTCCGAGCAGCAGGGCACCTGCCAGAGCCAGTTGTCCAGCTCTTCAGAGGGGAGAGGCAAGGCACAGATCAGGGAGGTTGCTGAAACAAGCCCATAAAAAGGCCAGGCTCTGTGACCACCCCTTTCCACAAGATTTCTTCACACCAACCCCCAACACAGAACCCAACTCACCACTGTGCATTTGTATCCTCAAGTCCTGAGAGGCCCAGGGCAGGGCTGACCAGGCTGCTCCAGAGCCTGTTGGGGTTCCTGGCATCCAGGGCTTGGTTAACCAGGGCCACAGCTGAGAGCATCTCCACAGCCACAAATAACTCCTCCTGTGCCAACTCACCCTGCACAGGACAGGCAGAGACACTGAACCACCATAACCTCCTCCTCCAGTCTGAGCTTCCCCAGGGAACCAGCCACAGAGGAAGCACCCCAGTCCTAGCAGAGGGACCAACCCATCCACGTCCTGGCCCATCCCTGGGGGGTCTCTCACCTGTGGGTGCTGGCACTGCAGCAGGGCCAGCTGGTGCTGGTACAGGGGGGCAGCAGGGGCGTGCACATCAGGCAACTGGGCTGCAGGGTCCATCAGTGCTTCCAAGGTTTCTGCTGGCATCCCTTGGCGGATAGCAGAATTTATCCGGCCCACAGCCTGCAGCACTGAGGGACAGACAGGGGGCTGCAGGAGGTGGCAGTGCCCTGTCTCAGGGCAGCAGGCCCACCAGCTCCTGAGATGCACTGGGCAGCAGAACCTGCAACAAGTGTTCACCCAGGCACTCACTGGCTCGCTCCTTCTCGTCCCTCTGGTTTGCTGTGAGGATCCCTGCCTGCACCTCCTCCTGCTCCAGCAGCTCCAGGTAGCCCAGCTCCTGCAACAGGCAGAGAGGGGTGTCAGGTCTCACAGCTCATCATGCTTGTGCTGACAGAGCAGCCATGCTCAGACCCCTGGCAGAAAGCTACCAACTCTCCAGCCCATGGGACCGCCCTCTTCCTGGGGACCACGGGCTGCCCCCCAGCACAAGCACCCTGCATCACAGGTTCCTGCCAGTCCCTACCAGGGCCTTCTCCTCCCGGTCCGTGCTGAGCTGCTCCAAGTAGAGCTCAAGGTTGTCACGCTGGAGGCAGCGCAGGGCCAGGGCGGGGTCCTGCAGGGCACGGTGCAGCGCCAGCACATCCTGTCTCTCCAGGGCATTGTCCACCTCTTCCAGAGCCCCACGCACTGCAACGGGCCAGTTCACCTCAGAGGTGAGCAGGTAAATCATCCCACAGCTCCAGGGAGCAAAGGCAGCTATGGCTAAAGCCTGCATACTCATCGTTTTAATTTCCCCTTGGAAATGCACACTCCGCCCTTCTTCCCACTAGGTCTGAGGCTGGCCTGAGCAGACTTCTTTCTGCTATGCCCATGACTCTCCCCACACCCTGGGCTACCATGATCCCACCATAAGCCCTGGAGAACCCTCCAGAGGGAAGCTCACCATTCACTTTGTTGATGTTCCCTTGGATTTCAGCCTGGGTCAGACACCAGTCGTAGACATCCTCTCCTTCAGGGATCACCTGTGGGTACTGGACAAGGATTCTGAGCATTCTGCCCAAGCACATCCTACCATGTGCAGTGGGGTTCCCTGCAGATGTCTGGGCTCATTTTTCCCAACCCCAAACCCTGGGTGAACCAGCCCCCAAGGAGGAATCATCTCCCCATCTTCTGCTCAGCACAAGGGCTCCCAGGCTGTGTTTCAATCAGCAAGCACTGTATGGTCTCTGGCCAAGGGGCCCTTCCTGCTGGAAGCACCCACCTGCCCATCACCAAAGGAGCTACGCCTCTCCCAGCCACCCTGGATCACTCTATGCCCTCCTCACCCTGTTTCTGGCATTGCTGCCCTTCTCCAGCTTGGCCTGGTGCAGCACCTCCTGGTAGGCACCTGCCAGCTCCTCACGTAGTCCCACCAGCATGGCGTGGGGGTTGTGGAGGGCCTCCATTGTCTGGGCCACCACTCCCCGATCCACCGCTTCGTTGATGGCCAGCACCGCGGCATGGACTGGAGGTGAGGCAGGGAGGAGGTGAGATGGGACATGGAGGGGCAAGATGGACCATCTGCTTTGTCCTTGCATGCAGGGGGACAAGACATTCCACAGGTGATGGTGGGAACCCGCCCTGTTCAAAAGGCAAGCTGCAGTCTCCAGCACCCAGGAAATCTGTGCCTCACAGCAAGCCCAGGGAACGCAGAACCCCAGCTGCTGCTGGCTAGGAAAGGGCTGTGCCAGCACCTGCAGCCTTGTGCCAGGCTGAAAGAGAGCAACCAGGTGCCTCCCACTGCATCCCAGACCACCCTCACCTCCCAGAGCACTCCCTCCCAGTTTGCTGGCCCCAGATTTGGCATTCAAGGCCTGAGCCAAGATCCTGCTACGGGCTGACACCCATCCCCACTCCCCACCAGGCACCCGTCACCTGCTGCTTCATCCACTGAGAGCTCATTGGCCAAAATGCCACCAATCTTGCTGAAGGCAGGCAGCTGCAGCCCATACTTCTCCAGCTCCCGCTTCATGTTGTTGATCTCCTCCTCTGGAGCAGAGCAGAGGCAGCACTGCTCAGCACCAGCCCTGTAGCCCAGTACTGGAGCAGAGGCAGCCAGCAGAGCCCCCACTCTCCTGCCAGACCAAGAGGGGAGCAGAAAACGCCCCCAACTGGGATGAGTATCCCTGAGGCAGCTTTGGCAAAATGCACCCAAGACTTTCACTCCCTACATCCCTCCTGCCATGTAACCCCAGAGCATTGGTGGCAAACCCCCCCACAGCACCATACCTGTAAAGTTCACTTTCCCATACAAGTCCTGGATCGGAGGAGCCAGCCCCAGCTTGAAGAGGTAGAAGCTGAAATACAAACCCACACCATGACACCTGCTGCTCCCTCCTGGGGCTGACAGGTGACACCACCAGAGGGTTCATGAGCATGAATACACTCCATGACAGCCAGGCCAGGGCACCCACCTGAGTGCATGGATGCAGTAGACCACCCGGGGCATGTTCTTCTTGTCATACACGTCAGTGGTCTCTGGGTGGAAGATCTGCCAGCAAGACAAGAGACACTCAGGGGCAATGGCATCGAGACAGTCCCCAGGGTCAGCTGGTGTCAAAGAGTGGGGGGCAAAGATGAAGCCCCGCTGGCCATACCAGCACCCCCCCAGCTGTGCCAGCAAAGGCCAGTGTATCCCTTGGCTGGGGAAAGCAGAGGGGAGACATTACCGAGGGAAGCCCCACGTGGCTCATGGCATTGCGCCAGTGATTGATGTTATCTGTGTGCCGAAAGTGAAGCCCAGCTGCCTGGAAAAGAGAAGCTGAGGTCAGGCTGAACCATACTTTCTCCCATCCCTGGGGTGCCCCATTGCCCCCAGACCAAGGCAGGAGGTTAAGACAGAGGCAATGCCTGTGACCTCCAGGGGCCTCACAGCTCAAGGACCCCATTGCAGCCACCTGCCACAAAACAGTCCCTCAGTGATCGAGGGCCTCCTCACTCTGCACGCAGCAGCAAGAGAAAGGTTTGGGGGTACACCCTAAGGGGTGCTACACCTTCCCTCTGCTGCCTCAGCCATACCTTGTACCGTGTCTGTTCGGGGTCATAGATCTTCTTCACTGGGACAACAGCAGGGGCAAAGCAGTGGCCCAGCTTGGCCAGGAGAACCCCATTGCGCAGGGTCTCCTCCAGCTCTGTGGATGGGGGCAGCCCCTCACCCAGACAGGCTTCCATCCAGCTGGCAGGGCAGAGACAGGGCACATCACACAGACTGCCAGCACCCCACACAGCAGAAAAGCACCCAAAGGATATGCCCCCAATCTCATTCCAATAAATCCTCCCTGGCAGGGGAGCTCAGCCCTCAGGCTTTTTTGCTGCTGGGTGATTTTCAGTTTGGGTGTAGGGCTGAATGTTGCTCCACAAAAAACACAACCCTCAAGCCAGCTTTGAAGAGCCACAAAGCCCCGGGATCCAGGCAGCATTCTGCAGCATTATAGCCACTTCCCACCCATTCCCTCTGTCCCTCCCCAATAACACCCTTTTTTCCCCCCCAAATCTGGGCATGAGGATCTCCCCAAGTGCAGTCCCACCGCTTGGCTTCTTCCAGGCGACATAGGTACTGGTAGGCAATGTTCTGTCTCCTCTGTTCGTCCATCTCGTCTGCAGTTGGGCGCTCACCTGGACAGAAAGGGGGCCTCTCATCAGAGCCCCCTGCTCAGGGAGGCTTTTTGAAGCCCCCATGGCCACTGAAACTAAGATTTGGGCAAGGAAGCCAGGCTTTGGATGCACTAGCCTCCCACAGTGCTCGTGGGAGTGGCACCCGCGTCACAGTTTTACCAGGCAGGCCCTTCTGGCAGCGGGAGGAAAGTTTCCAATTTCCCTTTTCCCAAATAACAGCCATCAGAGCTGGAGAGGGGGAGGGTGCAGAGCGAGCACCCGAGAGGAGGTGGGGAAGGGGAACACAGCTCCAGGTTTGGGGTCCTTTGACACTGCTCGTGCTGGAGGCACCCATGACTGCTGGGGGGCACCCGGCTGCCCCCCAGCAAACTGTTCCTCAAAATGAGTTCCTCCCAGTTTGTCCCCAGGGGCTGGCACTTTGCCACCACCGCCCCTCTACCAACATGCAGACCTGCCTGTACCCCCTCAACCCCCCGCACCCCTAAACCCGACTGTTCCCCCATCCAGAGTCCCTGTTCCCCC
>VRYO01000348.1:872563-904319 GCA_009812075.1 Sialia sialis
GGACACACCGGGATACACGGGGACACACCGGGAAAACGGGATACACGGGGACACACCGGGAAAACGGGACACACCGGGATACACGGGGACACACCGGGAAAACGGGATACATGGGGACATACCGGGACAGTGGGACACCGGGACAGTGGGACACACCGGGAGACAATGGGACATACCAGGATACACCAGGGACACACTGGGACACTGAAACAGTGGGACCTCGGGGAGGGGCAGCACCAGGACACCAGAACACCGAGACAGCGGGACACCCTGGGATACACCGGGACACTGAAACACCAGGACACACCAGGACAGTGGGACACACCGGGACACACCAGGGCAGTGGAATACCAGGACACCAAAACACACCGGGACACACCAGGATATTGAAACACCAGGACACACTGAGACCCTGGGATACACCGGGACACACCAGGACACTGAAACACCAGGACACACTGAGATCCTGGGATACACCGGGACACACTGAGATCCTGGGATACACCGGGACACACCGGGGCAGTGGAATACCAGGACAGCAAAACACACCGGGACACACCAGGACACTGAGACCCTGGGACACACCGGGACCCCGGGGAGGTGCGGCACTGGGACAGCGGGACACTGGCACACCAGGGCACTGGGACACCGGGGAGCAGTGGCTCCAGGAGGAGAGCGTGGCACACACACTGGGGAGCTCAGGGGGTGCCAGGAGGTGACACACTGAGAGAGCGAGGGGAGCCTCAGGTTGCAGGGGGGACTTTGAGGTGGAGGGGCTGGGCACACCGGGGTGCAGGGGGAGCTCATGGGTGAAGAATTGCCATGTCAAGGAGTCAGCGCTGTGCCACACCAAGGACGTGCCATCCGGCCCCGGGGTGCCCTGTACCATTGCCTCTCTGAGCCCATCCATCAACCTGCTCCAAAGCACAAGCCTGTCCCTGCATGTAGCAAGCCCCCAGCACCTGTCACAAGCTGTTGAGACAGCGAGGAGCCGGTTGTGCCATCCATTACACAGCTGTCCTGTCCATCACACAGTTTTCCCATCCATCCCTCACAGTGGCACTGCTGCACTGAGTTGCCATGGCACTGCACACCACCCTGGTGGCAGGGATGAAACTGGAGCCAGCGGGGCCATTGTTGGATGTGCTTTCCCAGGAACAGGCCTGGCTTTGTCCCAGCCTGTGTCACCGCCTGCCACGTTCCTGTCTCTCAGAACCCGGCTGTGCTCCAGCACTACATGCTAGCGTCCATCACCAGGGGCTGCTCCAGGCAACTTTCCAGGCAGCGCAAGTGCGGAGGCGCCTCAGACATCGTCCATCCCCCCGGCAGAGAGCCTTGGCTTGCGGCAGTGATGCAGCTGCAGTGGTGGGGATGCCCTGTCTCTCTGCTCCCCACTCTCGGCACCCTTTGCACCTGAAGAGCAAACAGTAAGTGCGTGCAACTGGTTATTCTGCCTCCCAAAAAGGCACCCCAGCAACATCCCACTCCATGCTGTGGTGTGTCCCTCCTCCTCTCCCAGTGACCTCTTTCCTCTCTCATAACTACCAAGGTTTGTGGGGTCTTCCATGGAAAGGCCTTTTTGCTTCCTGAAACTTAATAGCAAACAGGCTACAAGATATCCCTAATTTTTCTTAAATAATATAAAATAACACTGCTCTTCGTAGTGCTCCTTGGCAGGACCCTGCTGGCCTGGCTGCCTAAGCACCTCTCTTGCAGGCAGGCTGCTGCCCTTCCCCATGGATTCACAGGAGGCTGCTGACCTGGGAGTGCCGCTCACCATCAGCACCACCCCTGCAGCCCCCGCAGCCTCCACAGCCCCCAGCAGCTGCAAGAAGAGCAGGAAGAAAAAGGAGAAGGCCGAGGCCGGGGAAGGTGCTCGGGAGGGAGGGGACGAGGCAGGGCGGGTGGAGGCCATCAAGGGGCTAACACGAGCCGGGCACCGGGCGCTGGCTCTGGGTGCTGGGCGGGAGGCAGTGGAGTGCTTCAGGAAAGCCCTGCTCCTCTCCAGAGATATGGCGAGCCCCCAGCTCCACAGGGCTTGTGCCTTCAACCTGGGGGCTGCTTACGTGGAGACTGGGAAGCCCAAAAAGGGCCTTGAGTTCCTCCTCCAGTCCCAGCCCTCAGAGATGGAGAGCAGGGACCACTTGGGGAGCCTTTATTTCAGCATCGGGGCGGCTCATGAAGCGCTCCAGGATTTTCCAAAGGCTCTGGAGTGTTCTGAGAAAGTGTCCGGGCACAGCGGAGCTGCGCAGGCTGGCAGCCGAGCAGGGACCTGTGTGCAGATGGGTTGCTGCTACCTGGGCATGCGGGAGCCGGCACGGGCCGCACGCTGCTTCCTGGACGCGGCGCAGACCTACGCGGCGGTGGAGAGCCCGGAGGCCGCGGCCGTGGCTCTGAGCAGGGCGAGCGGCTCCATGCTGCAGAGCCGGTGCTTCCGGGCGGCAGAGATCGCCAGGGTGCTCGCCCACTGCCGCTCGCTCTGCGAGACCATCCCTGACACGGCCCTGCGAGGTAAAGCTGCGCCGCACCCTTCGCTCTCAGCGCCCTGGGGTGCAGCTCCCACACCTGCTTTTCCTCTCTACCCCAGGGAAACTCTACAACGACATCGGCCTCAGCTACTCCCAGCTCCACATCTTCTCCCTGGCTGCCGAGAGTTTTGAGCAGGCCCTTGTGCTGTGCTGTGGGGAGCAGAAGCAGGACCAGCGCCAAGAGGCTGCGCTGCTGCAGAATTTGGGCGCTGCCCACAACGCCCTGCGCAGCTTTGGCACGGCGCTGGGCTGGCACCGGCGTGCGGCCGCGCTGCACGGTAGCGCACACCACTACCTCTGCCTCTTGGCTTTGCCACGTGTGCCACAGCTCGGCGTGGAACCCCGTGTTCCCAATTCCAGGTGCTCTGGGGAACCGGAGAGCTCAGGGGCAGTGCTTTGGGAACATGGCGTACGCCTGCAGCCAGCTCGGGAACCACGGGGCTGCCGCTGAGAGCTACCTGCATGCCCTGCAAGCCTTCCGGGACTCAGGTGAGAGCACAGGCAGCTCTGGGGGGGAATCTGCAGCATCCAAGTGGACTCAAGCTGGGTGATGCTGCCCAGCAGGGATCTCGGCTGAGCAGTGCTGGGACCAATGCAACCCTTTGCCTCCCAGGGGACTTGCAGGGGCAGTGGCAAGCGTGTGAGGGGCTGGGTGCAGCGTGCTTCCACCTGGGAGACCCCCAGAAAGCCATCGGGCACTATCAGGAGGCCCTGATTTTGCTTTCTCACTGTCAGGTAAGGCATGATGGGCATCCCCAGGGTCAGACCCTCCTGTGCATCATGGGGCACTGGCCTCAGCCCTGGGGCAAACCCACTCAGCCCATCACACGTATGAGTTCTGTCCACCACAGGACAGCCCCAGAGCTGCCCACAAACGCGTTGTGGACAAGCTCACGGATGCCATCCAGCACCAGCTCCATGTCAGCCACCTCTCCTACCAGCGGGGCTGGGCACCCACCCCAGCCCTGGTGAGCATCACTGAGGGCATGGGACACTCTGGGAACTGCGACCCCAGCAGGGGTTGTGGCAAGAGATGCCTGAGTTTGCTGGGCAGAGGGACACATGTGTTAATCCCATCAGGAGCCCGGCCAGCTGCGGTTTTGCTCTACATTGCCCCGTGCCAGTAGGACACAGCTCCAGGGGAGCAAGGTGTGAGTAGGAAAGCTGCCATCCGCTGTCTCCTTCCTCTGGAATGAGTTTCCAGATCACGCAGGAGACAAGCCTTCCTTCACTCCATGTCCTTCAGGGGGAAAGCCCAGGCTCAGGACGAGCTGTACATGTGTACACCAGGAGCACGTCCTCGGTTTTCAGGTGAGTGGGTGTGAACTGAACGTGGATTAAGCCATCCAGGCAATTCCTGGTGGAGCTGAGGCTTTGGCACAGTCTGATACTGTGTTCTTACCTGTTTGTCCTTCCTTCCTGGAGGCACAGGAGTGGCCCTGGCTGGTGGTCTCACACTGGAGCCCTGCAACCCACATGGCCTCCTGGGCACCTCTGGGGAGGATGATGATGGTCCCAGCTCAGCTCCAGGGTATCAGAGTGAACCACAGGCTAATAGGTCGGTGGGCAAGGGGGAGGCACCTCAGTACAGCCCCTGGTACCCAAATACCTCTGCAGCACAAGGGACTTCTCCTGTTAAATGGTGAAATCCAGATATTTTTAAAGATACATAATTCTGGGAGTGCGTTTGGGGTAATTCCTAGGGAGGGTTCAGAGACAATGTGATAGGGGAGAGTTTGTCAGAGATGCTCACCCCATGTGAGGTTCACTTGTCTCTCAGTAAGAGGACCACCCCGCACTCGGCCAAGCCACCCCATGCTGGCCTCCGGCTACCTAAGTGCCACGTACAACCAGAACAACGTCACTTCTCCAGCGAGCCCAGCCCTGAGGGGCTCCCACTGCATTCCACAGGGCATCAAAACCACCACACCCTCCCTCCCAAGCCTCCGGAGAGGTAGGTGGTGTCTTGGGGGAGTGGGCAAGGGAGTGAACAGGAGGTTTGGTCTCCTGATTGTCCTCTGAGGGTTCACAGCTGGAGACCCCAGCAGGGCTTGGGACACCCCTGTTTCTTGGAATGGACACAACCCCAAGCCAAAGGTCACAGGGGCTGGGGATTTTGGCACCTCATAGCCAACACCAAAACCACACCCTATGGATGGGGCAGCAGATCTAAGGGTGATTTTCTGGAGCCTGGTATGAACCTCCTGCCCACTTCTGCCTTCCAGTGCTTGAAGGGGCTCCAACAGAGCTAGAGAGGGACTTTGGACAAAAGCCTAGAGTGCCAGGACAAGGGGCAATGGCTTCTCACTGCCAGAGGGCAGGGTTAGATGGGATATTAGGAAGGAATTCTTGGCTGTGAAGGTGATGAGGCCCTGGCACAGGTGCCCAGAGAAGCTGTGGCTGCCCCCGGATCCCTGGCAGTGCCCAAGGCCAGGTTGGACAGGGCTGGGAGAAGCCTGGAACAGTGGAAGGTGTCCCTGCCCATGGCAGGAGGGTGGGACGAAATGGGCTTTAAGATCCCCTCCCACTCAAAACAGTCTGTGACTCCGTAATCTGATTATTCCATTTTGCATCCTGCTGGACCCCCTCGCTCCCCGTGATGCCTCCGTGACCTTGCAGCCTTGGCGATGAACCCCCGGCCACCGCTGCCGGCTGCTGGTCCCGCCGGGGACCTCGCACGGGGACCAGGACTCTGTCCCTCGTCTGCAGCCTCGTGTGACCAGGAGCACACCGGGGAAACGCCGCCGTTTCTCGGGGGGCCTGAGCAGGCCCGAAGCGGGGGGAGGAGGCGGCGTTGAGCCAACACGATTCTGACCCCGCTCCGTTTCCGCCATCCTTTGTGTGTCGGGGTTCCGGGGAGGAAATGCAGGCTCTGCAGGCAGCGCGGATTCTGCGCGGCCCCACCCCGGGGCGGCCCCGCGCCTGCTCCGTGGAGCTCCGGGTGCCGTCCCGGGCGCTCCCGGGTCGTACCGGGGCTTACGGGCCTGTTCCGGGCCGTGCCCGCTGCATGCCGGGCCCGCGGGCGCTGCTGGGGCTGGGGCTGCTGGTGGCGGCGGCGCGGGCGGGCGGGCGGTGCCGCGACCGGCGCTGGGGCTGGGGCTGGTACCGGGACCGGGAGCTGTGCCGGTGTCTTCCCCGCCGCGCCATGCACGTCCCCGGCCCCACGGGGCTCCGCTTCCTGGGGTAGGGCCAGGGGGAAGGAGGGAGGTGGGAGAGGAGGCGGGCGGTGCTTGGTGTCCGCTGGGTCGGGCAGGACAGGACAGGGAAGGGTACGGGCCCGCTGAGGGGTGAGGGGCCGGGCAGGACAGGACAGGACAGGGTACGGGCCCGCTGAGAGTGCATAGGGGTCGGGCAGGACAGGACAGGACAGGGTACGGGCCCGCTGAGAGTGCATAGGGGTCGGGCAGGACATGGGGTTGCAACACAGCTCTGTGTGCCGTCCCCCCGGCTCATGCAACATCGAGGGTACCAGAGCGGCCCCCAGGCTGGGCCTGGCCAGGTTTTGGGGTACTCAGCGGTGACATCTCGCACCCTAGGCAGGAGGAGGCCCAGGCCATCGACCAGGAGCTCTTCAATGAGTACAAGTTCAGCGTGGACCAGCTGATGGAGCTGGCAGGGCTGAGCTGTGCCACTGCCATTGCCAAGGTGAGGATCCTGGGGGTGCTGGCATGGTGGGCTGAGCTGTGTCACTGTCGGGGTGGGTGCCCAGGAGGTGTTTGGAAATCCTGGGGGAGAGTTCCAGCACTACAGCCTGAGTGCTGTCACCACCATGGACAAGGTGGGGGCCCTGGGGGCAAGGGCGGGTCCTGGGGATCCTAGCATTGTGTACCAAGCTCTGCTACCACCAAGGTGGGCACCAGCGAGGCAGATGGTGATCCTGGGAACGGTTCCAGTCCCATGGACATACCAGTCCCAAGTTGGGGGTGGGTCTTGCAAATCGTGGCCCCATGGTGTGGGCCCACTTCCCCATCATAACTCTGTGCCTCTTGCCCCCCATCAGGCCTACCCACCCAGCTCCTTCACCACGAGCCAGCCCGCTGTGCTGGTGATCTGCGGGCCAGGGAACAACGGCGGTGATGGGCTGGTCTGTGCCCGGCACCTGAAGATGTTTGTGAGTCTTGCACAGGCAGCCGCAGGGTCCCCATGAGGGTGCTGATCTACGTGCACCCCTGTACCTGTGCGCTCCGGGGTCCCACTCCTCTGGCTGCTGCTGGTGCCAGAGCGGGATTAGTTCAGGTCCGTTCTGCTCTTGCAGGGCTACCAGCCAACCGTGTATTACCCCAAGCAGCCCAGCAGGCCCCTCTTTGAAGGTTTGACCACCCAGTGCAAGAAGATGGATATTCCCTTCCTCCCCGAGTTCCCAGCTGAGGTGAGGAGCAGCCCCCAGCTTGGTAGCACCTGCTCCTGGAGCTGTGGCCAGGACTGCCCTTCCTTCACCTGCCGCCATCCCTGCCGTAGGCTGCATTCATCGATGAGGTCTATGGCCTGGTAGTAGATGCCATTTTCGGCTTCAGCTTCAAGGGAGCAGTGCGGGAGCCCTTCGGCAGCATCCTCAGCACACTCGAGCATGTCACAGTGCCCATTGCCAGCATCGACATCCCCTCAGGTGAGTTACAGCTGCACTGCCAGAGGAAGGGACCCAGCCAGGGTGGTCCCAGCTGCAGCCTGGCTTTGGGGCTTGTTGCAGGCTGGGACGTGGAGAAGGGGAAGGCAGACGGCCTGCAGCCTGACATGCTCATCTCGCTCACGGCGCCCAAGAAGGCGGCGATGCATTTCACGGGCCGGTACCACTTCCTTGGGGGCAGGTTTGTGCCCCCTGCGCTCCAGGAGAAATACGCTCTAAACCTGCCAGCGTATCCTGGCACAGATTGCGTCCTGCAGCTGACCTAGAGCTGGGGCCAGAGGGGCTAGGGGGGTCAGGCTCAATGTCAGCACTGCACACCAGGGCCAAATTCTGGCCAAGCCTCTGCTAGGAGGGTGCTCAGTGCCTCACAACTTCAGTGTGAGCCAGCAGGATCTAAAGGCCCAGGAGGTGGGAATGGTGAGGAGCTGCAGGAGGAGCTGTTTGGAGTTGCTGCCTAATCCAAGTGCTACAGGTGTAATGGTGATCTGGAATCCGGGGCTCTGCCACTCATGGCACCACTCACACTTTAGGATAATCTGATTAAAATAAAGATTTATTCATGCCCTTGAAAAAAATATCAGTACTCTGCAGGGTGTGTCCTTGTGTCCCTCTGGGACAGGCCCATGGCAAACGGGTCCCTGCCCCAGGGTCTGGGGGAAACCAGGGTCACCCCTGAAGGTTCAGGTGGTGAAGTAAAGCTTGATTCAGCTCCAGACCAACTTGTCCTAGCCCAGCATCCCCAGGCAGCTGGGCCACAGTGCTGGACTCATCTGGAATGAGCTCAGAGCACCCCATGGCACCCACCAGCACCAGGATCTGGACCCTGACAGCCAGATGGGACTGGCAGCTGTGACACGCACAGCAGCCATGTCACTTGCTCACTCTGGCTCCCTCTTCTTCTTCTTCTTCTTCTTCTTCTTTGTAGGGCTGTGTTCCAAGTTTGGCTCATCTGTGTCTTGTGGAGGTATGTCTGTTTCAGCTGGCTCTTCTTTATCTTCCTCTTCCTGCTTCTTCTTCTTTTTCTTCTTTCTCTTCTTTGCAGCCTTCTCCTCTTCTACCGCTTCCTCATCTGTGCTTAGCTCTGGCTTCTTCCTCTTCATGACTTTCCCCTCCTCTCCTGATACCTCTTCTCCACATGGCTCCATGACCACCTTCTTCTTCTTCTTCTTCTTCCTCATGACCTCTTCCTCTCCTGTCAGCTCCTCTTCTCTGCTTGGTCCCCGGTTCTTTTTCTTCCTCTTCACAACCTTTTCTTCTTCCAACACCTCCTCCTGTTCTCTGTTTGGTTCCTGGCTCTGTGGCACCTCAGGGTTGGCTCCATCCCTGGACTGTCTCCTTTTCTTCTTTTTGTCCTGGCTGTTCTCTGGGGATTGCTGCTGCCGCTCCTGTTGCTGATACGTGGCGAGGAAGGCTCGTTCCTGCTCCTCCAGGCGCGCCAGCTTGGCACTCATGGTCAGGCCATGACGGGCACCCCTGCAATGACCACAGGCAGTGAGGACTGACACCTCCCCAGCAGTGCACCAGCTCCCCAGCCCAACAGCCCCTGCAAGGAGAGGGCAGCCCAGCCAGTCCACCCCGCCAGCCACTCACTTGTGTGCTGTGCGGCCCCCACATGCCTGCACCAGCTCCTCGTCTGTCAGCCTGTGGGACACAGACAGGACCTGTCACCCCCAGCATCTATGGGGGGGAACAGGGTCTGGACCAGGGCTCCACCTTGCTGCCCTCATCCCTCTCCATCAAGGGATGGGGCCCAGCCAAACCTCCTGACTGAAGAGAGGTCCAGCTTCTCCTCCTCCTCACTGCTCTCAGAGCTGGTGGGCAGTGTTACGGACTCCTCCCCACAGGCTGTGAGCGTGGCTGACTGCAGCACAGAGACACAGGGACTGTGAGAAAGGGGAGCAAGGAAAAGGGGGCTCTGGGGGCCACAGCAGCAATGAGCAGGCTCCAGGTTACCTTCACAAAGCGGCCGTACAGCAGGCTCCCACTGCTGCCAGCCTTGCGCGGCTTCTTATTGCTGATCCCGCCTCCCTGCTCAGAAAGTGCCTTCACAGAGATGCCATCCTGGGGGAGAAAAGGCAAAGGGCTTGGAAATGCTCTGTCCAAGGGGCTTCGCCCCTCCAGCAGCACAGCCCCTGTGCAAGGTGCTGCTTGCTGACAGGGCCTGGGGGGATGCAGTGGCAGTGCAGGAGCCACAGAAGGAACCCAAACACCCTCCCCTGCCTTCAACCCCATCCCTGTCCAACCGGGGTGCCCCCGCCACCCCCCAGCCCTCCAACCTGCCCAGCCTCCACAGCGATGTTGGCAGCCGCCTTGTTGAAGACGTGGTCCCACCAGTGGAAGGTGAAGGGCTCTGCCGCGTCGTGTCCCACCTGCGGGGTGCAGAGGAGCTGCCGGGATGGCTGCGGTGGGCAGCGGGCACCGGGGCAGGCCCGGGAGGGGATCCACACTCACCCCCGCCGTGTCGCACTTCACCTTCACCCGGATGGCCTCGGCGATGCCGTCCTGCCGCCGGCCCAGCCCCTGCCCTGCAGACGAGGCACCGTCACCCCTGCACGGCCGGGGGGCACCGGGGGCTGGGGTGCTGCAGGACCCCGAGGGTCGGGGTGAGGTCGGGATCGGGTCCTGCAGGAAGGAGTGGGGCGGGGAGCCGGGCTCTGGGGACCACCGGGGTCTGGGGTGGGGACCTGGGGGCTGCCGGGGGCTGCAGAGTCCCGCAGCTTGCGGGGAGCTGGGTTCTGGAGGGAGCCGGGGCCTGGTGGAGGACGATAGGGCTTGGCGGGGGAGCCGGGACTTTGGGAGGGGTCGGAGTCTGGGGCGAGCCGGAGGTTGGGGGGCAGCCAAGGTGGGGCGGGACAGGCCGGGGAGCGCGGTCCGGGGACCCCCGCCCGGCCCCACCTCGGCGCCAGCCGTGCCGCCTCAGCTGGGTCTCGGCGAACAGCATCCCGCGGCCCGGCGGCACCGGGGCGCTCATGGCCCGGCGGCTCCGGGGGATCCCCGAGGGTCTCAGGGAGTCTCGGTGTGTCCCGGTGTGTCCCGCTGTGTCCCGGCACCGCCGCACGAGGCCGGGCCGCCGGCAAGGGGCTGTGCGCATGCGCCGGGGGCGGGGCACAGGGACACGGGGAGGGACATGGGGACAGGAACTTGGAGAAAGGGACGTGGACGCAGGGGGTGCACGGACACGGGGACAGGGAGATGGACATGGGGACAGAAACATGGAGTCAGGGACTTGGAGACGGGGTGAGGGACATGGAGAAAGGGACATGGAGACAGGGGGTTCACGGACACGGGGACAGGGAGGGGGACATGGGGACAAGGGGTACACGGACAGGGGGAAGGGAGATGGACATGGGGACAGGGATATGGACACAGGGAGAGGGACATAGGGACGGGGGGTACACAGACATGGGGACAGGGATATGGACACGGACACAGGGACGATACACGGACACAGGGACAGGGATATGGACATGTGTCAGCTCTGATATAGCCAACCCTACAAGCTGGAAAGACTCAAAAACCCACAGCAAACTCTGGTGAACACAACCAGCACCAGCCAGGCAGTGACAGAAAACTAAGTGTCAGCTTGCTGGTGGAATTAAAAATAAACCATGTCATGAATATGGCCCTAAATGTGCCATTGTCAGGTCTTGCAGCAGGGAGTTGTCAGGGCTCTAAATCATGATTTTCTGTCCTTAAATGCTGCAGTATTCATCAGAGAGGCTGAGTAGCATCATTCAGCCCTTCCTCGTGGCTCCTATGGCTGAGCAAAGGTGCTGCAGCAGTTCCACATACACACACATGTACATATTTTCCAAACTATCCTACTCTGTGACCTCCTAACCCCAGGATATTTCCCTGCTGAACCTCTCCTGAGTCACTTTGAACTTGCCCCTCCACAGTCAGGGCTGTGGCCACAGGAAACTGCCCATACCATGGATTTTAGTAACCAAAAAAACAGTTTATTGAAAGGAATGTAGATGTTGGTTTCCTGCCATCTTTCTTTTCTCCACATTTTACAGGTTTGATTTCAAAGTTGGCAGTGTTACACTGGGATATTGAGGGAAAAGGCTGCGGATCCCCTCCAGGGAAAGGAGAAGGAATGAAGTGAAAATATATTCTTGACAGCAGAAATCTCTCCCAATCAATCAGCAGGATTTGCCACTACCTGCTGCAGAAATTGCTTCTTTCACTGTGTTTTAAAAGAATTAATTCTAGTTATCAGAATAAAATGAGAGGAAACAGTTGGTAAGAGCACCTTTGGGCAATTCCTTGGGGAAGGAGAGATACAGGAGTGAGAAAGGGCAGTCGTTCCTTTGGAAGTGGGCTTTTGAACAGCACATTAGCAGGGATTAGGGAAAGCTCTGGAGGGGATTAAGGTTTCACTAAAAGATTCCTTCTCACCATCCTTCAAAGTGCCTTTTTCTCCGGAGCCTGGGAAGGCAGGATCTGCATCCCCTGTGGGTACCAAAGTCCAGACCCAGCTGTATCCACCTCCCAGCTGTCTCCCAGTGATCCCAGCCTCACCGTGTTCCACCACTGAGGAAGCTGCAACCCTTCCAGCTCTCCTTCCCAGCACAGAGCAGCACAGCAAGCAAAGCCCCTGGGCACGGGCAGCTTTGCCAGAGTGCAGGAGGAGCCTGGAGAACCAGGAGGTGCCATCAGATGGACACAAGAAGCTGCAGGCTGTCTTTTTTCTCTATTTTAATATCCTGGCTGGTGGGCTGGCAACAGGGAATGATCCCAAAGTGGCACAAGAGCAGATGCTACAATGCGGAGAGACAGAAGAACTGTTTTCCCACTTAAACAAGGAAGAGATAACAAGGACTGGACAGACTGTAAGGACTCATTGTGGCCTTTCAGGAGTTAAAGGGAACTTGTGAAAATGAGGGTCAAAGTCTTTTTATGTGGACAGATAATGATTACTCAAGAGGAAATGGTTTTAAAGCAAAAGAGGGAAGACTTATGCTGGACATTGAGAAGAAATTCTTTCCTGTGAGGCCCTGGCACAGGTGCCCAGAGCAGCTGTGGCTGCCCCTGGATCCCTGGAAGTGTCCAAGGCCAGGCTGGACAGGGCTTGCAGCCACCTGGGATAGCGGAAGATGTCCCTGCCCATAGCAGGGGTGTAGAATGAGATGAGACCTTATTCTGGGATTCTCAGGCTCCTGCAGACTCTCCTCAGTGGTTCACAGCCATCTGCACACACTGCAGCAGGATTCCCCCACTATGCAGGGATTATTTCCAGCCAGCTTTGGAGTCACCAAACTGCTCCATCTCTCCAAGTCCCTGTTCCAACACAGATCCCTTGCACTGTGGTGACACTGCCACGTCACACCTTGCCAACACACTGAGGGGGTGGAAGGGTGATTTCTGCCTGGCCAGAAACAACACTGCTAGGACCAATTTTGCTCGTCAGAGATTCAAACTCACTGTGGGGTGATGTCCTCACTCCCTGTGCACCCCCTCTGCATCCTCCCTTCCCTGCTTGCACCATCCATCCTCCCAACAAGCACATTCCTTACAAGAGCTGGCTTGTGCAAGGACACGCTTTAGTGCCATCAAGGGACTCTGAAGGCTCTTTCAGGAGCCTGTTTTCAGCTGCAAAGGGGACAATCAGTAACATTTGGAAAGAGTTCTGACCCTGCCAGTGCCAATCAGGACCTCCAGTCCCATCCCTACACAGCTCGGTGCAAACTTCCCACATCTGAGGAGAGGTTGCACAAAGCAATCCACGCGTTTGTGCACAGCCTCCAGAAGAGGTTAAAGCTGCTTTCTAAATCCTCCTCCAAGTGATTGCTGTCTCATTAGGATGCACACACAGAGGCAGGAGTGTTTCCAGCCCCATGTTTTCTCCACCACCACCTACACTCTCAGCAACACGAACACCCATGGATCCCAGTTCCAGCTACAGAGCCAGCACGGTGCAGCAGGTTTTACAGGTATGCAGCAAACCTCCTGCTCCCTCTCTGCCCAATCCTCCTACACGGAAAGAAACTTAAAACTATCAAATAACACTGACTCCCAGCTCTCAACAGTTCCAACGGTTGCTAATTGTCAATTCTAATTCAAAGGAATTCTTTGCTTCAAAGGAATTCAATGCTTCCAAACCAGCACTTTAGGACCAGTGTTTGGGAAGCTTCAGCTGCATTCCTGAAGTGTCAAAGGTTTCCTGGCCACAAGGAGAGACAGCTGGGCCAGGTGGAGAGGGAGTGTGACATCCCAGTGCCTGTGTTGAGCAGGACAGGATAGGTTAAACCCAAGGAACTGCAAACTGGCCCAGCTGAGCCGAGGCAGGCAAGGATGAGACAGGGATGCAGGGAGACAGATGGTTGTGCGCATTTATTTTCCTTTGATAAAAATGGTGTATGCAAATTACACAGCCATGGAGGCTCCTGGGAAATACCACCCTGCTGGTCCTGGGGAGTCTCTTGGACAGGCGGAACATTCGAACACACCAGAATGGAAGGGGGTGGAAGATGATCTAAACTGGGAAGAACATGAACTTCAACATTTTCCAGTGAAGCGAAAAGACCGTTAGCTTATTTTCCATTTCCTTTTTTGTTTTCACACTTGTAGAAATGAGCCCACTGAGCACAGGAGTCAATGCCCCTGGACATCTCTGGCCAGGAACCACATGACTTGGGCAGAAACACACCTTCAGAACACCTTCCTCAGCACAGCACCTTCTACTCAAGCTCAAGAACAGCACACCTGGTCACTGCACACCCCTGGGCTCCGTTACACCACCCCCAGAGTGTAAAGAGGCCACACTTCAAATGCAGGTTTCACACCCATTAACCCTCTTCCAGGAGACTGGAGGCACCAGTGAGTGAGGGACACAGGCTCGGTTCATCCCAGGAAATATTAAGACAAATGACATCAGAAATTTTCAGGTAATTTCAATTTTTCTTTTGATCCATTCCCAATAAGATGCTGAGAGAAATAACCAATCCCCAAACTCGGCTCAATATTTTAAATATTTGCCTGAAAGGAGGGCTAGGGGAAGGAATCATGTACAGTTAAAATCAAGCTACTCAAAACACAATCATTCAGGTAAGTAACTAGAAGTATCGCCTCTACCATCTAGAGAGAGAGAGAAGAGTGTCTGAGACAGGGCATATTTAGGAAAAAATACACATCTGAAGTCTCTGTGGCCACGATGAGAACTGGAATCCACATACAAGCCAGTTAAAGAGCATTTCAACATGAAATCTTAACTTAGTAGGAAGGTCAGGGTTAAGCTGTATCTTTTTGTTTTAAATACATGGACAGCTGTCAGATATGAAAATGATGGCGGGCTTTCCGGAAAGATCCCCTGTGCATGTGTATGGATGCATGTGCTGACGTCTGTGGGGCAGCAGGACAGAGTTTAGGAAGGCTGGGAGCCCAGCAGTCTCTCAATAGCTGCGTTGATGTCCCCACCGGTGGCGATGAGCGCCTGCAGATTGGCCTCACGGTTGATGAAGCCCATGGCATTCAGCTGCTCCAGCTGCTGTTGGAATCGCACTTCGGGACTCTGCGCCTGCGAGGAGAGGGACAGACCTTGGAGTCAGAGACAGCATTCCAACATGGGCAGTGCCAGCAGCCTGTGCAGGAACCCCAAGCTCAGCTTCAGGGTCACGTGGGAACAGTCTCCATGTCCCCCCATGCCACACCAGGCAGTCCTGGTTCAGTACTGACAGTGGCAGCAGCGCAGGGAGAAGGATCCCCAGCACGCTGAGCTTAAACCTCTCCGAGAGTTCAACACCCCAAAGAGTCAGCCAGACCCCAACACCAAACCTGGCCTAGAGCACCACAGCCACAGGAGACTGTTGGGGACCACATGCCCTAAATGGCATGAGCTGGGGACCCCCCTGGAGACCTCCCTGCCCGTGCCAGCACCCACTGGGCATTACGTACTTGAGAGTTTCCTCCGGCCAGCAGCTGGATCATCTGCTGCATGAGCTGCTGTTGAGGGTTACCACCCCCAGCTGGAGAGGCACTGGCCGGTGTCGAAGCGGAGGGAACGGGGTTCTCCGGGATTGTGCTTCCTCCTGTGGAGGACGGGGGCATCCGGGGCATGCCAAAGGAGCCGAGGCTGCAGAGAAAGGCAGGGCATGCTCAGGGTGACACTGGCATTCCACTCAGCCCCGCAGAGTGGGGCAGCAGGGCAGCCAGCAGGCTCAACTGGGCTGACCCTCACTGAAGGCCCTGCTACAGGGCAGCTGTGAAAACTGAACTGGCTGCATCCATGTTCTGGTCACACATGGCACTGGGAGTGAGCAGGGCTAACAGAAGCCTGCAGAGAACTGCTGTAATGCAGCATGAGCCGTGGTGACAGTAAGAAGAGAGCTGAGGGCTGCCAGTAGATCAGCCTGCCTCAGCAGAATCACCCAGCCTTGTGTCTGTCCATCTCATACTGTTCTCCAGTATGAGTTCAGCCCACACCAAATGCAGCAAAACAGAGGATGGGGGAAGGACGAAGTGCATTCCAAATCTTTTCTCCAAAAGGAAAGGGTCAAGGACTTCCTAGTGAAGCACAAGCAAGCAACAAGTGCTAATTAGCTTGCTCAGAGCCTGCAGACACACACCCACACAAGTCCCCATGACAGAGTGCCCTATGCAGATCTCCCAGATGAATCCACAGCCAGTTCTGCCTGCTGGTACTGGGCACAGCAGCTCTGCCTGCAGGGCCCCACTCCGGAGCGCTCCGTACCTTGGCACTAGTCCGGGGGCCTCTGTCTGCAGCGTCTGGAGTCCCTGCTGGATCTGGAGCAGGGCCTGCATGGCGCGGGGATTGGTGAGGATGGACAGGGAGTCCGGGTTCTGCATCTGGGGACCAAGGCAGAGAGACACCACGGTACCAACCAGTGAGAGCTCAGGCAGCCAGAGCTCCACCACTGCCACACCTGAGCCAGCGCCAAGGCTCTTGCTTGCAGCCAGCACCGGCCTTCATGTCTGGATCCTCCTCTGAGGCTCCAGGCTGCAGGGCTCACCTGCAGGGACACTCACAGAGCTCACATCAGGTTTCCTGAATGAACTGAATGAATCAGACTAGAACTAGGGACACATGCCTTTGGACTCTGATTCACCTGAGAACCAGCTGCTCTAGCACAATTAGCTGTGCAACTTTTGTAAACTCAACAGTGAGAGACTGTCTACACAAGGGTATCTTAAATGCCTAATCTGGAGTCCACCTTTCAGTAACTCAGAAGAGTTAATTCAGATTACCTTGTCTAACCAAGCTCTTCCTCTTTGTCTCCCCTGTGCAACCCCATTCCTTCCTCAGCCCTCCCAAGCCCACATGCTTCCTAGTGCACTTGACCAAGCAGCTGAGATCCTGCCTGTCCCACAGTGGGGGGGAGAAGCTCTGGAGCCAGGGGCTGAGGGCAGCACAGGGCCAACCAGAGGCCTTTACCTGCTGCAAGAAGACAGGGAGCTGAAGGCGGAGCTGTTCTTGAAGCTGTGGATTCCCAGCAAAGAGGGGGACATTTACCATGATCTAGCAAGAGACAGCACACGTAGGTAGGGTCAGAGGGTTGCTGCCACTTGCTGTTAAACCCTATGCAACTAAGCCATGAAGAAGAGGTCAGTTATGGGGCCCCTGACTCCCTCCCTGGGCTTTTACATGCTCCCCTGCCAAGAGACATCAAAATGGGACAGCTCAATTCCTGACATCAGTGTTGAACTGAGGCCACTTGGCCACAGGCAAAGAGAAGGGGCATTCCCATGTCCCTCTGAGAGCCACCTCTTGTGTTAGGGGTTCTGCAAACACACATGGCTCAGAGCAGGCTATCAAGAAATGCAAACAAACCGTGTATTCACTGACCTCACACTGAGCTCAGGGCCTGCCTGGCAATAGCAGACAACTGCAACACTTTTACCTGTGCTGCAAAGTCTGGGTTCTGGGCAAGAGTTTGCATCATGCTCCGCATGTAGGGGGCAGAGATCATATTCTGCATCAACTGAGGGTTTTCAGAAATCTGCTGCAGGAGTCCTTGCATCTCTGGGCTGTTGAACATGCCTGCAAGGGGAAGGGAAGACAAAGGAAAACCCCTGATGAGCCTGAGCACCACTACATTGCCTGAAATACAATGACAGGTGACAGCACTGTCTGTACTCCATCCCCCAGCCACCAGTGAACATGGCTGTAGACAGCCATGGCAGTGCTCTGCTGGCCACTCTCCTGCTCTTGAGAGCTTCAGTGACAGCAGAGCTCCCAAAGGAACCATCCAACAAGTGCATTAGAATAATTCACTTGTGTCTGCAAGTAGGCTAGAGCCATTCCTCTGTACAACAGCCCGAGGAACTGGCCCTCCAAGGGCCAGCAGCACCCTCCGGCTCCTCCCTCACGTACCAGCACCGATGCTGGCAGCATTCAGCCCGAAGGGGTTGGATACAGTCGGGGTGCCCTGGGTGCTTGCCGAGCCCGTGCTCCCTTCACTGCTGGGTGCCTGACTCTGGGAAGCAGGGGGTGTGGGGCTCCAGGGGTTTGGCAATGGCTCTCTGTTCTCGGTCCGCAAAGGCTGAGAGCTCGAGCTGTCAGAATTCCCCGTCAAGGAAGAGAAGGGATTGTTGCCAAACTAGGAAGGGAAAAAAAAAAAAGAAACAGATGGAATCAGTTAGTCCCAGCAGACCAACCCCAGCACTGAGCAAGCCAGGGAACAGCCGATCATATTCAGCCAAGTCCAGAATTTGTTAAACACGTGCCATGATCCACCTCCTGAGAAATCTGCAATCCACAACACACCTCACTCGGATAAAGACCAGGCTCAGGAGTGGCTGCAGCTCCAGATTCAGCTCTCAAATGCAGAGCTTCAAAATGTCCCTGTAAAACCAGCACCTGGACATACCAGTAGGTAATGCTGGACTGGAGTGTGTCTGCACAGCCCTCTGCAGCCAGACCTGTGCTCCCTCCTCCTGCACTACCAGCCAACTGGATCTGAGCCAGCTCTGCTCCAAAGGCATCAGGCTCCAGCTAATCCAGGGAGCAGAGGGCTGTGCTAACAGTGACAGGGCCTGCCTATCGGTCAGGGCTGGCATCCAGCCTGCTGGGGGACTGGAGCAGCCAGAGCAGGTCCCTCCTCCAACACCTCAACCCATGTCACAAGACGCACTGCACTCCAGCCAGTGCCTGCACTTGAGTGGAGGGATGAAGAGCCACGCTCTAGGAAAACAGTTCCCTTGGCACAGGGGATAAGGAAAGACCCCTTTGCACACTACACCACACTCAATACCACAGCCAATACCTGCTCCCTGGCTGCACTGAACATGGGCTCCTGGATGTCCGTGTACATCCGGCGCAGGGCATTGTATCCTCCTGGAATGCTCTCGAGGTTACTCAAAGCACGGTCCTGGTTCCGCATCATCTCCTGCATCATGGCAGGGTTACGAGCCAATTCCATTGTCTGGGAGAAAGAGGGAAAGGTGGAAAGCTCAGGCCCACATGCACCATGAAGGGCCAGGGTGGATCAAGAACCTGGTCAGCAGTCAAGCACTGAAAGAGTTACATCTCAGCTCCCAGGAGAGAGAGGATAATTAAACCTAATTTACAGGCAGAGAGCAGAGAGATCATTTATCCAAGCAAAGAGAGCCCAGGGATCCAGGCTCCTCCCCAGCCTTGCTCAGCTCTCTTCCTTCTCAGCCTTGGTTCAGCTCGATGAGATTGTTCTGTTCCTAAGCAGTATCAGGATATCCAAACATCCAACACCCATATGTTCTCACTCAGACTGGATGGACTATACAAAACAACCAGGAAGGTGGATCCTTCCACTCTCTCCAGACTTTTGATGGGTTTCCCCTGCACAAAGAATGTCCAGGTCTCATCTGAGGAACTGCTTAAGTACAGATTATTCACAATTTAGTCCTGCAGCTCTGGAATTTCATGTACGGCCAACACAGTTAAAAGCAGAATAACTGAGAAGCAGATGGAAACTAGGCACATTCAGCACAACCCTCCTGACGAGCCTTCCCAGGAAACAGCAGAGTCCAGTCAACAGCTATTAACACCCAGATTCTCACTGATCCCTTAGGATTCCCTTCTGATGAAGCTCTGGTCTTCCAGATAGTCAGATCTCTTGAACACGGGTCCTCTCTGTTCTGGGAAAAATGAGAGCCCTCTGGGATCCCAGCCTACACTAGTGCTCCCCACTGATACAGCAGTGAAACACTCACTGTACAGCTGTGGTCTCTACATAATCTGTCAAGAGAACTAGAGAGAAACAAAGAGCTTTTGCAGTAGCTTCACTTCTCCAGCACTGCTTTTACTCCCATTTCTGAATCACAACACTGTAGCCTTGTAGTCGGCATGCTAGGAAAATGCTAGCATCCCTTTTTTTCCCAATACACCATGGATTCAATAGCTCTGAAAGGATGTGGGTTGAGTAAACAGCGCTCACGTAACTCAAGCCCACCATCTGCTTGTGGGGAGCTCACAGCAGGAAGGAAGAGATCTCCAAAACCACTGCTTTGGCATTCCTGCTTCTCCTCACAGCTCAGACACTGATGTTGGTTCACAAAGACCCTCCTCAACACTCTTTACTGAGCCCCTGGTGTGACTCACCTGCCTCATGAGCTCTGGGTTATTGAGCATGTGGCTTATCTCTGGATTTCGCTCCATGAGCTGCTGCATCTGGGGATTGGCCATGATCATCTGCCTCATGAGATCAGGGTTAGACATCATGTTCTGCACCAAGGGATTCTCCATGATCTGGGAAAGCATCTCTGGGTTGGACATCAGCTGCCGCTGCATCTGCTGCTGGAGCTCCATGAAGTTGGCAGAGCCCATCCCAAGGTTGCCCAGCCCAGTGATGCCACCGAAGCCAGCTGGAGAGAAAACAACACACAGGAAGAGAGGCGTGAGTCAGTAAGTGTCAGCAACTGCAAAAGAGGACAGGCATTTCAGCTGAACTGCATCCCTACAAATCCAGGAGCATCCTGGATTCCTAGGGCAGCCAGCTCTGAGTAAGGACATCCCTAGACACACACACTTCACTCAGTGACATCACCTTGAGCAGGGACACAAAGATGTGCCATGGCAGTGACTCATGCAAAACCCACGGCAAGCAGAGACCGCAACAGGGGTCAAGAACCCCATCTCCTTGGTCTAATCCCAGAAAATTCTTCTTTCTCACAGCCCCCACTTACACAGGATAGATGCAGCACTGTTGGGGCCTCCGTCTCCAGGACCCCCCACGGTCCCCGACCCACTGCTCCTTCTGCTGCCACTCCCTGCGTCCGGACCAGCACTGCTGGATGTGGAGGGCTGAGATGGGGCAGCAGGAGAAGAAGGGGTTGCAGAGGGGGCAGAAGCAGCATTGGGGGCAGAAGCAGCAGATGCTGAATCTTGGACCCTGCAAAGGATAAAAAGTATTAAACTCCTGGTGCAAGGGAAGGGCAAGGGGACACAGGATGCTCTCCCAGCACACCAGCCATCCCCACAGCAGCCAGCCCCAGATATTATCCCATCTCTGCCTGCTCTGACCCACTGCTGTGCTCCCAGATGCTTTCCATCTGCTGGAATCTGCCTCCCATCCTGGTGCACTGCAGCCCCTGGCATGCCCTGGCCTACACAGAGCAGCTGGACAGGTCTTACCCTAAGCTGTATCCAACTTATCTAATGTATTCCTTGAATGCCACTGAACAATTTACTGCAGCCATATCCTTGAGCAATGACTGTGCTCCAAACAGGAAAATCTTTCTGCTGCTCCCACAGAAACCACAGGAGGTTACAGCAGGGCTAGTGCATGGGGTAAACAACAACGTTCACTTCTGAATATTCCTATCAGTGCTTCTGAGGCAAAAAGAAGCATCAGCATCACCGTACAAAGATGGGAACCAAGGCATGAGGCAGCCAGCACCTGTCTCACAAAGCCATGGCTCCAAATTCCCAGCTCTGCCACTGGCTGCACCTTGATGCAAGGCTTCTGCTCCAACTTATGTTGTCTGGAGCTTCTTTTAGCACACCCACACAGACACTGTGTTGTAAGCCACCACACAGCAGGTGCTGGACATCAGCTTTGCTGAATACAACAATCCAGGTTAGTACCTTGTTACCACAGTTACTCCTCAAAAGCGTTACAGAAATTTGAAAGAGAACATTTAAAGATTTTCTGAAGCCTCTGCATTCACAACAGTGAGTCCTGGACTAGTGTTGAAGAGCTTTCATTAAATTAGACCACAAAATTCACTTTACTCACCTCAATAATGCTATTATACCTCTGACAATAAGAACAACGACTTCCTGATTTTTTTTCCTTTTCTCTATCTCCCTTTCCTTTTTTGCTCTTCTAGAACTTGAAAAATCAACCCTGAAGGTCCCTGTCCACTGTCCAGACTAACCTGACTGCTGCTGAACACCAGTGGCCATGAGAGAGACAAAGAGTAAGAAAACAGAGCAAATAGGAAGCTGAACAAGAAAGGAAGAAGGAAGCTAGAGAAAATGCATTTGGTTTCTCTCAGCCTCTTCTCACAGGAAGAGACTGTAATGTCTTCAGTAAGCACTTATCTAGGACTATTAGCAGGAGAAAAATGAGCAGCCTAGGACAGCTCTGATTCACTCTTTGAGATGGTTCACCAATACCACATTTATAGTGGAGACAGCAGAAACATCCGCAGGCTCTCAGGCTATCTGGAGAGGCAGAACCCGAGGAGAGGCTGCAGAACCTGACAGTACACTTCCTTGTGTTTGTAAAAAGACAGGCAGGGAAAAAAACTATCTTGATTAATGCAGCTTTCCCAGGGGACAGCAGAACTGCACAGAGACACATCCCTGGAGCTCCCCAGGAGCTGGGGCACACTGCAGCCAGAGCCTGAGGAGCGGATCAATGAAATGTGGCTGCAACTAAAGCACAGCAGCTGTTCCCAAAATCCTTCCATGTCCACTGCCCCTCTGGAAGCTGCTGGGAAGAGCTAAACCCACAGGACCCTGAGGTCCCATTCTCAGTCTGAGGCCTGTGGTGTACATGAGCCACATCCCCACGGCACTCACAGCACCACATAAGCACCCCCACAGTGTGGAGCATCCCCTGCACTAACCTGGGCAGCTGTGCCTCCAGGGGCCACACAGGTGCCCCACAGGGCTCACATGCCATGTGCCTGCTGTGGTGCCTCAGAGAGCCTGGGCACAGGCTCAGAGCTGGGTATGTAGCAGGAGGTGGCAGAAAACCCAGGAATTGGCTTCTACAGCAACACAAATTCACTGGGAAAGTAATTTCTTTTATCAGCAATTTTTTCTAGAATTTTTGCTGGTTTGCTAGAACCAGTATCCATTTCTGATGGGTTCCTCCAAGACACCCACACAAGACTAATGTTAAAAACCAGCCTCTCCAGGCTGACCCCATCACAGCTGTGTCATCCAGGGACAGGTCAGCGACAAGCCCCACTGCTGTGGGTACAGCTGGGGCAGGGAAAGCTCACCAGGATCATCACAATCACTTATTCCCAGCCCCCATTTGACCCCCAAGACTCTTACTTCTGCGGAGTCTTAATGACCAAGTGAACAGTGAGCCCATCTTTGATCCCATGTTGATTCAACGTGTCTCCATCCTTCAGGATCTTCCCAGCAAAGATCAGAACCAGCTGATCTTGTTTGGCTTTAAACCGTCTAGAAATCTCTTCTTTGAACTGAAAAACAAACAGAGCATTTTTCAGGCCAAGGATTGGTACCAGTAACAAAAAGCTCCAGTAACATCCGCTCTGGGAACAGCACAAGGAACTGACAAACCCTCAGAGCCCATAAAGGTACCACACAGTCACCAGCTGCTGCTGATGTCTGAGGTGTTAATGAAAATCGAAAAAAGAAAAGCTCTGAGATCACAAACTATGGAGTAAATCTCAGAAAAAACAGAGCCATTCCCTCAGAATAGCCAAAGGCTTCCAAAGCCAGACCAATTGTGCTTCAGGCCTAACCCACACACACCATTTATCCTGAATGACTGAACTGGTTTCATCTGCTCACTTGAGTTTTTTTCCTAAGGAAAGCCAAACTCTGATTTAATACAGGACAGAGCTCTATGGAAAAGGGAATAATCCTTTATCAGCCAATGGAAATAAACTAGGTCTTCTCCAATTCCTATTTCTGCAACTGAATTCCCTGTGAGCATGCCACAGAGCATGGACACCTCTTCCTTACTGTGTGCTGTGCTGGGATTCACACCTGCAAGCAAGACTCTCACTGCTGGCCCTCCCAGATTGGAGGAAATAAAGCCCTGTACTTGGAAAACACAAACTATAGGGAATTCAGAGGAGAAGGCCAGGATGAAGAGTGAAACACATACCGGTTCCAGAGCTCTCAGCCTTTGTATCGTAACTCTAAAAACAAGGCTGGGCATGGCATAGCCATGGCCCCAGATCACCTGCCTGTGTCTCTCCCCACACGGCTCCGTGCTCTTCCCCACACAGCTCCATGCCCTCTCTGCACAAAGCCTTTTCTCTACACCCCCATGGGCTCCCCGAATGGAAGGAGGGCCAGACATGCACAGTCATGAACTGCTGCCCAGAGATCCCTGCCAAGCCCTTCACAGGCCGACCTCGTGCCCTGTGTCCGACCGAAGCGCGCAGCCAGCCCAGCACAGAGCCCTTGACACCTTGTCCCAGTGGGCATCGCCACTTCCTCAACGCCAGGACCAGCCCTAGAGCCAGTCCCTGCCAATCCCAGCCTTTGCTAACCCCAGCTCTTGCCAATTCCAGCCCTCTCTCAATCCCTAGCAGGTGCAGAGTTCCCCCCAGCCCATCCGTGGAAGGGCTGATGTTTCCTTTCCTCCACCTCATCCAGACATCTGCCCGGCTTCGCTTCCCTTACTCGGGGAATCTGCCTCCAGAGAGGTCCAGACCTACGCCAGGACCCCCAGATGTCCCCTCGGCAGCCCCCCACACACCCCTGAGGCTCTGCCCACAATCCCAACACGGCTCCCACACCTCCGCTCAGGGAACGCTCTCCCACGCAGCCCAGCCCACGGGCCAAGCCCCCAGACCCCACCCCGGTCCTTCACACCCCTCCCACTGCCACCACCCCCAAAAACCGCTCTCCGAGTCCCTCAACTATTGTGGTTTCGAAACCTACGACCCCTCCCACAGGTGAGCCCCCCACACCACCTCCCGCCCTCGGGACTGTTTCCACTCCAAAACCCTCCAGCACCTGCCCTCCCTCAGATCTCTCCGCTCCCTCCTACCCCGGCTCCCGCAAGGCCCAAAGGCCCGGGGTGCCCCGAAAGGCCCGGGTCGGCGCCGGAGCCCGCGCCAGCCCTGATCCGGGTCTCCAAGAGGCCCCTGGACCCTCTGACCGCCCCCAGCCCAGAGCCCCCTTCCCCCCGCTCCTCACTCCCGCCCGAAATTCCTCCGCGGTCCCAAACTCAGGTCCCTTCCTAAAAACCCTTCACCCTACTCCTCGATCCCTCACCCCTCTTCCCCCCAGACCAGCCGCCCTCGCCCCTCAACACTCGCGACAGCCCCCCCCAGGCCTCCCCGCCTCCCCGGCCTGCCCCCGCCCCCACCTCGCGCACGGAGGCGCCGTCCGCGATGACGATCTCCTCCTTGTCCTTGGGAGTCTTCACGGTGACGCGGATGAGCGCCCCGCCGGGCCCTGCCTGCCCGTCCCCGCCAGGCCCGGGGCCGGGGCCGCCTCCGCCGCCGCCGCCACTCGGCTCCGCCATCTTCGCCGCCCGCCGCCAGCCCGGGCCGCCGCCACCACAGAGAGCCGGGAGCGGCGCCACAGCACCGCCTTGATCCGCGACAGCGCCCCCCAGCGGCCTGGAGGGACAACGGCAGGGCGGGGGAGGCGGAAAGGGAGCGGGCGGAGCGGGCAGAGCACAGTGGGGTGGGGGGTGGTGCCCACAACGTCCCCCCTTTAACCGGCCCCATCCCCGATCCCCGCCATCACCGAGGGCCCACTCCTGCCCCGTGCTCCCTTCTGCTGCCGTGGCCTCTTTGGAGTCCCGACGCCCTCCGGCCCCCCTCCCACGGGGACGCGGGCAGGGCCCAGGCGGGACTACAGCCCCCGGCATGCTCCAGGCCCGGCGCGACCTCGTGACGGCCCCGCCCGGCCCGGCCCCACCCCCGCCCCGCGGTGCCGGCGGCGGCCATGCTGCGGCCCAAGGCCCTGACGCAGGTGCTCAGCCAGGCCAACACCGGCGGCGTCCAGAGCACGCTGTGAGTGCGGGGGGCCGGGCGGGGGGCGGCTTTCCCCTAGCGGGTACCGGGCGGTCCCGGATGAGGCGTGACTCCATTGCTGCCCCTGCCCAAGGATGCTGCCTGCCTTTCCCCTGTCCCCAGCTCCTGTTCCTGCCCCTGCCAGGGATGCTCCCTGTCCCTGCCTGGGGAAGGTGAGGGCCCTTCCAGGGCAGGTGTGGGACTGAGTCCACACATCCTGCATGGTGCTAGGGCTGTGCAGAGTGTATGGGACTGGGACCTTGCACCATTTCTGATGTCTGGTGCTGGGATGCCTCGTGCACAGCGCAAGGGCCATCCACAGAGCTGGGGCTGCCCAGCCTGTGGAAGGTCCCACTGCTTCAACAGACAGAGCTACCACAACCCTGCACTGCCCTGCTCAGGGCTGGGGCCACTGCAGAGCTTTCTGGCTTTGAAGCCCTCCCAAACCCCTGCACAGTGGGAGTGTCTTGGGAGCAGTGCTTGGGATTGAGGGGGTGGTTTGCTCTACCCCTGGTACTGAAAGGGGGTCTGGTGTTATAGGCATCAGTTTTCCCTACCGTGTCCTTCCCAGGCTGCTGAACAACGAGGGGTCCTTGCTTGCCTACTCAGGCTATGGGGACACTGATGCCAGGGTCACCGCAGCCATCGCCAGCAACATCTGGGTGGCCTATGACAAGAATGGGCACCAGGCGTTCAATGAGGACAACCTCAAATTTATCCTCATGGACTGTATGGTACGTGGGCTTGGGGCCTGCCCTGCCCTCCCTGGCTGTGGTGCCAGGACCGTGCTGGGGGTCCAGGCCAAGCTGGGGTGCAACAGGTGCTGTTTCTCCCTGGGCAGGAGGGGCGAGTGGCCATCACACGGGTGGCAAACCTGCTGCTCTGCATGTACGCCAAGGAGACGGTCGGATTTGGGATGCTGAAAGCCAAGGTAATGCTGGTGGGGCAGTAGATGGGGGATCTGCAGGGCTGCTTCCCTGCTTTGATGGGAAAGAGCTATTGAAGAGGATTGGGATGGGAGGGCTGAAGGAAGCTGCTGTGCCTGGGACACTCTGCATCTTGCAGAGACTTCTCTGTCCCCTGTGCCCAGGCACTGCACGACATCTTTTTAAGGTTCTAAACTGAAATATAAATTACAATAAGCAAGTGGGCAGTGGGCACACAGGTTGCAAAACCCACCTGAGCGTGGCTCATGCCATTCTCTGCTTGCAGGCACAGGCGCTGGTCCAGTACCTGGAGGAGCCGCTCACGCAGGTGGCCGCATCGTGAGCAGGCAGTGGAGGGCTCTGAGGTGCCACCATCACTGGTGTGGGTTGGGTGTGAGTGGCCCCATGGGCATCCCGGAGCTCTAGTGTGGTCTTAAAAATAAGGCTTCAGGAATTCAAAAGCTGTGGGGAATAAACGTGTGTTTGATGCTTGTGTCCATTGCTTCTGTTGTTGGGGGTAACACAACCCGGCTAGGCTGGAGGTGCCCATTGCCCTGGGGAAAGACAAGAAGTTGCAAGGGGTTGTTGTCAAAGGAGAGGGATTACAACAGAGCCAAGCCCCTGCACAGCCCTGCTGGTCGCCCTGGGATAGCTGGGGGTGGTGGGGGCTCCTTTCCATCCCGATTTCCCTGGCTTTCACACGATGGCAGTAGAGGCGAGGGAACATTCACAGCGGCGGCAGCCGGGCTGAGGAGGGGTTCTGCTCGTGGCACAGCTGCCCTCGCACCCCACAGTGCCCTGCTCTGACCATGCTGCCATCACTCTGCCTTTGCTGCCTTTGCACCACACGCTGCCCTGCTCTGCCAATGTTTCCCCTGTCTGCCATCGCTGCCCTCGATGCCATCGCACCCGTCCCGGCCCCTCGCTGCTCACACTGCCCTCCCTGCCCGTGCTGCCCTCGCTGTCCTGTGCGCGCTGCCCCAGCCTGCCCACGCTGCCCTCGCACCCCTCCCCACCCATGCTGCCCATGCTGTTCCTGCTGTTGTCGCTGCCCTAGCCTGCCCTGCACTCTGGATCAGGCCCTGGCTCCTCCTCCAGCCACCCCGTGACGGTCCCAGGGGTGACACTACCTGCCCAACCTGCGCTGCGACACCCAGACCCACCCCTTGAGTTAAGCGGCCGCGCTGTCGCCAGCTCGGCCTCTCTCGCCGCCGCTGTCCCAGACCCTCCGCGCTTTCCCGGACCCCTTCTCACTCGCTCCCCGACAGACAGGAACCTTTGGTCGCTCCGTCTCCTCCCTCGGCGCCTCCGGGAGCCCGGCCCGCCCCGCTGTCTGCTCGAGGCTTGGCAGCGGGAAGGAGGAAACGCAGGGCGGCCCTGCGAGGGCAGGCGGCAGCCGGGGCGACATGGGCAGCGCCGAGGAGGACTATAACTTTGTCTTCAAGGGTGAGTGCTGCGCCCCATGCCACCCTCTATTCCCTAGAAGGGGTGGAGCAGAAAGCCAGGAGCTGCGGGGAGGGAAGCAGGGTGCCCTTTCTCCAGAGCGGCTGCGTCCCGAGCTGGGATGATGTTGACTGTCCCTGCAGCTGTGATGGGCACCGGGAGCTACGGAGGGACAGGGGACTAGGGAGCACCCAGTCAGAGTGGGGAGGCACCGGCCACTGACAGCAGTGAAGCCAGGGCTGGTGAACAGCACCCAGGTCGACAGAGACCTGGGGAGATCCATTCTCAACCCAAGACTCAGGTGTGCAGTGCCAGCAAAATTGCTGTTATGGGATGAGGGGGCTGTGAAAGCTGGGGCTGAGTGTGTGAGACATAAATGCCACAAGAGTCTGTAACCCCTGAGAGCAGTGGGCTTTAAAAAGTAATTTGCTGTGGTTGCCTAGGCAGTGGCACGTGTAGAGGGCATGGGGGTCAAACCTGGGCTGGAGAAATGGGGGCACAGCCTCACACCTCCCATGCTGAGCTCCTTGGGCCCACCTGGTCCCTGCCAGGTACTATTGACTGGACTCTTCTGGAGCTCAGTTCTCCCTTTAGGGAAGTGGTGTGCCACCTGTGCTGGGTGCCCACTGCAGCAGGGTGACCCAGGGCTCACCAACATCCTTGCTCTGCTCCTGCTGCTCAGAGCTTGGTAGCCATGACCCCCCTGAACAGCTCTGGGGCCACACCAGCACTAGGGAGCACAGCTGGGCTCCCACAGGGAGGAACAACCAGGGTTTAAACCCACACAGCTGCCCAGCCTCTGCCACCTGTCTGGCATCATCAGACAGCAGGTGATGCCCAGTGCTGGTGGGCAGTCAGGTGGGATTTCTCCTTCCTTCCACAGTTGTCCTGATCGGGGAGTCTGGGGTGGGAAAAACAAACCTGCTCTCTCGTTTTACCCGCAACGAGTTCAACCATGACAGCCGCACCACCATCGGTGTGGAGTTCTCCACGCGCACCATCCTGGTGGGAGACGCCGTGGTGAAGGCTCAGATCTGGGACACTGCTGGCCTGGAGCGGTACCGCGCCATCACCTCGGCGTAAGGATGGGAGGCCTGAAATCCATGTTCCCCCCGGGACTTGGGTTCAGCCCCGTGGGTGAGGATGCTAGAGGGGGGGATGTGGAGCGTGGAATGATGATGGGGTTCTCTTATAGGTATTACCGGGGGGCTGTGGGTGCCCTGGTCGTGTTTGATATCACCAAGCACCAGACATATGATGTGGTGGACCGCTGGCTGAAGGAGCTGTACGACCATGCCGAGGCCAGCATCGTTGTCATGCTGGTGGGGAACAAGACTGACCTTGCACAGGCTCGAGAGGTGCCCATGGAAGAGGCAAAAATGTTCGCAGGTACAGGCTGGCACCCGCCACAGGGCTAGGGGCTTGAGGACCTCCCCAACAGCGTGGACCTGCACCAATGCACGCACCTGAACCTCCCTAAAGGTGCTCCAGGTTGAGAGCCATATCCTCACTGGGGTCTGCATCATCTCAAGGGGCTCCTCTCCTTGCAGATAACAACGGGCTGCTGTTCGTCGAGACCTCGGCGCTGGACTCCACCAATGTTGAGGAAGCATTCGAGACCATCCTGAAGGGTACAGGCACTGGTGGCATGGTGCAGCAGGGTCCCAGGGCATTGTGGGGTCCCTTTCCCAGGGATGCAGAGCTGGGCAGATGATGTGCAGCACTTCTCTCTCCCTGCTCCACTTGAGCTATTTGGGGCTAGTTTCATGAGCTCTTTTGATATTGTCTTTCTGTCTGCTTTGGTTTTCAGTCTTTGGTGCTGGGCGTTTCACTCCTCACACCCGAAGCTTTGTTCTCTCAGCCCCTGGGCATCTCTGAAGCCCCAGGGGCTGCTTCTCCCCCATAATCTCCAGTCTCCTTCCTGTTGTCCTGGGCTCATGACTTGGTGTCTCCAGCATCCTGCCAAACCGGCCATGGGGACCTGGGGGGCCAGGGAAGGAGTCCAAGAGCAGCTCTCCAGGAATGGCAGCTAGCAGCATCCAGGCAGTGAGGTGTGCCGTGCCATGCTGAGCCATGCCAAGCCTGCAGTGCTATTCCATGCCATGCTGTGCCAGGTAGTGCTGTGCTGAACCAGCCTGGCCCAGTGAGCTGCCAGCCTCAGCACAGGGTGAAGCACTAATCCTAGGTTGGGCAAGAGGAAATTACCCAAGCACAGGGTGTTCACCGAGTGCTGCAGGGATGAAACCTGTGGGAGCTGCTTCCTTGTCACCCCTCAAGTCACCCATCTGCTGCACAGAGAGGAAGGAGAGCCACCAGCATGCCAAGCTGTCTGCGAGCGGCGGGGGCTGCAGGCTTGAAGCTGTTCTTGCATCCCCAGGGGGCCTTGGCTGATACACCCCTTGGCCCTTCTTCTTTTGCAGAAATCTTCTACAAAGTGCAGAAGCAGAAGCAGAGGACCAGCCAAAGCAACACGGTGTCACTTGGCGGCGAGAACCCTGCAAGCACAGCCCCAGCACAGGCAGAGAGGCGCCCGTGCTGTGTGGCCCTCTGAGCCAGCTGGGCACCCCAGGAAATCCCCAGGGAGCCCCACAGCCCTGGGGCAACCAGTGGCCACCAGCACAGGCTGGTGTCACCCTGTCTGCACTGCCACCCCTGTCCTGGTGCGGTGGGGACCAGCAGCCTGGACAGGGGACAAATTCTGCCATAAACAGTGAAAAGCACCATTTCCAGGAGCTCTTCTCTGTTTCATTTTTGCTGGGCCCTGATTAGCATCACCACTGTCACGTACTGTATCCGCCCTCCTGGACCTGCAGGGCAAAAAGGACCAGGACACCCTGAGACACCTCTGGGGAAGAAGCCAGGAGGTTCTGGGCAGGATCATGCCAGCAACAGGAGCCTTTATGATTACCTCTGGCCCTGGGTTTGCTCCTGTAGGGCCACCCTGTGCCATGCACTGAGGATGTAGCTGACCAACAGGTGTCTGTCCCACCAGGGACTGCTCTGGAGATGAGCCAAGCCCTAGAGTGTGAAGTGGCAGCACTCAGCCCTTGGCTGTCTCGTCCCTAGACATGTGTCCCATTCCTAGACATGGGGAATGCGTGGCAGCAGGACCAAGCAAGGGTGCCTGCTATCTGCATGGTGGGACAGGGCTCGGTGCAGGGCCCAGTGCCATGGGGCTGGGAGCAGCTCTGTGTCCAGCACGGGTGTGATGCAATCATTAAAGGACTTGTGAAATGCAGGTTTACTGAGCTGGAATTCCTGCGTGTTTGTGGTCGACGCCCTGGGTCCCCACCTTTATAATGTGCTGAAGATGATCGCCTCCAAAGCAGCCCAGCTGGATGCCACAGCTCCCCTGTGCTCCTCCTACCCCGATGCCGTGGCACCCCTGCACTCTCTCCCACCCTGAAGCCCTGCTCCCCCTGTGCCCCCTCCCCATGCAGCCTTTCCCAGTTTAGGTCCCCTGTTTGAACTTTGTCAGTTCAAACAATGACGCAGCCTCTGCCAGTTATCTGATACCCCTCGGAGACGGGATAGTCCCCGCTGGATTCTCCATGTCTTCATCCCAGTAAAAGCCCCATCTTTCCCTTTGCACCAAGCCAGAGGTGCCAGCCCAGCTCCGGTTCTGCATGGAGCGCGTGGCCGTCACTGTCCCCATCAGGTGCACACACAAGTGCTGGCCTGTCCCTGCCGCCATGCAGCATCCCTGCCCCCCTTACCTGGCGCAGGTGAGCACACCTGAGGCTGACGGGCAGCTCCGGCCGCCAATGGGTGTGGAGCAGGAAAGGCTGTGGCCACCAATGGGTGGCCGGGGACAGCCCCTGCCAGGGCTGGAAAAGACCCGGAAATCCCAGTTGGCCCAGTGAGAGTGGGGCTGTGGTGCTGGGCGAGATGCGGGGCAAGGACGATGAGTACGATTATCTCTTCAAAGGTGGGTGTGCTGCCCGGCCATGCCTGCAATGAGCGTGCCTGGCCCGGGCTCAGCCCGCTGCCGTCAGGGCTGGCTCCACGCAGCACCCTCGGCGTGCCCTGGGAGCTGGGGCTTGTACTGGGACGTAACACAGTTCCCAGTTCTCGGGAGCTGGGGCTTGTACTGGGATGTAACACAGTTCCCA
>VRYO01000348.1:905319-922933 GCA_009812075.1 Sialia sialis
ACACAGTTCCCAGATGTCGGGAAGGGGCTTGTTGTGGTATTCCAGTGTGCTGGGAGGGAGGGTGGATGCTGGTGAAGCTGGGGTTGAAGTGCTGCCGTGCTGGGAGGATTTGCTGGAGCTGGTCTGATGGTTTGTGGTCCCGATGCTCGTTACAGCAGCTCTCTGTTGCTGCGAGAGGAGGCTGCAGCCCGGCCTGAGTGCGCGGTGTCCTGAAGGGGTGGCTATGGCCGTGGCAGGGTGCTGGTCCGGGGATGGGAGGGAAGGCTGGTCCGTGGGAATCTGTGTGCCACGTTGGCCCCTGAGCACCCCTGGGTGCCCTGAGCACATCTGCTCTGCAGCACTGGGTGAGGGGAGCACATCTGGGAGCTGTGAGATAGCCGTGCTGCTCTCCAGCTGCCCCGGAGGGAGAGGATCCAGGCTTGTCCTTCCCAGTGCTGGTCATGCTCTGACCTCACTGCTGTGCACGGGGCGGGTGGGGGACAGGGACAGGCTCTTGGAGACACAACATTGGAGTTGTGCCAGTGGGAGCCCAGCATCCCCCTGAAACACCCCTGTGCATGCCAGGCTTCCCTGCAGCTTGCTGTGGCCAAAGCAAGTGCTGGGGAAGCAAAGGGACGTCCTGGCAAAGCCATAGCCTCCTGAGCCGTAAAGCCCCGGCTGTGAGCTCACCGGTGGGTGGCTGTGAGTCAGCCTACCCACACAGGCCTGCCCACAAGGCCCCGAGTAATTCTAGCCACCGACACGACGTAATTCCAGCCAGCAACGTGCTGGTAGCCCCTGGCTGCTTGCACACCTCCCCTGGCCGCTGCCCAGGAAAATCCTCCCTGGAGTTAGTCTGGGACCTGGTATGGGGGAAATTCTGATGCTAAGTGGTGCCTCAAGTAGGATGCCCAGGCAGGAGCAATCCCAGCTGCTTTGTTCTGCGATTCCCCTGCTGCTCTGTGACTCTGAGGGGGCTTCAGCACACGGTCCTCCTGTGTCCGTCCATCTCTTGTCATCCTATAGGAGCCAGGACTCTTTATTCCCCTCCTCAGCCTCATGGTGGTCTGTGGAGTCCTTACAAAATAGGAGAACTCAGTTTTCAATGCAAGGGCAGCTCATCCCTTCCAAAGCAGGAGCAAAGTCAAAGGGGAATGCAGTATCTAGGGTCATGGAGCTGGGGCCCAGCCTCCCCCTTGAGAAAAGGGAGATTGTCACAGCTGGAAGCAGCATTATCCCGAGTTCCACTGAAATGGGAGCATCAGTTGTTGCAAAGCACAATGCACATTCCAGCTGTGCGAGGCCCCCGTGCTGCTGGAGGGGCTCAGTATGGCTGAGGAGCAACTCTGGGCACGGCTGCTCCTGAGACCCTTCCTTGGGGCCCTGTGTGCAGCTCCCAGCTGTTTCCATCCCTGCAGGGAGGTTTGGTGTGCTGAGCATGTTCAGAGGCAGTGAGGACAGAATGTGTCAAATGCTTTTGTGCCTGGGGTAGGAAGGTGCTGCCCCAAGCCATTCAAGCTCAGGGACATGGGGCTCATCACCCCCACAGGCTGCAGGACCCTGCATCGCTGCCGTGGTCCAAGGCGTTCCAGAGCCTGCCATGGATGGGGATTGTGGCAGTTGAGTCACAATCTTGGGGAAGCAGAAATTTCCTGTTGTTGGTAACAAAAAAACAGAGCTCAGATCAAAACTTCGAAGCTTGGAAGTGCTCCACAGTGGCTTGCCACTGGCCTGCACTTCCTGCTGTGTTGTCCAGGGCAGTCCAGGCTGTTATGATCTTCTCAGAACTCTGTGCAGTGGGCAGCATCTGAGAAGTCTCCCTGGCATTCAAGGCAAACAGAGGGGGGGGTTCTGCCCCTCTGCTCCAGTCTGGTGACACCCCCTTGCAGAGCTGCCTCCAGCTTGGGAGCCTCCCAGCACAGGAAAGATGTGGAGCTCCTGGAAGAAGTCAAGGATGCCACAGAGATTCTCCAAGGGCTGGAGCCAGGCTGGGAGAGCTGGGGATATTCAGCCTGTAGAAGAAAAGGCTCTGGGGAAACCTCAGAGCCCCTTCCAGCACTTAAAGGGGCTCCAAGGGAGCTGAAGAGGGGCTTTGGACAAAGCCCTGAAGGGACTGGACCAGGGGGAATGGCTTCCTGCTGCCAGAGGGCAGGGTTAGATGGGATATTGGGAAGTGAGGATGGTGAGGCCCTGGCACAGAGAAGCTGTGTCTGCCCCTGGATCGCTGGAAGTGTTCAACGCCAGGCTTGGAGCAATCTGATCTGGTGGAACAAGATGGGCTTTACAGTCCCATCTACCCAAACCATTCTGTGGAGGAGCTGCCCTTCCCTCATTTGCTGACTGTCTTGACACAGTGACTGCCAGCAATGCCCCAGTGCCTTCCAGCTCCCCTCAGTGATCCTAGAGAGCTGTGCCACTTGCTGCTGGGCTTCCTGGTGCCAGGCTGTGTGCTGGCTGCCCTACACTGAGGGTTTTGGGATGGGATGGCTGCACTGCTGGAGGCTTGGCACCATGCAGGGGAGCCACATCTACGAGCTGGAGCTGGTGGAAAGGGGTTACCCAGGACATGGAGCCACATCTTTGCAGGATGGTGGCTGCTGAGCCTTGACTGAGTGTAGCTGTGTCTTGCTGAGGCTGCTGCAGTGTATGGCATCCCTGTGGCCCTTTGCTGATACTGCTGTTCCTGTGTCCTCACTGCCCTGGTCACTGGATGGTTGTGACCTCAGCCCTGTTCTTGTCCAGGCCTGGTGGGGAGACATGTCCCACAGGTGGGTAAAGTCTCTGAGTACGCCTGGGAAATGAACAGGATTGGCAGTGAGGAAATTAAAAATAAATTAAAAAATAAAACTAAAAACCTGTTGAGTCATAAACTCAACAAACTTGACCGGGGAGGTGTGTGATAAAGCTCTCCAGAGCCTGTTTCACCAGGTTTTACAGGAACCAGCCAGATCTGGGACAGACAGAAAATGCATTTAACCCACACCCAGGGACTTCCCAGCTCATAGGCTGGACCAGCAGCAGCAGAGGAGGATGCTTCCTTTCAAACCATATCTTTAAGTCTTCTGGTGTGCCCTCAGGGCTGGAGGGCACACAGGGTTGGCAAGAGGAGTCCCAGCTCTGCCTGGCTCTCCCCACACCAGTCCTGACCCTGCTTTTCTGCCCATTTTGGGACATCAGTGCGTGTGGTGCTTTCCCACCCCCAGGGACAGAAACTTCTGACAACTTCCCGGTGAGGGCAGGGATTTTCTCAAGGGGTGTTTTTGTCAGCTTTTCCTGGATGTGATGGAGGTGGGGTGTGGATTGGGGGCAGATGGGCAGATTCCCATCCCTGCCAGGCTGTGGGATGGGCGGCTGGGGGAGCTGATACTGTCTTTTGTGCCCCCCAGTTGTACTCATCGGGGACTCAGGGGTGGGGAAGAGCAACCTGCTCTCACGCTTCACCCGCAATGAGTTCAACCTGGAGAGCAAGAGCACCATCGGGGTGGAGTTTGCCACGAGGAGCATCCAGGTGGACAACAAGACGGTGAAGGCTCAGATCTGGGACACGGCCGGGCAGGAGCGGTACCGGGCCATCACCTCCGCGTGAGTTTCCTTGTTCCCAAGTGTGGCCCTTGCCTGGGGCCCTGCTGTGACCCTGTCCCCTCTCTGTCCCCAGGTACTACCGGGGGGCGGTGGGAGCTCTGCTCGTCTATGACATTGCCAAGTACCTGACGTATGAGAATGCAGAGCGCTGGCTGAAGGAGCTGCAGGACCACGCTGACGCCAACATCGTCATCATGCTGGTGGGCAACAAGAGTGACCTGCGGCACCTGCGGGCTGTGCCCACCGATGAGGCCAGGAGCTTTGCAGGTATCTTCCCCCATCTTGTCAAGTCCCATCCCATCTGGCTAGAGTTCATGGCACCCACCTGAGCTCACACTGTTCTTGCAGAGAAGAACGGGCTGTCCTTCCTTGAGACGTCTGCTCTGGATTCCACCAATGTGGAGACAGCTTTCCACAACATCCTCTCAGGTAAGGGGCAACTAGGAAAGGGAGGGACAGGAATAGAGATGGCTTTGGACATTGTGTTCTCTCAGGAGACACTCCTGGGGGCCTGGCTGTGCTGGATGGGATCTGGGTTGGAATCCTGCTCCCCTGGATGGGGAGAGGTGGGCATTTGCACCCCTGGAGCTGTGTGTTTGTGGAGGGAGCAGATTCCTCACTGAAGTACTTACCTAAAGAATCTTTTCCCTTCTCTCTCTGCTGGCAGAGATCTACCGCATCGTGTCCCAGAGGCAGATCACTGGCCAGCCCGAGTCCGAGTTCGGCCCCTCCACCACCATCGAGCCCATCCAGGTGCTGCCCACGCAGCAGGAGGGCCGGCAGGCGCCTTGCTGCCAGAACATCTGAGCCCCTGGGGTGCCCCCACCGAGACCCCCACCACCCAGCACATGGTGGCATCATGTCTCACCCTCCGCCTCTGCCCACCACAGCTCCCCAAGCAGTACAGACTGGCAGCTGCTTTTGTGTGCGCCATCATCCTGCCCGTTCTGCTCCACGTGTTTATGTAGCGCCCACAAAATCGGGGGGAGGCAAAGCTGGTGTCTCCCCTCTCTCCCCAAGGTTGGGGGCATGCCATCCCTTGTGTCCCTGCTCCCTTTAGCCCTGCAGGCACAGTCACTGGGTGACTGGGTGGCACTGAAGAAGCCCAAACACGGCGAGTCCCTGTTTGGTGACGCCCCGTGGATGGGTGTGGAGGGGGACACTGGGTGCATCCTTCTCCTGCCTGGTGAAGCCAGCAGTGATGCAGCCAGCTGTGCCCAGCCCTGTCCCTGCAGCACTGAGAGCTGGCAGTGCCTGTGGGTGCTGCTGGGGCCAGGGTGGGGGGTGGGGATGACGCTGTTTTTGTTGTGGCCCCCTTCCTGTGGCATGACCCCAGCAAAGGGAAAATCTGTGACTCTTCCATGAAAAGAGAGGGGAGCAGGGGCTGGGGAGCCTTGGATTTGGGAAGCCCCGAGGAGGCGGCAAGGGGGGGACCAGGGATTTGGGGGGCTGAGGGTGAAGAGGGCAGGGATGAGGTGCTGAGGGTGGGCACAGCTCCCTGTGTGGGAGCCAGTGTCAGCACTGGGCACCCCTCGGCTCAGCTGCAAGGACCCCCAGCACGGCTTGGCCCTTCCCTGCTCCAGTGTTTGGCCACTGTGGCTGGTGGCTGCATGGCCCAGCCTGGGGACACAGCACCACGGGATGGAGTGTCTGCTGCACTGGTGGGATGACAGTGGCCTTGTCCCCTGCATGGGGCACGGTAGCCACCCCCCAGGGTGGGCATCACCCAAAATGCTGGGACAGACTGTGCTGAGCCCCGTGCTGCTGTCAGGGGTGATTGGCAGGTGTCAATCAAGTGGGATGCAGGTGGGTAAGCCTGACCCCGTAGTGGGAGTGTGGCCCCTGTCACAATGTGGGGTTTTGGGGGATCTCTTTCTCTCCACATCTGCCCCCACTCTCTGCATCTCACTTGGCTGTGCCCGTAGGATCTGGGCCAGGGTTCCCCCTTGGGGCATGATTTACCGATGAAATAGAAATTGAGGCAAAATCCCCAAATAAAGCTGCTGTTGAAGCCTTTTCTCTCCCTGCCAGGTCTTTCCTTGAGGCAAGAGCAGTGCCAGCCCCGCACTGGGGGCAACTGGGAAACATCCACAGGCAATGAAGGGTGAGGAGGAGGAGGGCTGGGAGCAAGGTGTGACTGTAGCCTGGGCAAGGGGGTGCCCTGCTGGGAGGCCAGAGGAGAGAGCTTGAAATTGAGATGGGATCCTTCTGCCAGCACAGGCAGTGCAGGGATGCACAAATGGGGCACAGAAGTGGCCACACCATACGTGTGTCCCCTTTTGTGCAGCCACCCCAGCCCTGGCAGCAGCTTCACCTTGGCTCCAGCCCCCTGGCACTGTGTCCCTCCTCCATGGCACTGTCCCCTCCAGAGGCAGTCTCATCCCTGAGCTGGCCAGCTCTGTCATACCCTGGCTCTGACTGCAGCTGGGACCTGTCCCCAGGTGAGTGGTGGCCACTCTCTCATGGGCTGGGCTTTACCCCATGCCCACCTCAGCTGGCAAAGCCCTGGCACCACGCAGAGCAGCTGGAGCTGCCAAGCACCATCTCCTCCCACACCATCTGCCCACACCAAAACACGGTGCCAAGAGGTGATGTCAGCCCCACAGGCTGGAGAGGTGGGTGGGTGGGGGATGGATGCTGCTCTGCAAGGGGACAGGGCTGAGCTAAGTGTCCCCTGGGCCTCACTGCCATTGGACACACCAGCAGCCAGGCACAGCCATGGACACACAGGATGGTGAGTTTGTTTAGACTCATGGAGACACTTTTGGGCTGGGCAACTCAGTTTTGTTCCAGGCTTTCCAGTTTTCAGATGTTTTCTGCTGGGATGAAGAAGTGGGAAGGGTGAAATGTGGCACAGGGTAGCTCATGGATGTGGGACCTGCTAGCAGCAGCACTAGGAGTAGCAGCTCACCATCTCACAAGTGCTTTAATAAACCCCAGGAAGTGCTGCCAAAAGCATGGGACTGGTGGGAGATGCAGGAGGGATGGCAGAGGGAGGTGCCCTGGAACTCAGCCCAGCCCCTGCTCCTGGCCGTTCCTGAAGTGTGAACAGACGCAAACCAAGAGCAGATACCAAGTTTCTTAAGTAATAATACTTTAATAAAATTAAGTTCTTAATGTAATTTAGCACATTTAATACATTAACCCTTTCCCTTCTTTGTTTTCTACAAGTTGTGCAACATCATTATTTTAATTTTATTTTATTTTAATTTTTTTCCTTCTCCCATTATACTATATGCCTCAAAACTCAGACAACAAGCCTAACTCTACTTCTATGTTCGGTTATATCTCTCTCTCAAGCCTTTATTTTTTGCGTAATGCCAGAGAGATGAAAATACCTGGATGGAACATGTGATTGGTTTCCAATAGTAACAATCCCGACTACAGGTTTCCTATGATGTTAAAAGAAAAGAGGGGAAAAAAAAAAAAAAAAAAGCAAACGCAAAATACCAGGGAATGGACTTTGAATGGAAGGGCCACACAGTCGGCGTGGCCGGCACTGGCCTGGCGACTCTGTGGCCAGCTGGCTCAGCACGAGGTGGGAGTACCGTGGAGCAGGACTGTGCAACAGCGCCCGGACCAAGGGAAAGCAGATACACACCAACTTGTACGTTAGTTCTGAAGCGAGGGTGAGAGGAAGCCAAGGTGATGCTGTGCAAGCAAAGCCATGAAGGGCTGGGCAGGGCTGTGCTGCCCTGGGTCAGTATCGGTGAGATCAGCTCCTGCAGGGACCCTGCTCGGGTTTTGTTTTAGCACATCTCACGTGGGAAATCCCACTGAGCTGCTCTGCCAGAGTCCCAGCGGCAGCAAGCTGGAGCCTGGATCTCTTTGATACCAGGGCAGAGCCAGAGGAAGTCCTCTGCAACACCACAGGTTCCCCACTTCGCAGTCAGATGCCTGGGGGCTGCTCTGGGCATCCCTGGGGATTTCCTTGGCTTGCCTGGGGCTGGGATCAGAGCTGGCTCTAGACCTGCCAGTCTGGGATCTGCCAGCCCTTGTGCCCATTGCCTTTCATGTTTGCTTAACACTGATTTGTAACTCAGGAGCAAACTGCAAAACAGGATCCAGCCCCTGGTCTTTTTTTTCTTTTTTTCCCTTTTTTTTATGATTATCTTGAACAGAATTCATAAAGAAAAAGGAAAAAAGAATGCTGTTATTTCACAGATAAGCAAAACAGCCTGTGACTACATCTTGTATCCCAGCTTTTGGGAGCCAAGAGCAGATCTCAATGGCCACACCACACTGCTACGTCTCACCGCTCCGTTTCTCTGCAAGTTGTTTCAAAAGCATCATCATAAGCCCAGAAAGCACATCCTGCTGTCAGCAACCCGGTGCCACCATTGGAGGGGGACTTCATTTTCACATAGACAGTAGTGGAACTACTCCAGATTTTACATTAGTGTCACTTTACTGGGGGTGACTTTCAATTTGCTCCATTAGCAGCCCTGAAGCGATGCTGGAGCAGATCCAGCGGGAATGCCGCAGCCTGCCAGGGCTGCAGTGACTCCAGATTCCAGTGGAGTAACCCACTGGACCAGGGGAGTCACACGGGAGGGAGACAGGAGCTGCCCAACCTCTGCTGTCTCCTGCTGGCATGGCACAGCCAAACCAAAGTCTGCCGAGCGCAATTCCAGCTGAATTTTTCACTGGGTCGACTGACAGCAGAACGTGACTTCAAGTTTCTACAGGATGTGAAAACGCACACTAAAACACAGAGATTGCTGCCTAACATCCTAGAAAGGATTTTGGAAGAACCAGCCCACGCTGGCTCTGCTGCCACCAAGGACACCTTGCTGGGGCTGGGCAGAGTGGGATGGGACCCACCGTCCGTACACAAGTGATAAAGTGCATCCACTCTCCAGTCCAGGGCACCACTGTACAATGTCCATCTCTGACGCTTCTTCAAGTATCAAATAAAACAAATGAGGTAAAACAAAACGGAAAGAGCAAACAGGCTGCCTCGCCACCCCGGCAGGGAAGGAGCAGGCGCTGGATTCCACCGAGCATGAACCCCCCCGAAGTGCAGGAGACAGCGTGCCCTGCTTCCCGAAACGCCCCAGCGTGCCTGGAGGGTCCCGGGGAGGGATCTCAGATTCACAGTGCTATTTATACGCAGAAACTGAATGAGAACTGTCTTCATTCCTGTCCTGACCTATTGCATGGCTTTGCTGAGTGATGAATGCTGGTAAAGGCTGCCCCAGCTCCCCGGAACAGGCACCATCAGGGAGCGAGGGGCGGCCACCGCGCTTCTCAAAGGCATCTGTGTGGATGCTCCCAAGCTGCAGGAGATCCATGGGTTTGCTACGGCTGAGCCACAACACAGAGGAGAGGAGCAAAGGCTAAAGCCAGAGGGAACCAACTTCCAAGGGTGTTTTCTTTGCGGCACTTGGCTTTGCTAGTGACAGCGTTGCCTCTTGGATGTTTCGGAGTTCTCTCCTTTAAGCAGAGATTTTGATGCAGTGAAAAGCATCGCCAGTACTCCAGAGGGAAGTGCTGGCTGTCTCTGGAATGAATGGAGCAGCTGGCAGGGGCATGGGCTGTGTCCTGCCCCAGTGCTGGTGCCAGGGCTGCGTTGCCATCGCAGCAGCCCTGGTGCTGCTGGCTTGAGGAGCCCTTGCTCCAGCTTTTGGCACTGCAGGGGCTCAGGATCCGTTCAGAGCACAACACACTGTGCTGGCTGAGGACGGCCTTCAGCCTCCTTTGTGCTCCTGCACCAGGCATGTGCCATGATTGTCGCTGTCCCGTGAGCAGAACAGCGCCGGGGCAGCTGTTGGGAAGCGAAGCCGTGGGATCAGGGATGTCATGGCCCGTCATGGCTGCAAGAAGGGGCTTTTACAAACATCTCACCCACAGCTCCAATGCTCAAAACCGACGCTTAAAGGCCAAGGAAAGAAATGCCCAACAAACCAAATCTCCTGGAAGATGCCACGTGCTAAGCAAGTGAGCTCGTCCCGAGGCGCACGGCGTCTCCCGGGGTGAGAGAGAACCAAGACAAAGAAAGAAAGAAAACAAACAAAGAGGGAACAAACCAACCCTAATGCTCTGACACTGCCCAGTGCAAGGGCAGAGCCTCCGCCCAGCACCTCGCTGCCTTCGAGCTCTGTCTGTCACCTTACAGAGGGGAGACCACCCAATCTTCCTTTCCTTCTCCTTCCCACCTGGGATGGTTCCACCTGCCCATCCCAGGATCTTCCCACACCTTTGGTGCTTGGAGAAGTTCAAAAACCAAGAACAGCCCAAGGAAAGTAACAGCAACTTTGAACATTTTTCTGCAATTTCCTGCTCCAAGCCCAAGGCTGGAAGTCAGAATAAGGCAAAAATTAATGGCCTAAAACTTCCTTATTTTGTTCCATGACTAGCCAAATCTGTCTATTTTTATTTAAAAAGCAACATAAGCCCCCAAACGTATCTTTTTAAAAAAATACATATTATTAGACCCTTTTTTTTTTGTCTTTTTTTCCTCCCTCTATAAAAATAACTTCAGGACTTTGATTGACAGAAGGTACCAGTTGGTGGTCATTATTTTGTTAGGCTTTCGGTCATTTATTTGTTTGCTTCAGAAAAATAGTACCAAAAAAAGATGAAGTTCCCAGGGAAGTTAACAATGATCATGTTCACAAGTTTATTTTACATTCTGCTCTGTCTGGGATCACTTGGATCTACTATAGATTAAACAATATGGATAGCATCTACTATTTGCACTAGTTAATTTTTTTTAATCTTTACTCTAGGATTATATGAAATAAATTTGAGTGTTTATTATTATTAACATTTTTTTAATACCCATTAACACAAACTTTTTTTTTTTTCTTCTCATTTTTGGTTAAAAACAAACAAACAAACAGAAAAAAAAAATCTTATTTTAAAATGCTTCTTTGAAAGGCAACAGAGCAGAAGCATCACCTCATCATCCTGCTGCTTTGGGAGGGGGAGCAGGTTGTGGATTTGGGGTGTGAGGGGGACAGACTTCTCCCACTGCCCAGCCCCCAGGGAGGTCACGGCTGCTCAGCACATCCCTAAAGCAGCCCCTGGGACAAGATCCTGTGAAACACTTCAGGATGTGCTGGAGCCAGGCTCATGCTGAACTGCTTCCCTGGATTCAAGGAAGCTCAGAACCAGCTGGGGCGCTCCCATTGCTCCGGCTGTCCCTGCAATCGGTGTCTTGCAGGAGCTGCACCCACGCTGGCTCGGAGGAGCAGATGGGGTGACCTGTTCCCATCCAGCTGGGAGCTCTGTGCCAGCTCAGCCCCTGGCTGGTGAAAGCACCACGGCACCAGCTCTGCTCTGGCACGAGCTCCACAGGAATGACCAAGGATGTTCTCAAAACCACGCCTGGCCTGACCACTGCGACCAAACCCTCGCGTCCCTGCAGCCTGCCCAGCACAGGAGGAGACGGAGCCAAAGCTGAAGGGAGGCATCAGACAGTGACCACCCAGCAGCTCTGCAGAGCCCCCACCTGCGTGTCCAGCTGGGTGGCAGCGGCCATCAGTCCTGCCCGGCAAGGCTGTGGAAAGCACCAGAAATCCTCACATTACTCTGGGCTCTCTGCAACCAGATCAAGGACAAAACTCCTCCGGCTCCCCGGGACAGGATCGATGCTGGTAACGAGGAGGAGGAGGAGGGTGGGGAGATGGGTGGTGCCTGGTGAACACCCAGCTCCCCACAAACCCCTGTCCCAGGGAAGCACAGCAGGAGCAAACTCTGCTCCCCTGGGTGCTGGGTTGGACCCTCAGGGTGCCCAGGAAGGGCTGGGCCACAGCAGGACCAGGGCCAGCACGGGGTGATGCTGCCCAGAGATTGCCCCAGAGCCAGCCCCCACCTCGACCCTTTCCAAGGGCATTCCCAGATGGAGCAGCCACAGGATGGGGGCACAAGCTTGGGTTTATAGTGGTTTTTCTCTTCTACTTCTCTGCTTTTAATTACCTCTTTTTAATTTTTTTTTTTTGTTTAAATACATCCAACTGTGTTAATTTCTTATTTGTGGAAAGGGCTATCTGCACCATAACTATCACCTTTACATACACACACGCACACACGAAAAAGGAAACATATATTAAAAACACTTTTTAAGCAATACTCTGGATACAAATGTATTTTTTAACCTACATATATTCTAAACCTTCTAAACTTTTAAGGATCACTTTATCATAAAATAAAATATCCTTTTTTCTTATAATAAATTACCTAATAAAAAGTATTTTTATTAGCCCAGTTCCTTGCTACATTTACATGTAATAAATGCATTTATTAAAATAGAATATTAAATTATAAAGAAATGTTCTAATTTTAAAATCTTAATCTTTTTTTCCCTCCTCTCTCTCTCTTTAAAAAACACCAGGAAATGCATCAAAATAAACCCTTCAAACACCAAACAAAACAGGTTGGAGTATTTTGATTTCAGAGGTTAACAATATTAACAGTCTGAGCCTTTGTATGTATGAAGATTATTATTTTTTTAAGAAAGAAAGAAAAGAGAAAAAAATAATAGATATCCCTCCAGCTGAAAAATACTTTTGCAAATGGGAGCTAGGACAAGATATTTTTATAGTATCTCCTCATTAACTATAAATCCAATTTTGGTTCTTTCTTCTTTCTTTTATTATGCATTATAATACACACTATTCTCTATATAATTTATGTTGATGAGGATGACATCACAGCATGATATTACTTCACCCCTCCGTTTCCCTTTGTTATGTTTTGTCACCCGCTCCCCCACACGGTCCCTGGTCCAGGAGTCGCAAACACCGCCCGAGGACGCAGCTCTGGGGACGCGGCACCATCCCGAGAGCCTGAGCAGAGCTCTGGGGATGTGGCACCAAACCAACACCATCCCGACAGCCTGATTACAGCTCTGGGGACGCGGCACCATCCTGACACCATCCCGACAGCCTGGGCAGAGCTCTGGGGATGTGGCACCATCCTGATACCATCCCGAGAGCCTGATCACAGCTCTGGGGATGTGCCACCATCCTGAGAGCCTGAGCAGAGCTCTAGGGATGTGCCACCATCCCAACACCATCCTGACAGCCTGATCACAGCTCTGGGGACACGGCACAATCTCGACATCATCCCGACAGCCTGAGCAAAGCTCTGGGGATGTGCCACCATCCCAACACCATCCTGACAGCCTGATCACAGCTCTGGGGATGTGCAACCATCCCGACACCATCCCAACAGCCTGAGCAGAGCTCTGGGGACATGTCACCATCCCGACACCCTGACCACATCTCTCCACCGTGCTGGGACTGGGAGCCCTCGCTCCCACAGCCCTGGCACGGCTCGGCTCCGTCCGGGAGGTCACATCCACAAGGAAAGATCGTAGGATGTCCCAAACCCAGCACAGCCCCAGAGCCCCGCTCCTTGTTCGCCCGGTGCCGAACTCAGGCCAGTTTGGCAAAGCACGGGTGGAAATCGCAGCGCTGAACCGGGCTGGCACTGCACTAGAGCCACTCCATCCCGCGAGGCTGATCCTGCCCATCCTGCCTTGACCCAGACACGTCCTGCCTGAGCTCAGCACCTTCCAGCGCAGCTCTGCTCCCTCTGCTCCAGCCCTGGCTTTTGGGCGCCTGCCCTCGGTGCCACCGCTTGTGCCCACTGCCTCACAAAAGGGACTACCACTGGCATTCAACACGGCACGGCACGGCTCAGCTCGGTCCCCACCCTAGCTCCACCAGCCCCACGGGCTGATGCAAACCCCGAGGAGCTCGCCCCAGCTGGGTGAGTGAAAATCAGCAGCGCCCGTGGGCACCATCCCTCTCGGCGGGTGCCCATGTCCTGTCACCGCTCCCAGGAACTGACCCCACCTCGGTGGGACGGGATTTTGCAGGATGGAGGTCTCACGGACCAGGCTTCCCACAAGGGTCTTGCTGCTCCTAATCCAGAGGGAGTTTGACCCGGTTTGGTGTGTCGGGTCCCAGCTCCACCTGCCTCCCTTCCAGCCCAGGTGCAAGTGGGGTGTCCCCATCACTTCAGCACTCCGAGGGGATTATCCCAAAAGCCTGGGAAGGATGGTGGGGGCAGCTGAAGCCAGCCAGGTTCAGTCCAGCTGGTTCACACTACATCCTTGTGGTGGGAGGGAAGGGGAGAAATGCAGAACCCGGCTCGGTGGGCGCTGCAGAAAAGGGATGGGTGCAGGAGGAGGGGGCTGTCTTTAGTTAACGTTATTGCTGGTGAATTAGACCAACAAGCCATTTTTAGTCACCTATCAAGGAAGATACAAGTCAGAGCAAATAGTTAAGGTCATGGGCATTTTTCTTGTTTTTTGTTTTTATTTTTTTTTTTTAAAGATTTTTATATATATACATATATTTAAAAAGAGAGAAAAAAAAAAAAATTACGCAAATTTGTTGTTTAAGCCCCGCAACCGGGCTCCCCATGGATGACAACAGGCAGGGCCCAGGCTGCCCCTCTCTGGGTGCCCCATGGGGCCAGGGAGAGGCCCGAGCCCCCCGAGTTCCCTGCAGCCCCCGCTCGAGGCAGAGGTAGCTCTCGGTGCATTTACAGCGCCTGTTTTTTCTTTCTTCCAAAGTTGCTACATCAAAATATGGAGTCGGTGGGGGGTACAGCGGGAAGCAGGGAACAGGGAAAAAAAAATCAAAATAAAACAGGGGCCGAAATACTTCTATTCATTTTAAACTAGAACTGCTACATCAAGCTTTTTTTTAATATATATGTATATGTATATATATATGTGTATATATATATATATATATATAAAGGTTATTGGAACTGAAGATTTTATTAAAGGCCAGCTTGGAGACTTGAGTAGGAACCTCATCTGCAGAGAGGGGCAGCCCCCCCAGGACAGCCCCACTCTGGTTCCCAACAGCAAGCATTGGACGTTTGTTTGGGTCATGATTATTTTTTTTTCCCTTCTTTTTTTTTTTAAAGAAAGGGGTTTTGTTTTTTTCTCTAACATTTTTCAGCATGCAGGAGGCTTTTACATCGTTTTCTCTTGTTAAGGTGAGGGAGGAGGTACAAGGATCAGAGGTGAGCCCCCTGTACCTTCCCCATTCCCCACTCCCTACAGTCAGTGCTAGAACAGGTCCCCCCACCCCAGGTCCCCAACACAGGGGTCTCCTTCCCCCCTCCCCACTCCCACCCACCTCTTCACAACCTGGCATCAAATAAAGACATTGATCAAGAACTTGCTCACATTACCACGAACAGACTCCACTCAGCCAAGAACGACTACTCACTCACTAACACAGCGGCGGAGCCGCGGCCACGCCGCGCCCAGCTCAGCCCCTCCAGCACCAACACGAACATTTCTGAACGCCCCTCTCAAGGGTGGTTGATCCCCCTGCCCGCCCCCCGCCCCCCAGCTCGTGCTCCAACCACTCTCTCTACGTCAGCGGGAGAATTTTGCGCAATGAACAGATAAAATACAACCCTGGGGTGGGGAGGGCAGGGTGTGATGGAGAAGGTGGCACTGGGGAGGGGAGAGGTTCCCAGAGAACAGGCATGTCCCCCCTCTCCCTTCCCTTTCCTTCCCTTAACTGGGACCAAACTGAGGCCAGATTTGGAATGAGAACTGAGTCAATTTTAGGAAGGATGTGGCCAGTGCTGGCCGGGGCTCCGTGCCTTGGCCGAGGCCACGCTGTCATGGGGAGGGACAGCTGTGCCCCAGGACAATGCTGGAATATGGGGGCTCTGGGAGTTCATCCAGAGCACCCCAGCCCTCCACCACCCTACAGCCCCCACACCAGTGGGTCCAACACACGGCGCCTTCCTTCAGGAAAGGCTCGCATTCCGACCCAGTGCTGGTGTGCACAGCTGTGCTGCAGGGCCAGGACAACCCCACGGCCAGGGATTTCTTAAAGCTTTAGGGAGGAGGGGAGTACCAATTCTGCCTGACAGTGCCCCGTTAGCACAGCATTGTTACATTTGTCTTCACTTTTTCCAGAACATCAGCATCTACTACAGCCTGGGAACATTGTCCACCCCTCCAATCCACCTCCTGCCCCTACAGAATATATCACTGTAGATGAGAAACAGTGGAGGCAGCCCATCATCCCACCATCATTTCAAACCCTCCAACTGGTGTCTGAAATCAGCACAGAGCACCAGCACCACCTGCCCCAGCACAGTGAGCTCAGCACCCCCAGTGACCACAGCCGGCCTGAGCCCACTGTGCCAGGGCACACACAGCAGCTGGGAGCAAACTGAGCAGAAGAGAGGATGTTCCCAGGAACGTTATTACGATGAAAATAAAGTCTCCTGTAACTGAAGGGAATAAAAAAATCTCTGGCGATTTTTTTGGGGGTTTTTTTTGTTGTTTTTTTTTTTTTTTTTTGCTGTTAGAACTGTCTCTGCCAAGTTGTGAAACTTGTTGGTTCAGTTCTAAATCAGGGTCCAGGATCTGTGAGCAGAAGTTGAGGGGTAGGAAATGGGGAAGCGGTGGTAGTGGGAGAAAAATTATATATATGGGTTTATATACACACATATATATATATATAGGTGCTTGATTAATTAAGTGCCTATATATATATATACACACATATATATTTATAGCTGGGTGTACTGGTACTCAATAGGTCAATCCAACACATTTTTACCATCACAGCATTTTGGCATCCACAGACCAGCGGAACAAACCTGATGGAGTGAAGGTGCTGGCCTGCACCTTGCATGCGTTGGCACGGGAGCCATATCTGAAGCTCATCCTCTCCCACTTCCCAATGGTTTTAAAGTATCTCATTAAACAAAACCAGGAGTCTTGAAATGATTAAAGGATGTTCAACAAGGCAATTTTTTTTTCTGTTTTGTTTCGTTCTGAAAAAAATATAATATATAAAAGTGGCCAACCTCAGGAAGATCCAGGAAAAGGACAGCTGAAGAGGTTTTGGTCCATAAAGAAATACTTTTTCTTCTTTGTTTTTTTTCCCCCACTTGGTTTGGGTAACAAAAGTTTTGGTCCAGTTTAAAAACAACAACAACAAAATTATCTCTATAAACTCGGGGTTTTTTTGCTCTCTGTTGGGATGCATGTTGGTTTCATATGGGCTCATTGCCTGTATTGCATGATCGTCTCTCTTAGGTTTTGGTGCAATAGGTATATTTTTTAAGAAAAGAAAAGCACAATGTTCTCTGTGTGTGTGTGTGTGTGTGTATAGCTGCAGCTGGCATCACTTGGAGAAAAGAATGAAGAGTGACCTACAGAAACGTGGAAGTCGATGCACTCCCCCCATGGATGGGAACTCGGGACTGCTTTGGAAATACCCTGTTAGTGACTCCTGATTGGACTGATGAACAAATCCCTGCTTGGATAAGGAAAAAAGAACAAAGTTCCAGACTCCACGGTGGCTCAGAATAACAAAATAAACGCTCGTCGCCTGGTGTGATCCCAATAGGTTCTTCCAAACCTTCTTCAGTTTCACTGGCGTCGTTTTTATTTCTTCACCTTATTTTTTTGATTTTTTTTTTTTTGTGTTTTTTTGTTTGGTTTTTTTTAGAAAAAAAGGAAAACAATAAAAGTTCTTTAGCTGTGATTTTTTTTTTGTTTAAATCTTTGAGGTAATACAGTTGTGCCCTCGTTCTAACAGGTTCCCAGAGGTTGATGGTTTCTTTCTTGTTCTTCTAAATCCCTGTCATCCGTTTTCCTTTCTTCCTGTTGTTTCTTTCTGAGCTCCCAGTTGGGCCGACAACCCTGGGGGGAGGAGAGTGGGGGCTTCAGGCCAAGACAAAGATTGAAGGTGGCTGGAGAAAGGCTGGCAGGGCCCTCCCTGCATCCCTGCTCCCTCCCCGGTCGATCCAGGTGGCCTGGCTTGGTCATTGCCAAGAAGTCGCAATCTCACCACCAAAAAAAACTGAACTAAACCGCTTTGCTTGCGAGATCCGAGTGTGCGTTCTGAGTACTTGGTTTACAAAAGACATTGCAGGCTGGAGCATTGTTCGCCCTTCAAAATTTCTGGCTTTGCTATTAATTTTAATTTTATTATTCACTTTTTTTTTTTAAAAAATAACATACATTGCTTGTAAAATAATTTCTTTTCTTCTTCTTCTTCTTTTTCTTCTTCTTTAAATTAATTTATTCTTTCATTCTTTTTTT
>VRYO01000348.1:934287-967845 GCA_009812075.1 Sialia sialis
TGCTGTGACACGGGTTGGGGAGGTGCAAGGGGACCAGCCGTGCAATGAACGGGTGGAGGGGACAGTGGGAAGCCACTGTGACACGGCTAGAGGGTGATGTGAGGGAATCAACTGTGCCACGGGTGGAAGGGACTGTGGTGGGATCCACTGTGCAGTGGGTGGAGTGGGCTGCCGTGGGATTTCCTGTGTCACTTGTGGAGGGGGCTCCTTGGGGACCCAGCATGCAAAGGGTGGGTGGAGGGCCCTGCATGGGGACCCACTCTGGGTTCCATGAGCGACTCACTGTGCACACCCCGCACAGAAGGATCACAGGAAAGAAGGGATTGTGAGGGGACCCACTGGGTGCACCCAGCATGGAGGGCTCATGAGTGGAAGGGGTCTAGGTGGGGACCACCATGTGTCCCCCATTGTGGAGGGGCCATGGGTGAAGAAGGGTTTGTGTGGGGACCCGTTGCTGCCCCTCACAAGGGGTGCTGCAGAAGTGTCCAGGTTTGGGATCCACCCAGAGACCCACGGGGACAACAGGCACCCCTGGGAGGAGTGGTGGCTCGGCAGGGACACCTCTGGGTGTAGGGTACAGGCTAGCAGAGCACCAGGGTCAGCAGGGTGAATGTTTGGACAATGGGGCAGGAACCCCCCTGCCATTGACAAGGAGCTCACTGCTTCATCCTTGTAAGGAGGACATGGCCTCCCAAAAAGGTCCCCCACAAACATGAGGACTTCAGTCTTGCATTATGGACACGGCCACAAGCATTTGAAGGGCAAATAATGCATGTCCACCAGTTCTGGGAATTCTCAAAAACAAGGAGGGGGGGACCCCCAGCCCCCCAAGGCCTTGTAGTGGCTCCAGGCACAGCGAGGCTTGGTGAGACTGCTGGGGCTCAGCTCCCCACCCTTGGCTCCGTGCTCCAGCAAAGCCCCCTCCTGCAGACTGGGAATGCTGGGGGGGCCGTGGGACAGCCCTGCTCCCTGGGCTGGCCTTTCTCATTGAAATGAGGAGGATTCAGTGTGGAGGGAAGCATTGACAATCGCTCCTCAGCTCCCAGCCAGCCGGGCTGGGCGGTGAGTGTGTGAGCGCGCGGTTCTCCCCTCGCCCCTTTCTTCCCTTTGAATCAAACCAGATGTCTCCCATGAAATGAGATTGCTGGAGCTCACACTGGAGAGGGACAATGCAGAGGGATGCGAGGCTCCCGCCGAGCCACATCGAGCTGCAGCTCTGGCAGAGGCAATGGCTGCGGCGAGGGCTGGGGGTTGTGGCACTGGTGCCTTGTCACTGGGGCTGGACCTCTCTACCCCCCCACTGCATGCTGTATGATTTGCTCTCTCTGCCTCTGGGATCCTTACAGGAAGGTTTTTTTTCTTTCCCCCCCTCCCCTTTCTGGGTCTACCAGCAGAAGATCTCAGCTGCGGCTAAACTCGGCAGATGGGGCACCCAGCACAAGGAGATGGCTCATCCACTGACTCAGCCGGTAAGGTGCTGCTGGAGCTTTCCCTGTGAGTTTGCCCAGCCACTTTGGGAAGGGAAATTTTTGATTTTAGGTTGGTTTTGGTAGTCAGGTTTCCTGCTGTGTAGTACAAACTCAGGGAGATGCTGGGACACCAGCCGGAGGGGCTGCTGCTGGCAAGGTCCGCTCTGCGGCTATGGGTTAGAGCTTGTGGTGGTTGTGCTGTGGGTCAGCACAAAAAAGAGGGAAAAAAGTAAAGCTAGGTGCAGGAGAACCCACCCAATTCTGTAGAATGATATTCTGAATTAGGCTTTATTTCTTTTTCCACCTTTGTGTGGTGATGGGACTCCTGAGAGCGGCAGTTTGGGATGTTTTCCTTAGTGGCAGTTTGGGATATTCCTTCTTCTAAGAGGTGTTGTCTGTATTGGGATGTGAAGGATGGTGGCTCCGTAGGGCACATACACATCACATGGCAAGTTTAAACACAGGCACTCAGCTGGATGTGCCCCATAAAATGGACAAAAATGTGCATTTAATGCACATGGATCACACACACACACACACTCTGCTGGTTCCCTTGCACACACCTGCTGGTTTACTCCATGCTTACAACCAGGTGAAACCATTGTGTATGTCTGTGCAAGCATGTGTTACAGGTGCAAACACAGAATTATGTACATTGAAATATATCCATAAACCACACAAATTTGTGTATGGAGTGTTTTTGCGCACACATCTCCATGCAGGGGTGTTCCCGGTGTGGGTGAGGACTCTGTGTGTGCCCATGTGCTACAACACACATGGTGGTGGTGGGAACTGTTGTGTTCTGCCCTGCAAATGATGGACTTTTCACTTGTCCAAGCTGGATCTCATGGCTAAGGCTGGTAGCAATGCCTGCTCTGGAGGCAGCACCTCATTTTAGGAACATGGTTTTGCTTCCACCTCCATTTTAAGTTCTGTCATGGAGGTCTCAGGAGAAGAAAGTGCCCCTGGAAATCAGAAAGTGAAAGGAAAAAAGGGAAAAGCTATGGAGCTCCAGCTCCGAGCATGCCAGCAGCATGAGCCAGGCCCAGAAATCATCAAACTGCCTAAAAAGTTTGTGTGACTACAAAAAAAATATTGAAAATTGAGTTTCTTTTCATTTGCCTTCTCCTGAGGCTGTCGGATTTCTCTCTGGTTACATCACCTTGCTTTTCTGCACAGCCACAAGGTCTAGAAACTTACTTGAAAAAACAAAAATTCATACTCGCGCAGATTCACATGACTCACAGAGCTGGGAATTTAAGGCAACCAGAAACGCTCGTAGAAAAATCACAGGAATTGGCAACATGGGCAGTGACTAATCCTGATGGGTCCCTGATAGCAGCATCTCTCAGTTCATACAATATTTTGGGGGCGTAGCTTGGCTACAACCAAGACTTTGATCCTCTTCCCAGTGATAGCAGCTGCTTGGGAATGATCTTACCTCCCGTCTGGCATCGTTGCCTCTGGGGAAGCTGGATTTCAGGAGTAATTCAGGTTAAAGTTAGCTCTGCCAGGTGGCTTGAACCAGCTCAATGAGCTGGAGTAGGTCATAGGGGCTCGTGTCTCTGGGCTGTTGGGGGCTGGATCATTCCCAGCTCCCTGGATAGAGGGGTAAAAGGTTATTTTTGGGGGGCAGATAGTGCTGGATTCTGAGTGAGGATTTCACCATGGGTGTAGTTTCTGCACAGCTACATCCACCCAGGGAGCACCCCTGCAGAAGTTTTGGCAGAAACATGGTGTTTCTAGTTAAAAAGCGGGTATTTCCAAATGTTTTTAAATCTACATCCCCAAATTACTGTCAGGGAGAAAAAAAAAAAGTATTAATTAAAGCCAGGGACGGTGGCAGAGTCCTCCAAGCGAAAAGGTCGGGATCAAGCAGCAGCATCACGTGCCCCTGCCCGGGCAGGAGCTGCAGAACCATCAAAGAAAAGGGAGAAAATGCAAACTGCAGCTGCTGCCGGTGCCAGAGCCGTCGGGGAGGGGTGGCCGGGCACCATGGCTGGTGACAGAAAGTTCTGTGGGAGGCAGGAATAAAGCTGACATTGACTGAGGAGGTGCCAGCAGCCTGTCCTTAGGCAAAACAGCGACTTGGAGTCACCATCGAGCGCTAATGCAGAGAGAAACTTTCTGGATGAATTTGTGTCATCAATGTGAAGCCAAATTTGGCACTTCCCAGTGCTGCATCCCTCTGCCCACCAACACCACCCAAGTCTGGTGGAAAGGTGGCAGCTGCTAGGAAAGGTTTAATGCTGTGGAAGCATCCCACATCCCTTAGACTGAGGCGATGAGCTGATGGTGGGGAGGACAGGGAGCAAACACCTGCTTGGAACCAGGACACCTTTTCTAGGCTTTTCTTCATTTTCATATTGTGTAGAATCTTAGAATATTCTGAGTTAGAAAGCTCAGGCTGGGATACCATCACTATGAGTGCTTTGAAATGTCAGCTCATTTCAAGAACTGCACAGCTGCACGTGAAACAGAACTATCCCAAATGCTGGAAAGCTGTAAGGGCTCCCTTCTCCACTCACTGAGCCCAGAGCCCTTCATGGTGCTGCAGCACAGGGCTGGGGGGAAACTCTGTGTTCCGTGGTGGCCAATCCTCCCCGGATGTCCCTCCATCCCTGTCCATACCATTGTCCATGAATTGTCCATACAACTCATCTGCTGCCCGTTGACCTTAAACCTCTTTGCTTTGTCAATGGACTGGCAGCAAGAGGAGTCTCACTGTCCGTGCGAGGATCCTAAAGTGCTTTGCAAACATTTGTTAATTAAGCTGTTTTATGAGATAAGTAAATTAGCGCAAAGCCTGATCCAAAGCTCCTTGAAGTCCATTGGTTTTGGTGAGCTCAGGTCCATGGGATCAGGCCCAGGAGACCATATTTTAAACCCCCTCAATTTTGTTAAGAGCTCAGCATATTGGCTGCAGATGGGTGCTAAGCTACAGGGACAATCTGGCGCTGGGATTGCGGGTGCCGCACCCTTGGCAGACTTGGTTGCGTTCGTAACGTGGAGGGTTTGGACTTCTAGTCACGAGGGGTTCGTTTTTAAAAACTGCACTAAGGTTGCTGGAGAAACTTCTGCTGAAATCTGAATGATTTTAGATCTGGGATCAAAAGGGGGTGTTTGATTTCAAGGTCACATTCTCCCCTTATTCCTGCTGCTTATACATGTAGTTCATTTTCCAAGGAACACAATTTCCTCCCATTGGAATCCCATCTTCTGCAAGCAGATAATTCCTGATTTCAATTTCTAGAACATCAGAATTACCATGTGGTTCCTTGGGTACATCCTCTTTTGAATTTTGTCCAGGGTCACATAGGGGTTTTGGCACTTGCCTGTGTCTGAATCTCCATCAGCCCAGAAATGCCGGTGTAGCCAGAGATCAGCTCCGTGAGCATCACACCCACCTCCAGCGTGGTGCCAGTGGGGCTGGTTTCCTGCATGTGCTCCCCCTGCCTGCCTGCTGCATCCGCCATCAGTCAGATGCTTCCTGGACATGTCGAGCCCGAGGCCCATGTGTTGGCCAGATGGTCCATGTGTGCCCAGCAAATCCAACACGTCCAGGATGTGTTGGATTCGCTGCATGTTCATTGTCAAGCTGTGCAGCGCATGTGCACATATTTCTGTCCAGGAAATCTTGAAGGGAAATAGGGCAGCTTCATCCAAGGGACTTACCTGTCTTCTGTTATCCTGACAAAGGATAACCCACCTGAGAGAGGGGGATGGGCCATATTCCAATGAAAAAGGAAAATGGTTTCAAACTAAAAAGAGGAGATATTAGGAGGAAATTCTTCCCTGTGAGAGTGGTGAAGCACTGGCACAAGTTGCCCAGAGAAGCTGTGGTTGCCCCATCCCTGAAAGGGATGGCTGGATGGAGCTTGGAGCAGCCTGGGATAGTGGAAGGTGTCCCTGCCCATGGCAGGGGGAGGGACCTTGATGAGCTTCCAAGTCCTGTCCAACACTGATCATCCAATGATTCTATGATGCTACAATTTCCAGTTTCAACACAGGAACGTGACTCATGGAGTCAAACCAATTTGCACTAGGTGCAACAAGAGTGGCACTGGCATTTCCGTGAGCTATACGTGAGCTCCCTCAGCAGTCACATCTTCCCACTTGGAGTCTCCGTGCACCCACTTTCAAGGGTCTTTCTAGTTATGAGTTATTTTAAATGAAAACAGGGCAAGTTTATAGGAGGGCAATGCTCAATGAAATCCCATTCTTTCAGGAACATGGATGTGGGTGGTGTTGGCTATTTTTAGCCAAAGAAGGCCAACAAAGAGTTTTGAAGCATGAATTTGGTGCTGGAGAAGAGTGACACTGATTATTCACACTTAAAACATATACAATTAAATACATGTAAAAGATTTTTTACCTTTTATCTGGGTGTTTTCTTGCTGTTCATAAATCACAGGTGGAGTTGGCATGCGTGATCCTTTTGTGTCTTTCTAAGAAATCTGATTGAATTCATGCAGCAGGTCCAGGGCTTAGTACAGAGAGCCACCATCCTGTTTTTTCTCCTCTGGACAAGTGCTACCACTCCAATTTTGTGTGGAAACACTTTTCCCTGTCTCACTGCCTCACTTTTCCCCATCACATTCCACAATGGTTGTTGCACATTTTGACAGAGATGAGGAAAGTCATTACGTTGCAGGTGATGCCTCCTTTCCAGGCAGGCTCTAATCATCCTGTCGTGCTCCAGAGCTCTTCCTGTCGGTGCTAATTTTAGTCTCGTGGTGGAAGTTGCTGCCGGGTGCTCGGGATGGGATGGAGCCTGAGCCATGCAGGTGTGTTGCAATCCTAACGCTTCTCGGGCATCCTGCACGGCCCAGCAGTCTGGGTGTCAGACTTTGTTGGGAAAAGTCTAAGGAACACATCTTGGCACTTTTTCAGCTGTTTTGCACTTGCTTATGCCAGTCCAGGGATGGCTGATACCTCTCCAGGGGCACAGCAGAGACAGTGGGGACCTGCTTTTGCAAAGAGTTCAGTCTCATGCAAGCACCTAAACCAGGGCCAGGTTTTCCCAGGCGTTCACCTCCTGGCTCCACTTGTCTGGGCAGGCTCCTGTGGGAATGCTGATGCATTCTGAGAGAGAAGGTTCCAGCTCTGCCATGCAGAGAAGACCTTGTCAGCACAGGGACTTTGGGCACAGACAAGCAGGTGACACTGTCAGGTCTTTGCATTTATTTTCTCTCTGCAATTCCAGATCCTTTTGGAAGCATCTCACAGTGTTTTATCGTGGCTCTGGGCTCAGCCTTGCACTGCTCTGCTCTGGACACTGCTTTTGGTGGTGTAGGTTGATGGGACACAAGAGAGACAAGAGCAGAGGGACCCAGAGAAGCTGTGGCTGCCTCATTCCCTTGGCTGCAACCAAGTTTCAAGGGAATTTAGAGCTCATTCAGTACCAGCCCCTGCCACTAGACCAGGTTGCTCCAAGCCTCATCCAACCTGGTCTTGAACACCCCCAGGGATGGGGCAGCCACAGCTTCTCTGGGCAACCTGTGCCAGGGCCTCACCACCCTCACAGGGAACAATTCCCTCCCAATATCCCACCTAACCCTGCCCTCTGGCAGTGGGAAACTATTCTCCATTGTCCCTTCAGATCCTTGTCCAAAGTCCCTCTCCAGCTCTGTTGGACCCCCTTTAGGCACCAGAAGCACCTCTAAGGTCTCCCTGGAGCCTTCTCTTCTCCAGGCTGAAGTCAAGCACATTAAAAGTTTCTTAGAGTTCTCTTCGGCTCTGCCTCCCAGAGGTTAGCAGTCCTGGATATACTCTGATTTCTAGGTTTAAAAGCCAGGAGGAGCAAGGTCTTTGTCTAGCCTGGTGTAGAGCGATGGTCTCACCACCTCAGTTTTGCCCGGGCACCCCATCCTGCTGCTGAGCCAAGCACATGGCAAGGCAGAATCAGGCCCTGAGCCAATTTACCCCTTCTTCTTATCAGTCTAGACATCCTCATTATCCAGATAAAAGTCTGATCCCCCACTGAATCCCACTAAGCTCCTGCCTGCACGGTACTGAAGGCAGAGGGCACTCGCCCTCAGCCGGGACTGCCCTGCGGGTGGGAGATGCCGCCCCCAGCTCCAGTTCCTGTGCTGGGAGCAGGTCACAGGGTGAGCGTGCATTGTTCTGAGTGCTTTACCAATTACAAGTCATTACTAATGCTTTTATTACCATTATTTAATAGATCGTGTTAATTATTATTATTAATTTGCTTTAAAAGCAGTGTTTCCATAGCAACAGGGAGATGTGTGCTGCTTTTCAGGCACATCAAGTGGACACATTCTCCTCTCTTCCCCAACGGGCTGGCAGCCCACCGCAGGGTTTGCTGATGAAGGGGGCTGTGCTTTGGTCCCTGAGGGGATGGCACCAGCAGGGCCATCCAGGAAAGATGAGAGCACCATCTCTGTCACTGGAGAGTCCCTTGTGCCATTAAAAAGTTCCTGTGGGATGCAGACTTTGTGCCTAAATGCTGCAGATGCCCCAAGAGAGCAGAGCAGGTGTGGTGACGTTTGTACCTCTGTGTGACCCAGGAGTGAGGCTGCTACTGTTAATTCCCACATTGCTGATTCCCTGGACTCCCTCAGACAGTGCCTTGTCTCCTTTTATGTTTTCCAGTCAGCTGCAGAAGTACCAGGACGTGGAAGCCAGGCTGGAGTCCAGCAGACCTGGCTGCAGGATGCCAAATCCCAGAGGTCTGCAGTGAGCTGGGGGCTGCTGCTGGAATGCAGGGAAGCATTGGCAGGTGCTGCAATGGTTCCAGGGGCAAAGGATCATCCAGGATGCTCAGATGCCACTTCCCAGTCTCAGGCTGTCTACAGGCTCTGGTTCAGGTATCTGTGTGAGAGGGAAATGCAGAGATTGGTGCCGGCTCTCCTGGGGTGTGTTGAAGGCTTTGCCAAGGCTGGGAAGGTAACACGTGCGTGCTGCTTTGTGATTTACTTAAAGGGGTTTAAACACTGAACTCCTGTCTTAAGTAGGCCTCTGACCCATCATACTGTGCCCAGCTGGTTTCTCCCCAGTCTCAGTCACTCCTCCCAGGAGGGATGTGCCTCAAACACATCTTCGGGAAGGCAGAGGGGCTGGGGGTGTCATTTGCTGGGGACCATGTACCCCATCAGTTATGGAGGTACCTGCATGTCAGGCTGGCAAGAGAAGTTTACAGCAGAGGAGATGCAAGAGGCCAAGGTCAAGCTTAGCCAGAAGTCTGTCAGGGCAGGTTCTGAGCCCAGCACTGCTCAGGGAGAGCCCATACCCAGCCATCACTCCAAAACAAACTGCAACACTAATTGCTGGCAGCCAGCACACTGGGCCCAGCACTGGGGAGCCCATGGGACCTCAGCTCCATCTGCCCAACCTAAAGGAGTCCCTGCAGAGCTGGAGCCAGACATGCTGTCACCTTATCCCTGCTGATCCAGGTGGCCCCAAGGGTTGCACCAGGAGCACACACACACCCCCACGCTGGCTGGGTGCCCTGCCTTTGCCTCCTGTTGGCAAACTGGCATCACCAATTCATTTGCCCACTGCTTTCTGTGTTGTCAGAGCAGTGGAAATCAATCGTCCTCATGGTGGTTGCAGCCAAAGCCTTGATCCAGCAGTTCCTCAGCAGGGGTTTGGAAACTGCAGCCTTAAGGAGCACCAGCAGTGACACCCGGGCAAGCAGCAGCACTCAGGCACTTGCTGTAAAGCTAAAAGCACTTGTTCCACAGTAGCACATCCCACATCATTCCAGTCCACCCTGCTCTTCTGGGGCAGTGGGTTCTGTGGGGCTGGGAGAGGGGATTACCCTGGGGAAAGCAGCTCCTGGCAGCGTTTGGGCTGTTTGGGGTCAAAAATGGGGATAACAGGTGGCCAGGACAAAGCCTCATGTCACTGTCACCCCCGTGGCAGCTGCGGCATTCCCAGGGTTCGGGGGTTTCTGGCTGCCCTGATTTGGGTGGGTGGGGTGCAGGTACATCCAGATGGGACCCGCCGGGGCACTGCGGTCCTGCAGGGACATCCCTGCAGCCAGCTCCGCGCTGCACAAAAGCTGTCGAGCGCGCCCGCGCCTCCCCCTGCTCCTCGAGAAGTGGAGAAACACAAAAGAGAGAGGCAGGAGGGCTGGGAGCGGTGGGAGAGAGGGAGGGAGGGAGAATCCCCCATGCCCGGAGCTAATCCCAGCTCCTCTAGGAGAGGGATCTCGAATAACAACCGTCTGTGGTCGAGGCCAGATGGATTTGATTTAACAACAAAGCAGGGGGGCTTGGGATCATTTCGGAGCCTGCCAAAGGGCCGGATCCTCGGCAAGCAGCAAAGGGCCATCCAAGCGGCGTAAATCCAAGCGTGAGATGCAGACTGCTTGCATGCTTCCCAAAATGCCGGGATTGCCTCGGTTCTGGGAACATCTTTGGCTTCTCGGGAGCTCCCTGAGTCCTGGCCACCCATGGGGCACAGGGCAGGACTGAGGCTCTGGGTTCGTCACATGGACACAGCCGGAGGGAAAGGGGAAGGGGATTAGGAGGCAATTCCTGAGGCTGCCACAGCCCCAGCTGTGGTGTTTCACTACTCAGCACCGCCGTGGGCTCAGACCCCTTTATGGAGCACAGGGCAGGTTGGTCCTGCTTTTGCAAATACAGGAGATCCCCACTGCACCCCACAGGGACTGAAGCCTCCCACTCCTTAGTTTCAGTATCTCGGAGGCGAGGAGGTGGCTCAGGACAGTGTCACCCTGTCCCTCTGCCATGCCAAAGGAGGAGGCTGTGGGTTAGGAGAGGACAGCAATGCTGATCCCAGGTTTTACTCTGCTCCTCCCTCAAATTCCATCTTGGGTTTGCCTTGGAGAGGGTGGGTGAGTGCAGGGAGGAGTTTCCTGCACTTGGCAAGAACTCAGCATCTGGGCAAAGACCCCCCCAGGACTTTCCTGCCCTTCCAGGACACATGGGGCCCTGTTCCTGACCCCATTGTCAGGAGATGCAGTGGGCACCTTGGGCCATGCCTGGCCTGTTCCCTTCCCACAGAGCCAGTGCCAGCAGGGGAATGCTGGGCACCAGCTGGCCGAAGCAACATCAAAATCCCCGTATTCATTCTGGTCCCCGTGGTCCTTTGAGATGCTCAGAAGGCGATGTTCCTGTGGTGGGCAGGTCGCGGTGCAGCAGAGCAGCATCTCGCTGCCGGGCCGTCCCCACCGCCCTGCTTGCCACGTCTGCCAGTTGGTGCTTGGGCCAGCAGCCTCCCTGGAGATCTTGTTTCTGGAAACCGGAGCAGCCTTGGCGCTGCCCCGCCAGCTCCACAAGCAGTGGGAGGTGCTGCCGTCAGCCCAACACCTGCAGCTCAGCCTGCGACTGCTCCGCTCCGGATCGCTTGGCGCTCTGACGTGGGAGCAACGAGATCCCGGCGCCAGGGATGTGCCGGCAAGAGCAAGAGGGGTGTTTTCTGCTCGGGGGAGGATGCCAGGGCTGTGCAGCTGAGCTGGAAGGGCACCGGGAGGCAGGAAGAACCGTGGGTCCGTCCCAGCCGCAGGGAGCCAGGAGCCTGGCTGTGTGTCCGGCGTGTTCTGCGCAGAGAGGCCGGGATGCAGGAGCTATCGCTTGCACCCCACGTCTCCAATGGACTGTGTGTTCTGCTGCAGTGCTCTCCTGCTCTGGGCGCTGTGCTCATCTCCATCCCCGTCCCGGCCGCTCTCCGGTTGGCACCACGTTCGCTCGGGTTGGTTTCCAGCCGGTTTCTGGTTGCCGCTTCCACCACGCTGGCAGCACGTCCAGGCTCCTCGCTGGCTCGCCGGGACTATCTGCTGGCCGGGAACTTTTCTCCCCTCGCTTTGCTGTTGGCAAAAAGCCTGGAGAGAGAACCGGCTCAGCGTGGGGTGGTTGAGGGAGGCATAGGCTGTGCCGCCACTGCTGGGTCAGGACATGGTTGTTGTCCCCACACCGGCGTCAAGGGGACGCTCCCCGGCTCTGGGGTGACAGGGACAAGGACAGGGACAGGGACAGGCGCTGCCAGCAGTGCAGACCCCGGCGAGGGATGGATTCTCTCCTCATCCCCTTGGGAATCCCAGCCTGCTATGGGAGCTCGGGACCATTTTCTCCCAGCTCTGCTTCCCTAATGAGAAGCAGTCTCAGCCTTGGCTCCATGCCTGTAAAAATGAATCTGTGCTCGTGCTTTCGGTGCCACGTGCTCTGCGGCCGGAGCAGGGGGTCTGAGGAGAGGGGACAGCGAGGGGGTGGCATCCCCGCGGGGAGCCCCCCGGGCTCTGCGAGCCTGAGCGCTGCGGAGGGAGCCTGGGGGCTGCGGACGGCGGCCGGACGATCCCCGCGCCGCTCCGAGCCTCCAGGCAGAGCCGAGTGACACTTCTGTCCCGAGTGCCAGCCTCCTTCAGGAGTCACAGGGTGAGGCTGAGCCCCCCAGCACACCCACCGGGACGCGGGGAGAGGAGCTGTGGCCAGCGCTGTCCCGGAGCTGGGAGCCCCGCTCTGTACTGCGGGCGTCAGACACGAGATGGAGCTGCCGATCCCTCCTGTGCCCTGCCGGGACAGAGCTGCTGATTCCTCCTGTGCCCTGGCGGGACTCGGGTTGTGCTCAGCTGAGCCTTGGCCCCCGGCCCCCGCTGCAGAGCACAGGCAGAGTGACCTTGTCATCACCTCCGGGGCTGGAGGCTCCCCTTGTCCCTGTCTGGGGAGCCAGGATGAGCCCAGCTGTGTGTCACAGCAAAAGCACACGACTGGTCACACCCTGGGGGTTACAGAATCACAGACTGGCTGTGACTGGAAGAGATTTTGAAGCCCATCTCCTTCCACCACACTGCCATGGAGAGGGACACCTTCCACTATCCCAGGTTACTCCAAGACCTATCCAACTTGGCCTTAACAATTCCAGGGATGAGGCATCCACAGTTTCTCGGGACAGCCTGTGCCAGGGCCTCAGCATCCTCCTCCTTTTATCCCTTCACAGAGCAGGGGGTTGTGCAGAGCCTGCAGGGTGGATGATGCTGTATAGTCATTAATAATACATGGATTTATTTGCATTGTGGTAATTTCCAGCATCCTCATAGAAGGGCTTGGCTTGGAAGGGGCCATGTATGGAAGTCCTACCAGAGAGGACATAACACGGGACCTGTTGATCACCAAGACAGTGAGCTCATCAGGGACATCAAGACTGGAGGCAGCCTGGACTGCAGGGACCAGTGGAGTTCACAGCCCTGAGAGATGTGGGACAGGCAAAGATTCAAGTTAGGACTGGACCCAGAATTTTAGGAAAGCAAACTGCAATGTGTACAATGAGTTGGTCAGTGGGAACCCCAAGAAACTGCCCTTAGGGACAAAGGGGCAGAACAGAGTTAGCAGGTCTTAAAGGACTCTTTCCATAGAGTGCAAGAACTCTCAATCCACATGAGTAAGAAATCAGGAAAGGAAGACTGGCATGGCTGAGTAGAGACCTGCTGGTCAACTGGGAGGGCAAGAAGGAAATGGACAGGCAGTGGGAGCAGGAATCATGGAAAGAGGACAAAGGCAACCAATTTAAACTTTAAAAGAGTAGGTTTAGATTAGATATTTGCAAGAAACTCTTCCCTGTGAGGGTGGTGAGGCACCAGCACTTCGCAGGTTGCCCAGAGAAGCTGTGGCTGCCCCATCCCTGGAAGTGTCCAAGGTTGGACAGGGCTTGGAGCAATGTGGTCCAGTGGAAGGTGACACTGCCCATGGCAGGGGGGTGGAAGGAAATGGGCTTTAAAGTTCTTCTACCCCAATCATTCTGTGATTCTGAGATTCCATATGCTTGAAGAGACCTTCTCTATGCAGACAACCCCCAGGTGTCAAGACAGTAATGGAAGAATGAAAAAATGAAAGAATGTGCTGAACACCGGCTGGCAGATGGAGAAACCGAGGCATGGACCTCTGCATCATTGACAGATGAGCTCTGAAGACCCCATACCTCACTGGAGGGTGGAGGGGATGTTTTAGCACATGAGCTGAGCACTGCAGACCAGGCAGATCTGAGCATCCAGGGGCCAGGCTTTGCACAGAGAAAGGCAAAAGGTAGAAGTGGAGGCAGTGGAAAGAGGAACTCACCTCCAGCATGGAACAGGAGGCAGTTTGATGGTCGTTGTCATTGGAGCCAAGGGTGTTTTCTGATTGTCCATGAGTCATTCCCAGTGGGATCTGTCCTCCAGCCCCCCTTGTATAGTGGTTCTTGGGGCTGGTGTGTGTCACAGCACCCTCTGCTTCTGCTGCCACTGGTCCCCACAGCCTCCATCCTGCTGCTCTCTGCAGCAGTCGGGCTCTCCAGCCAGCACAGTTCCCTTTCCTGGTACCACAAACTCCATCCTGCCCAGTCCAACCCCACCCTGTGGTCTCAGCTCTGCCCTCAGATCATAGCAGGGATCCCCTGGCTCCCCATCCCAAACCATCCTGAAAGAGTGGCTGAACCACAGGGCTCCCAGCTCCCAGCCCACAGCCACGGGGCCCTTGGCAACAGGCAAACAAACAGCTTGTCCCTGGCTTCGTCAGCAGCGTGATTCATGGGCAGCCCGGGAGCGCCTGTTTGGCCACAGCCTCTCCTGCCTGGGACAAACTGGGATGGAGCACTTTTTTATCATATTTTTCCTTTGATGTTAATCTGCTCGTTTCCAGCCTCTACTGCCTTTTATGTCCAAACCCCATTAAGAAAACTTGCCCTGCTCCTCTGCCCGCTGGCCTGGGGATGCTGCAGGAGCAGCTCCTGAGCAGCACAGGTGAGCCTCAGCCACGGAGCTGCTCTGGCTTTGTCCCATGTTGCCAGACCCGGATTCCTCCTGCAAACCACAACTCAGGGTCTCCCTGAGGCCCTCCAGGCCCTTTCCCTGAGCCAACATCCAGATCTGGGCCAGATTTGTACACTCTCTTTTGGGAAAATACTTCTACCTGCCAGCTTGGATGAGAGCAGCCTGCTCTATCTGTGCAATAGTGACTCCCTCATCTCCCTCTGCACCATGCTCTCACTTTGGCTTTGTGTAATGTCCTGCTCTAATTTCTACAACTGAACCCATTTTTGTTTTCTCCTTTAATCTGAGGGACTCTCCCAGTGCTTGGGTTTTGTACTATTTTGAGTGCCTTTTTTTTTTTTTTTAATTTGGCTTTTTGGATCACTAAATGTGTTGAAGCCAACCAGCCACATCATGCTGCCCTCCACTCCTGTGGCAACACTGAGGGGGCCAGGAGGGAGAAATGTAGTGAGCAGCAGGAAAACAGCCCTGTTGCAGAAAGCACTGGATGGAAATGAATGGAAGTGGTTGTGGACACACCTGGCAGGGCTGGCAGGGTTTGGCCAGTGCAGCTTTTCCTGCTGATGGAATACAGGCAGCGATAGCTCATCTCCAGGAAATACAGAGTGTGGAGAGTGGGAAAGGTGCTCAGCAGCCCCCACAGCAAATGCCCTGGGTCCATCAGTGCCTGGCAGTGCAGGATCCCTCCCCAGAGGCTGCAGCCCCAGCACTGAGATCTGGCTCCTCTGAGCAGCTCTTCTGCTGCAGAGGAGCCAGGAGATGTTCAATGAGTGCACAGAGAGCATGAGCCTTGGGACAGGGAGAGAATTCCCAGAGGGAACGGCTGGAGCTGTGCCAGGTGAGGATCAGCATGGACATCAGGAAAAGGCTCTTCCCTCCCCGAGGGTGATTAGGCACTGAGCAGGCTTCCCAGGGAGTGGTCACAGCTCCAAGGCTCCAGGAACCTTTGAACAATGCCCCCAGACACAGGGTGAGGTTGTTGGGGTGTCTGTGCAGGGCCAGGAGCTGGATTCATGACGTTTGTGGGTCCATTCCAACTCAGGATATTCCATAATTCTATGGTTTTTGCCATGGAAGGAATCCTGCTTTCTGAGCTTGTTGATATTGCTTGGAGTTGCCTCTGCAGCAGCAAAGGTGGCAGATTTGGAAGGAAAGAATGGAAGAATGGAGACTTCCATGTCCCTGTCATTCTGAGCTGAAATAAGCTGTTTTATATTTTATGAGAAAATGTTTGGGATGTTGCCGGAAGGATGTGTTGACACTGAAGTGTTCAGATCCAGGGTGGACGAAGGACAAACAGGGACAAGATGCTGGGTTTGGAGGAGCAGTGAGTTTCTAAAACATCTCTGGCATAAGAAGACCTCGAGATGCTGATAGCTGGATTTGCTGAGGCTTGATTTTCTTCTGCCGGTGTGGAATGGTCCATCTGCTCTGCTCCCAGCTGGTCATTGACATCTACAGACATGGCCCCTTCCCTGAGGAGCTGGAACAGCATGAAGACTGCTGGGGACATGGGATATTGTTTGGAAACATGGGGTGTGTCCGCTCTGTCCTCTCTGCACCAAGGATCCCAGGAGGGATCTGCCAAGGCCTCTCCCCACTTCTGCCTTTTAAAAGTGGTGAATAGGAATGTGAGTATCTGCACAGCCAATGTGGGGCTCTGGGTGTTGTCCCAGCTCATGTGCCTTGTCCCTGTCCCCATCCCTTCCCCAGGGCAGCAGGAATGAGGGAGCCAGGCCTGGGGGCTGCTCTCCATTACAGCCCCAGTCAAAGGTTAGCTTTAATCCCTGCAGCTGGAGCAGAGGGGCACAGCTGGACATTGTGCACAGGGGTAAAGTGTAGAAGAGGAAGATGTCACTCTAGAGGTAGGAATAGTTCATCCTGAAGCTCTCCCTGGAGATTATTTTTCTTGTGGGATCCTTAACGCCCCAAGCAGTGGAGACCCGTGAGCACAAAGATGTTTTTGCTGCAGGAGCAGCAGCAGCCCTGGGCTGCTGTTTCTGACATCAGAAGACACCTTCCTGGGGCTTCCCCGGAGTAGAGTGAAGGTGCCTGGAGCCCTGCCAACTGAGGGACTTGGGCCCTCAGGCAAGATTTGGGCTGGGCTGGCATCCTGGAGGATGCTGGGCAAGTTCAGCAGGGCTGTGGTGAGCCCTGGAGGCAGGATGGCTTTTATTTACCTTCAGTGTGGCACTGGGGAGGGCTAAGCCCTGCCAATGGCCTGGATCCTCGCCAGATTTATTCTGCACAAACATCCCCTCGGCACCTCCACTGCTCTGCGAGCAAACTGGTGACAGCCAGGGGTTCCTCTGGCTCAGGATGAGGGCAGGCAGGTCCACATCCTCTCCCTGGTGCTGGCTGCCAGACCTGCTGGAGCTCAGCGGCTCCAGTGTTCTGCGTGCCAGGGTGAGCCGGCACAGCCACCGCCCTGCAAACCACACCCCTGTCCTGGCGTCCCTGGCCGTGTAAATGCTGGAGGGGCAATGCCACAGGGCTGGCATCCAGAGGGATTCCCAGCCCCTGCATTGACCAGCTCATCCCTACCTGGGGGTATCGCAGGGGATATTCCATCCCTGCCTGGCAATCTGCTAAGGGACATCCCTGCTTCAGACCTTTTCTAGTGCAAGCAGTGAGAGTGGGCAGGAATCACCCCAGGCAGCTCTGCTGGTTTATTTGTGAAGCTCCCGGTCCCTGCTCTGCCTCGAGGCACCACGAGAGCACCAACTGCTGCAGATCCCCAGCTCTGTGCATGGCTGAGATGACTCTGCTGCTGCAGTGTGGGATGCAAAGACTCATTTCCAGCTGTGCTGAGGTTTCCTCTAATTTACCCCAGGTGTCTGGGCAAAGCGCAAGGGGATTTTTTTAACTCCTTTGAGTCCCCTCTCAGGATTGATGGGGGTGAGTCAAGGTCCTGCCAGTCACTGTAGGTTTGGGGGCTGCTCCAAGGTGGCATTTAATGGGGTGTCCGTGTGTGTGAGCCCCCATCCCTCTGCCCCACACTGGCCCGGTCTCGTGCCAGCCCACTGTCTTTTGGCTTTTCCTGCACCCGCCGAGCTCACTGCTTTGGGAAAACTGGTCATGAGAATGTGAGCATGACCCCCAGCCCCGCAGTGCTGGGGCAGTGGGGAGGAGGAAACTGGCTCGTTTGGGATCTTAGATTCAGAATACTTCCTTCAGTGAAATGGGATATTTTGAGCAGATGTTCGTGTGGTTTACTGACTTTGTGGAAAAAACAGGCTGATCCTGCTTGATGGAAGGATCAGCAAAGCAGGAAAAGGGGTAGGGGGCTCAGCATCTTGTCCCTGATCCCCCACATACTTAACCCATGAACTGAATAATGGAGCCACAAAGCAACACGGCACCAGAGGAGCTCTTCCTTTAAAGCCCTCCCCATGGGGAGGGCTCATGGGAAGCCATGAGATGCATTTTCCATTGGGTCACCACTTGCCACTTGGCAGTCTGACCACAGCACCCTGTGCTGGCAGTCTGGGAGGCTCTGGGAGAGCTTGGAGCAAGCTGCACACCCCAGAACACACTCCCCTCTGCCTGGCACTGTGGGTGGGTTTCCATCTCTGCTGCTGCACCCACGTGTCCCTGCACCCACAGGTCACTGCTATCTTCTAAAGAGAGATTCAGACTCTGGGTTGTGGGGATGACTTTTCTCCTGAAAATGAAACAGGGGATGTGGGGGGACACAGGTGCCTCCCTAGCTGTTGCTGTGGGCAGACATCTGCCCCAGCACACGTAGACAGAGCTGTTCCCATCTCAGGATCTCCAGCAGGGCAGAGGTGACTTGTTCCAGTGTCCCCAGAGGACATGTCAGGCACTCTGTGAGCCAGAATCTGCACCTACAGAGTCTGATATTCCCATTTGGCCTGTCTGTCCATCTGCTCTGCTTGGCTGCCGATCATGGGACAGTTTGCTGGTGCTGGTGGTTCTCAGATTGTCCTGGATGGGGGGCAAGATCCATGACAGAGAGGCTTCTTCCCACTGTTGGATATCAGAGCAGAACCACCAGCGCTGCCCTGGCTGCTGCACGCTGCCACTTGCAGCTCCTCAATAAATACAACTGGTAAATCTATTAATTTTACAGCTCTAATTGATGTATTGCTGTAATTACCTTCTATAACAAGGCAATTAAACCCTGTTAAAGATTATTAGCTGATTAAAACTCCTCTATGCACACACCCCAACCCCCTTATGTGCACAGATTGTTGGATGGGGAGAACTGGAAGCCCATTGCAGCTGGATCTTGGGGTCAGCGTGATGGATGGCATGGTGTGATGGGTCAGGATGCTGGATGGGGAGATCATGGAATCACAGGCTCATTTGGATTGAAAGGGACCATAAAGCTCATCTCATTCCACCCCCTGCCATGGGCAGGGGCATCTTCCACTATCCCAGGTTGTTCCAAACCCTGTCCAACCTGGCCTTGGACATTTCCAAGGATGGGGCAGCCACAGCTCCTCTGGATAGCTTGTGCTGGTGCCTCACCACACTCACAGGGAACAATTTCTTTCCAATATCTCCTCTAAACCTTCCCTTTTCCCGTTTAAATCCATTCAGCCTTCTCCACATCCCATTCCTGACTGTACCACGGTCTGTGTCTTCATACTTGGGCGTGTCACTTAGGCAGGGCTTTAAGGGATCAGGACTGCTGGGTGCATCCTACCCAGCGATTTTCACGCTTCTGGGAACAGATGGGAGAAAATTTTGAGGGTGGGATCTTTTCATTCTGGTAGTGAGGTGGATGGGGGTGTAGGGCTAAGGATGGGCTCTTGGCCAGAAGAATGAGTTTAAAGGGGAAAAGCCCCACTTGAAGATGGGGTGTGTCTGCCCTGGAAAGCAGAAATGGCCCTGTGCTGAGAGCAGGATTGAGGGGAGTACACTGGCTAGGGAGAGAACTTGGAAAGTGTCTGGGAGACAGAGGTTGCTCAGCCCTGGGTTGCTCTGCACCTGTGAAAGCAGGTGCCAAAAGCTGTGCAGAAGTGAACCCCAGGGTCCTTTACAAAGAGCCTGAAAGATGTGAAAACCCATCAGAAAAGCAGCCCTCATGGACACTGCCTGAGCCCATGGCTCATGCCCTTCCTGCACACCTCCATGTGGAGCAGCCAGGGAGTGGGGGGGTCCCTGGAGCTGCAGCTCCTCTAGTCACTCCCAAACCAAGCTTCATTACTGCCCTCATGTCGTTTGTATCACGAAATTGTATCAATTACAGGGCCCAAAACTGGGCTTTTTTTGGAGGCTAAGGAGCAGGAAGTGCGTTGAAATTCCAGGGATGTGGCTGCTTTGCTTTTTGCTTTCTGAGTCACACGAGTAAGAAAGAATACAGCCTCTGCTGAGAGCCTCTCCTCCAGCCCCAGCCTGGCGTCCGTGCCTTGTCCCTCCTCCGTCCATTCCTCTGCTGCAGCGTTCTGCACCCCGAGTTCCTTCGGTGCCCACAGAACTCGGAGAAATCCATGTTAGGGGGTTGAAGCACAGCACCGTGCCTGTGCCAGAGCTGTGGAGCTCAGCCAGTCCTCCTGGCTCATCTGGTTTGAGTTAAGCCCTCCTGCTTTGCGCAAGTGCCAAGCGCTTCTTTGCCAGATCAGTGACCAGCTCAGGGCTGTGCTAGCGGGCTGGGCTCCCGTCCCCGAGTTGGCTTGGGATGCTCCTGCCCCTGGGGGATGGTGGGAGCAGCATGGTGCTGTCCGTGTCCAGGAGAAGGAGCAGTGTCCACCCCGTCCCGGAGGAGCTGTGTGTGGGGCAGCTACTGCGGAGGAGTTAAATTCTGACCCTCCCGAGGGGCTTTTCACTCCAGGCTGCCAACAGCTCCTGCGGACACCAGAGCAAGCAGGCTCCCCTGTCCCTCGTCTTGTCCCGCTCGCCCAGCCCGAGGGAGCCCTCAGATTTGATCCCCTGGGCAGGGAAATGTGGGATACTGAGCCAGGGTCCCGTTCACAACAGCAGACAGGAGGTGCCAGGGGTGCCAGATCAGCGACAGGCTGTGCCAGTGACCCTTAGCTGTGATTTCCAGCTGTTGCTCAAGCTGGTGCCTCCCTGCTTTTACCCTCGATGCCGTTTCCCACATTAAGGCACGGAAGTTTTAGTCCGGCCGTTGATGACCTTGGAAATTCTCTGGACTGTGGCCCCGCGGATGGCCTGGACCCTGGCAGGCAACTCCTGCTGAGGGGGCACCCTGGGGCGAAACGGCCTCTGGATTTCCCCGCCGCCCAGGGGATGCTGTTTGAAACAAAACAAATCAAAAAAACAAAACAAAACAGAGCAGGGCAGAGGCTCGCGGGGCGGGCGGCTCCGCGTCCCACAGTGCCGAGCGCCGCCGGCCCGCCCTCCGCTGGGCGGAGGGGACACCGTGGCCACCAGCCCTGGGGGCTCCTTGCCTTCATAGCCCGGCCGCAGGGTCCTGCCTGCTGTCACCTGCCTTGCTGTGTCACACGCACGGGGGTCCCAGCGCTGCGGTGTCCCCGCAATGCGCATGGGAGGGGGAAGGAAAGGTGTGCGGAAGGAAAGACAGCCCGGGGCAGCGAGGAGGCAGGGGAGGAGAAATTTGTGTGGAACTGAACAAAGGAGTGGAGTGAGGGAGCGCAGACCCCCCTGGAGACGCAGGGAGAGCGGTGCTGGGTGGGTGGTGGCACCGTGACCCCCTGACTGCAGCACTCGTGGGGGCTTCTCCATGCAGAGCCAGGGTGGGGACGGGGTGTAGCGAGGCTGGGGATGGGGGGGGGAGGAAGAGGGGGAATCCCAACCCCTCCATGTGGCAGTGCCAGGAGAGCTGTGCCCAGCTGACACCTTCCTCACCCCCTCCCTCCCGCCACCATTTCTCCTCTTTCCCTTCCGATTCCCGGAATTCGGTTGCTTTTTGAAAATTTGACCCTGGATTGTTGCCGGGGTCCCTTCCCTTCTCCGCTACCGTGCAGCGGCAGCCGGGGCTGAGCGGCTGCCAAGGGGTTAATCATTGACGGAGACACACGCGTGTGTCCTGTGTGTGCTCCGCGTGTTTGCGTGTGTTGCTCCGTTGCTGTGTGAGTCATTCTCAGCCTGCCTGGGGCTCTGCTGCTCTCCCTGAGCTGAGAAGCAAATTGGGCTTGGATTGCAGCACGGGCAGGAGGAGCCGGGCGGCCGTGGCTCGGGAGGAGCCTGGAGTAGGCTGTGCCCTTGACCTTGGACCCCTCTGTTCACAGGGAATGGTGGGGGGGTTGTATTTAGGGTGCTCCAGCTCTCGCCAGTGTCCCCAGCTCCGAGGTGCCAGCTTTCCTCGCCGCAGAGCCCAACTTTCCGAGCAGGAGCTCACAAGGAGGAAGCTAGACCCCCCAGGACCCCCGCCAAAGGGTTGTTTTCCATTCCCATTGTCATTTTATTACATTTCTCACACACGGGAGGGTTTTGCTCCACAGCACAACGCAGGGATGGGACTGAAGTTTAAGGAGGGGCCACCCTCTCTGTGGCAGAAGCGGGAGTGCCCAGAAGCATTTGGCAGATTTGGAAATCACGAGCTGGCAGCGCTTCGAGGGTGATGGAGCAGCCCGGACCCGCTGGAAGGACTGGGAATCGCCGCTGCTGGGAACTGGCAATACTGGAAGGGTGGTTGGGACGGGAGAGGGCTGGAAGTGGGAGCCAGGAGAACAGGAAACAGCACAGGGAATTGGGATGGGGGCTCAACTGGTGCTCAGAATTTGGGGAGTTACAAACTGGCACAGCTGACACTGAGGAGAGCTGGGAAATGAGGATCAGTGCTGAGAGAACTGGGCAAAAACAGTGCGAGGAAGTGGGTATGTGGGTAGGGGCATTCTTTGGTGCCCCAGAACTCTTTGTGTGGAATGCCTCAGGATTCAGGGGAACCCAGACCAGGGTATTTTTGTGACCTGGGACTGTATTTGGGTCCCTGGACCCCAGAGTTTCAAGTACCCCAGGTCCTGTGCAGTACTGTGGCTCCTGCATTCAGGGTGTGCCAGGACTCCCCACACCCTGGGGTCAGCTGCTGAGATGCTGCTTGCCCAATCCTGTGGGACAGCAATGGCCTGGAGGTGCTCAGCCCACGGGTCCTGGGGGTGCCTGGCTGTACCCCTCCATTGCAGCCACACTCAGGGTGCCCTTTTCCCTGCTCCAGTCTCCCCAGTCTGCAATCCAGCCTCTGTAAGGGTAATTGCTCTAGGAAAGGGTCTGGAACGGGGTTACCCCGGACTGCGTCCCCAGACACACCTTCCCAAGGCCCCTTTACCCAGGGATATTTTCCCAGCCTTTTCTAAGGAAGGGCTGGGACTGATGTGAGCTGTCTCCACCCAGGTTTTGGATAACTCCACCCGCCGCCTGCTCGCAGCTCCTCCTCCCACTGAACAGCCCAGCTGATATAAGCGAGTCACTCAGACACCGGGAGCTGCCGCGACAGCTGGGCGGGTGGCGTGGGACATCGCGCCGTGACCTGAGCCGTGCCCTTCGCCTCGACGCCGGACCCCATGGCGACGCCTTCACAGAAAAGGAGCACCCGCAGCGGGGCTTCGGGGACCCCCTTGTCCCCCACACGCATCACTCGCCTGCAGGAGAAGGAGGACCTGCAGGAGCTCAATGACCGCTTGGCCGTCTACATCGACAAGGTGCGCTCGCTGGAGCTGGAGAATGCCGGGCTGCGGCTCCGCATCACGGAGTCCGAGGAGGTGGTGAGCCGCGAGGTCTCGGGCATCAAGGCTGCCTACGAGTCGGAGCTGGCGGATGCCCGCAAGACCTTGGATTCGGTGGCCAAGGAGAGAGCTCGGCTGCAGCTCGAGCTCAGCAAAGTCCGGGAGGAGCACAAGGAGCTGAAAGCCCGGTGAGTGCCCTGGGGATGGCGGGGACTGCAGCGGGACGGGTGCTGCCGTCATGCTTGGCAGGGAGCCGGGAGGGAGGAAGGAGCGACCTGGAGGAGGCAGGGAGAGAGAGGAAAAATCCGTGGCCTGGCCGGGGCTGGAGTGTCTGTGGCAGGGACGGAAAGAAGAGAGAAGCTCTCTCGTCATTCCTGCTCTCCTTCCAAGCGCCATCTTTGGCCGGGATGCCCTTGGAGCGGGGATTTGGGAGCAGAGCTGGGGGCGCTTGGGGCTGGGGCTGAGCAGACATGCCCTGGGCCCCTGGCAGGGTCCGTGTTACGCGCCGGGCTGGCGGCCCCTCTGCCTTCGTCATGCTGGAGCTATTCCTAAACACGCTCCGGCACAGCCCGGGAAGCGGTGCCAGCCAGCTGGCTCTGTCCTGCCTACAGATTTCGCCTGCTCGTCCTATTTTTCCTTTGCTGTCTTTGGCACCGCTTAGAGAACCTGCTCCAGGTTTTGTTTGCTTTAACCCTCCCTGTGCCAAGCTGCTCCCACTCTGTGGGGTCTCCGGCTTTGGGGGAAGCGGTGTGCGGGCAGCACTCATGTCCCCCTCCCACCAGCTGTCACTGGGTGATGTCCAGATGCTCCCAGACCGCTCTGGGGCACAAATTCCTCCAGTTCCCTTCGGGTTTGTTTGTTTCCCTCTCTGCCATCAGAAATGTCCCCCTCGTGTACCCCTTCTCGCTGCCACTCTGCCCTCCTCAGGGCTGTCACCGGTTACTAGCACAGGTCCCCTGAGGACACGGGGCTCCCTGGCCAATGTCACTGCTGGCCAAGCCGGGGCTGGCACTGGGCTTCCCCCGGGCTCTGCCAGCCCGTGCAGGGTCGGGACGCGTCCCCGCAGCGCTCGGTTCCCCGAATGCCGCTCCAAGCAAGGAGCGAGCGGATCCCTTTCCGTCATCGACTTTGGCTCGCAGCCGGATCCGGGCTGGGCAGTGGCGGGACAGCCCCCTCTTACTCCATTTGATCTTTTGCCTTTTATTCTGGACACCTCGTTTAGAGCCTGTACCAAACGAGGCTAAAATTAACTTCCTTAGTGAATGCCATAAATATTCTACCTGGGCGGGAGGGGCTGTGCTGACTGTTACAGCCGTCTCCGAAAGTCATGTGTTATATTTAGCTTTCTATTTCCCGTGTGCTGCTGCAGCTTCGTCCTCGGATAAGGCGGTTTGCTGCTCGCCGTGTCCCTGCTCCCGGATCCCAAGGATCCGGAGACTGGTGAGAGGAAGAGCTGAGCTGTCTAAAGGCTTTTTCTGCCTTATGCAAACGCAGAATTATCTTGGCCGCGATCTTTCGAGGGCTGGAAAAAATGCCCGGCCCGCAGCAGTGAGTGCAGGGGAGCTGGGCGCTGGCTGCGCTGTGGAGCCGGCCGTGTGGAAAAACGGATGTGGAATTTTTTTTCCCCTGCGATGGGCTGCGCCCCGGGAGCTTCTGGGCTTGTTCCCGGGCGCTGACAAATCTCCTGAAAAAGTGCTGTGACTCGCGGGGTTTCCCGAAGAGCCGCTCGTGCTTGAGAGATGGGTTTCGGTGGGTTTTGGCTCTAGGGGACAGGGGTGTTTCCATGTTGAGTCATCTCTGAGTCACGGCCGGTGAGATGGAAGAGCGGAGATGCGGGGGAAGCCGGTGCTGTTCATTCCTGCCTCTGGTTTGTCCCGTCTTCCTAGAGCGCGCTGTGAGGGCTGCTCTCCAACCCCCGAGAGCCTTGCAAGGAGGGGCTGCAGCTCATCTTGTGTCCCTGGGGTCCTGCTCGATGTGGCAGGGATGCTCAGAGAGCAGCACAACTCTCTGCCGAGCTGCGATGCTGCTCCTTGGGCTCAGTCTGACTGGGTGTCCCGAATTTTTGGGACATGAGGGAATAGAGCAGCCACGAGCCGAACCCGGCGGAGGGGTCAGAACTGCTGGTGGGATCAGGAGAGCTCTGTTCATACAATGTGTTCCCTGCTCTCCAGTTCGGCAGCGATGTGCCTGCTCTGCCGGCTCTCCCGCCCACCCCGAGCCCTTGGGTCAGCATCTGATCTGCGGCCACTTCACTGTCCTTGACAGCGTGAGACTTTGGCTAATAAGTAACTGGCAGCCCTCTGCAGCCCTCGCTGTGCCTGTCAGCCCTGAGTATCTCCCGCGGGGCAGGCGCTGGGGGCCGCGTTATCAGCGCCCGCAGCATCGCCGCTGCCCGATGCCGGGGTTGTCTCGGCAGCACAGAGAGAGGGTGGGGGGCCGGGATGCCGGGACATGACGTGTCTGGATGTGACACGATCCCGGGTCGTGGGTGCTCTGTCTGGGGTGGGGAAAGAGGTGCTGACAGGAGGGGGACACGCTGTGGAAACGAGACCAGTCTAACCAGTACCGACGTATGAGTGCAAGAGCTGCCTGCGTGGAGGAGGGTCTGAGAAGAGCTGGGCTGCCTGCCCTCTGCCTGCTGCCACCCCTCGCTCCTGGCCAACTGCTCTTCTCTTGGGGAGGTTCCCGGTGGGATTTTCTCACTGCCTGTTTGGCTTCTTCCAGTGGTGATCCAGGAGGGTTTTCCCAAAATGCCCACCTGGCTCTTTGCATGGGGACCCAGCCCTCTGGACAATCCTGCCTGCCCTGGTGCCACTTGTGTCCCCAGCTCTGGATGGCTTCAGGCAAAGCAGAGGGGTGCAGTGAGAGGGGCTGTGACTCAGGAGTGCTGGCAACACCAGCACTATTCCCTCCCATGCCAGGGATAGAGATAGGACTAGTCCCCCCTGTCCCTGGTGTCCTCAAGCTTCTGTCCCCCTCCTTGGAGGACACTTGAATTCCAGTGTGGCACCAGAGGTTGGAGAGGTGCTCTGTGCTTGGTCCTGCCCATTGTCCCCCCTCCTTAAGCTGGCTTCTGACTCACAGGGTGAGCAGAGCCACAGCCCTTGCCTTGCTCCATTGAGAATTCATCCCATCCCACGAGTGGGAGTCATTTGTCAGTGCAAGCCCCAGTCTGGGGATGCAGGGGTGTAAAATACAACCCTTGGGCACCTTCAGTCCCAGGAGAGGCCCCCTGAGGAATTCAGTGCCCGCTCCATGGGCGAGGAGTGGCCATACAGCGACCAGCTCCCTTCTCCAAGGCAGGAACCAGCCCTTGTTAGTGCCATGGCTGATGAGCAATGCCTTCCTGAATTGCAGCCTCTAACCTGATTAAGACAGTGCCTGGGCAGCGCCTCTTCCTCCCGGGGCCTGGATCTCATCCCTGGCCCTAATGAGGACAAATCTCCTATTTCCCAAATGTTGTTATGGAGGGCAGAGCAAGGGAGGCAGCAGTGGGCCTCCAGGAGGTGAACTCCACAGCCCTTCCCCAGCCCAAGGGGGTTTTCCTCATGCAATGTTCAGCGATGACCCTCCAGGCAGGAGCAGGTAAACAAAACCTGTTTAGTAGGAAAAAAAGGGGAGGAAAAAGAAGTAAGGCTCAGTGCTGTGAATGGATGGGGTGGGGGGGAGCACACACTTCATTCAGCAGCAATGAGCTTGTGCTGGAACATTTTGCGTGGGGTGAAACCTCAGGCTCCTGGGTTTCTCCCCCGTCTGCCTCATGGAATTCCTGCCAGGGAGGGAATGCTTGGGCTGGGAGGAGGCTTTGCCCTTTTGGAACAAACAAAGAGCAGCTTGTGCAGCTGGGGATACTTTGGGGGAGTCGTCAACACAGAGCTAGGCTGATCCAGACCTCCGAGGCCCTCTGGGACCCTCTTAAACACACCACCCTGAATCTCCAGCCCTGTGGATACGCTGGTTATTCCCTGGCATATGCTGCAGCCAGCAGCTCAGGACGGCTGGGCATGCCTGCCCTCCTGGCATGCTGCAGGGCTGGAGTGCTCTGTGGCAAAACGTTTCTTCGAGGTGAAGGTTTTCATTAGCTGTTCCCAGTGGAGAGGAATTCTCGCCTGTGCAAACATCCAGCCCCTCTTTTTCCTGGAAAAATTGTGGCAGAGAAACGTGTTCCAGCACTTTTGGTTTGTGACCTCGCTCCCGTTGCTGTGTTTGCCAGTGTCTTCCAGCCACAGCTCATTCTCACTTCTCCCAGAGATGAGGGGAGTGAGAGGAAATCCTGTTGCTTTATATATATTTAGGATGATAGGACCCACTCTGGTAAATTAAGGACCTTATCCTTGGAGCTGGGGATTAAAGAGAAGCAATTGCAAAGAGAATCAGGGCTGGGTTTGGTGTGGGAAGGGATCCATCCCTGACAGCCCATCCCAGCCTACCCTGGTCCCACATGCTGCCACAAGTGTTTTTCAACCTTGCATGTGTCACTTCACTTGTCTGAATCCCATCAACACTCAAACTCCAGAGGACAGAGGGTTGTTCCCAGTGTGTTGCTCAGGGATGCAGACAGAGAGGGTGGTACAGCCAGGGTGGGACATGTGGGACAGCTGCCAGCTCTCTGTTCTGCTGAATTCATGCCCTTTGGAAGATGCAGTTTCCTTTTGTGCTGCTGGCAAGGACAGGAGGAAGTCAGCAGAGTTCTTCCTCTGATCCTGGCCAAAATTAGAGCTGTTGGAGTATTCCCCAGGAAGTGTCAGCCCAGTGGCTTCAGGATGAGCTGGGAATCACCTTCTACTGTCCTGCCAGTGGCTGCATTACCTGTTTCACCATCCTGCTCTTTGTGAGGGTGTTTGCTGAGCCTGTTCCTTTGTGACCAGCTCAGCACGTTCCCAAACAGCTGAGGCTGGTGCCGTGTAAAACCTGTCTCTGTCAGCAGCTGCCATCAGACAGCATGGTGTCAGGGCTGGGTGCCCACCTGCCATGCTCCCTTCCCCTCCTCACCCAGGGCTGAATATCCCCAGTGTGAAGCTGAACAACTGTGGTGCGGTGGCAGCTGCAGCTCTGACTGCAGAGACATCTGTGTGACAGCCAAATGCTCAGCCACCCACGAGAAGCCCTATCTCTGTCCCTCTTCCAGGGATAGGGCAGCTACAGCTTCTCTGAGCAAGCAATGACAGGGCCTCACCACCCTTACAGGGAAGAATTTCTTCCTAATACCCCATCTAAATCTGCCTTCTTGTTTTAAAACCATTCTGCTTCGCCCAGTCATTCCATGTCCTTGATAAGAGTATAATAAAATATATGGATTTTTCCTTGTTCCTGTATATAAAGGGTGTCACAGCAGGTCCATGAACCATGGTGTGATCCTGGGCTGTGGGTGTTGGGGAAAGCCAAAGGGTGTGGAAGTTGGTTAATGAAGTGCTCTGAACTCAGCCCACAGAGATACCACAAACCCCAGATGGGGTTGAGACACCTCTGTTGCTGGTGAGGCCGAGTCAACATTTCACATTCTCTCTCGTAAACCAGTTACCTTTCCCCAAGGTACAAGTGCCCTTGGTTTGAGGTGTCCCCCAAGCTGCAGCCAGTGTTCTATTTCTGCCTTCCATGGTTGGCAGAGCTAGGAATTGCAACAGCAACAGGGACAAAGTTCCCCAGCACGCAGGGTGTGAGGTGGGTGCTGCCCTGCCTGTACTGTACCTTCCTTAATTATGGGGTTGTACCATTGCAGGCGTTGGCGCCATGTCCCTGCAGAGGCGGGCAGAGTGGGGTAGAAACAAACATGGGCTCCCCTGAAGATGTTGAATTTTTGTGTTGGGGCTGTGAGTGGCTCAGAAGCACCTCTTTAGGAGCAAGGCTCTGATACAGCAGAGGTCTCTCCTCCCTCTTGCACAAAAGTAATCTCCAGCCAATTGCTCTGGCTGCTGCTTTCCACACACAGATCCTCCTGCCATCCTGGTCGGTCAGAGCTCGCTCTCCACACTGTAGTGCTCAGCTAGAGCTCAGAACTTTCAGTTTGTTGGGGTTTTTATTTATTAACAGCTTAAGGGCACCGTTTCTCCCATCTGAGTCACACGAGCCCAACCAAACATCCAAGCTCTTGGTGTGGATGTGTAATGTGGGCTTCAAAAGGAGTGGGAGCCCAAAGGAAACTTGGCCCCAGTGCCCATCAGCGCTGAGGAGTGTCCAGCTGCCCCAGCAGCTCGCAGTCCCCACTGTGAGGAGCAGTGTGTTCCCCTCTCCTTGCAGGGCTGTGGAAGGGCTCTGGCTCAGCCCTGGCAGAGCAGGGAGATGATTCACGCTCAGCCATGTGTCTCTGGGCTGGAGCAGGGCGCGGCAGCACCAGGCTGTGCTTCGGGGGCCCCCCCAGTCCGGCAGTCACGCTCTGCTCCTTCCTTCCTGGCATGATGGCAGATAGCCCAGCAGCATCCCTGGGGTGCGAGGATGCTCCCCCATGGGCCAGCAGGCTACACTGGGGGAGTTTTCTAAGTTGAGTCTCCATGCTTTAAAGGCTTTAGAGGAGAAGGAAAGCACTGAGCAGAGCAGCCTCACCTCTGAGCATCGTGCTTTGCTGTTAGGGGGCCTGGCAGCCACCCTGTCAGGGCAGAGGAGCTGCTTTGTTCAACCCAGCCTCATCTCTGCAGTTCCAGTGCAAAAAGCCACCAGACTGGGGTTGACCTGGTGGCGAGTGTGTTTTGGGCCTGCGAGGCTGAGCAGGAGGGAGGTGGTGGCGAGGCTGGAGCATCTCATGGTCCTGCTCACAGGCAGTTCTGTGCAAGCAGCAATTGGGGCTAAATTGTGCTTTCTAGGGATGCCACGTCTGCAGTCCTCGCTCTGGGGAAGTGATTATTTCCTGCCCACGTGCCAAGCAGGTCTGGGTTCCGTTCTGGTGTAGTGAAGGCTGGCAGGGAAAGTGGGCATAGGTGTACTGGCAGCTCTGCACATGGCACAGCGCATCAGAACACCTTGGTTGCTGCTCATCCCGGTGCTGAGCTGCATTTTCCCGATGGCATCCTATCCACATCCATCCCCACAGGCACCCCAGAGCAGCTGGAGCTGCCAGTGACTCAACACGGGCAGTGCCAGCGCAGCCTCGCTGCCACCGCCACATGCAAACAGACCTTGTGGCAATGTAAACACCTTGTCTGCCTTTATCTGGGCTGCTGGAGCCAGAATAGCACACCCTTTTGTTCCCAGGAATATGTGCGGCATCTGGATCCAACAATCCCCTGCTTTGTTTCTTAAGCAAATGTTGCTGGCCGGAAGCTTTGCGTACCCAGTTTATGAAAAACAAGGTGAGCTGCTGCTGCTTCTGAAGAGAAGAGGGAGGCCTGGAACTCATCCCCTCTTTTGCCTCTCTTGGCTCCTTTCTGCCTTGTCCCTTCTTGCACATGGACCTGCTTTCCATTGTGGATGAGGATGCAGCAGGTACAGAGCGAGCTCCTTGTCCCTTCTCATCCCTGCTTTGGGCTCAGGAGCTGCACGTGTGGGCAGAGGAAGGGGAGTTAGAGCCACATCTGCACAGTGGCTGCGTGTTCCCTTGCTCCTGGGGCTGGGACTGCATCCCTGCTCCACATCCTGGCTGTGTCGCCCGTTCCTAGCAAAACACGAGCTTACCCCCAGTCCTGAAGACATGACTAATGCAAGTGACTCAGCTCAGTTTTTAACTTCTTTGTAAGGCTCCTGCCATGCCCAGTCTCCCAGGGAAACACCGGGAATCTCTGTTTTGTCTTCATCCTTTGAGATGGAAGTTTATGGGCTGAGCATTTCTCCTCCGTCTGGAGAAGGATGTATTGAAGTGAATGGAATGTTTGGGGTTTCCATGGAGGGGCAACACTCAGAGCTGTTCTAGGTGGAAAAAAAACCAAAACCCACAGCTTTCCTATTAAGTTTCAGCCCAATTCTTTAAAAACTAGCTTTTGCTGTGTTGGAGTAAGATAGTCAAGGCTGGGCCAAACTCCTCAAATTTTCAGTACAAAACTTAATTTGTCCTTACATTAATTTAACTATATTAATTTATATTAGCTATAATAATTAACTCACTTGTTACCACAGTGAGTGTTCAGAGCAGTGTCATGAAGAATTAGAATTTCCTTCTTCCCTCCTCTTCCCAAAGGCTTGGCTTTAGTCAGCAATAGACAACACTGCAAACTGTTAACAAATTCTAAATTGGAAAAACAAGCTGACAACACCCTCAAACAAATTGTGGGATTTTTGGGGCTGTCCTGAGTAGGAGTTGAAATCGATGATCCCTGTGGGTCCCTTCCAACTCAGGATATTCCATGATCTCAAAGGTTTTTTCTCATGTCTCTCCTACTGAAATCTTGCCCTCAGAAGGTGGAATTGAACAGTGTGGAAGGTGGTGTATTGACATATTTGAGTTGTGTCTAAAAAAAATTCTCTTTCCATCTCAATTCCAAGCTTCTTTTAGCAAGTTTCTTTTTCTTGATAAAGGGCGTTATTGCTTTAATCTATATTTAGGATGGTTCAGTTCCAGGCCAAGTGTCTTTTAGATAATCCAATACAAGATTTCATGGGAAGCTAGGAAAAGGCAGGCTGGCATGTTTGGAATGGATGAGTTTAGTTTGGGCTGTGAGTGCAGTTGACCAGTGTTTGATTGTGGTGTTCTGAGCAGCTCAGATGTTCAGGTTTATAAAAAGGTAGAATCACATAACAGTTTAGGTTTGAAAAGCCCTCCAAGATCATCAAGTTCCCCCAGCCCTACCAAGGCCACCACTAGGTTGTGTCCCCAAGTGCCACATCTACATGTCTGTTAAATCTCTCCAGCAGGGGGTAACTCCGCCACTGTCCTGGGCAGCCTGTTCAAGTGTTTGGTGATTTTTTTCAGTGGGAAATGCAGTTTTTTCAAGCAAGGAACTGGCCTCCCTCTGGAAACCCCGGGCTCAGCCCATCTCCTCAGGATCTGCACAGACACTGGCCAGGTTTTCCCAGTGCCATGCAGACAATTCCCAAGCTCTTCAGCACCAGCTCTGCTAAATCAAGTTTCAACTGGTAGCACTTTGCACGCCAGCCCAGGCTGGAGGCTTGTTCCGTGTAAGCCAGGGTTTGATGATTGATTCCCCGTTGGGAAATCCTGCCCTCATTTTCTGGGTTCTGGGTGCTCCCAGCACTGGGGACTCCAGTGGCTGATCCTCCTTGCACTTTGCTTCCTCTTTGCATCTGTCTCCTGGGAAGGCTCTTCCCAGGCAGCTGGGAAAAGGAATCCTGTGGGTAACAGGGGGTTCTACAGGCAGCAAATGGGGTCCCACAGGTGGCAGAGGGTCTCCCAGGCAGCCAGGCACTGGCAGACCTGTGGAGTGTTGTGATGCATATTCCAAGCTGGGACACTTCTCCCTGGAGGATAAATTCTGCCTTTTTGTCTGTGCACACGCACAGATTTATGCCTGATACAAACCTGCCCAAAAATACAACACAGGCTGTGGAAAACCAAGTCCTTCCCATTCCCCCAGTGACTTCCACATGGCAAAAAGGGCAAACCCCCCTTTTCCAGCTCTGAAACTCCTCTAGTAATGCCATCCACCCTCCAAAACCATGGACTGTCCTGTTACTATGGGGGACTCAGCCCAAACAGCAGCGTCACTTGGTGATTTGGGATTTCCATCCCGAGCTGCTGGGGGAGGCTGGGATGAATCACCAGCTGTTACAGCCCAGACAGGGAGTGAGCAGCACTGGGGCTCCCCAGCCAGCACTGAGCTGCCACATTGTTAATTCTAAACAATTAATACACTATCTATTCTCAGAAATGTGCTTTGAGCTCTTGGGCAGCGTGTGGCTGTTGGTTGTGGTGCTGCTGAGGATAAAATGCTTCTCCCATGGAGAAAGGGGAGGCTGGAGGGTGACAGGTCTTTGCTCTGGTGCATTCAGGAGGAGAAAACTCCTTCAAACCTTCAGAGGGGATGTGTGTGGCTGATTCCTGGCAGTAGCAGTACGGTGAGGTTCCATCACACTCGAGTTTGTGTGCACCTACAGCAGTGTTCCTGGGGATGGGAGATGTGGAGGGACAGGAGCACCGTGGATTTGGGGAATCGTAGACAGGGGGGTCTGTTTGCCTCCCCGTGAGAGGCTTTCTCCTGGTTCCCAACGAAACAGCAGTTTTGTTCATTTTAAGGGTGCAAGGAAAGGCCAGGTCCCAATTCCAGGAGGGGAAGCCCAGCTCTTGGGAGATGCCAGTGAGCTGGTTTCTGGACAAGCTCCTGAGCCCCATGGATGAGCACGTCACGAGTGTATCAGGAGCGTGTGGCAGGGCCAGCGCTGACCCTGGCACCAGGAATGTTTTTGGCACTGCTGATTGTGGAGGTGGAAGCTGTTTCCATGCATGTGTGAACACAGAGGATGCCTCTGATGGGGGTCTGGTGCCCAACAGGATGCCGGCTCCGTGCGGACATTGTCCTCTATACATCATGCTGGCTATTTCCAGCTCCCCTGCTAGGAGACGGGCCGTGTTTATCCTGGTGATTTGGCAGAGGCGCTGTGGCACAGATGAGTCAGAAGCTGGGAGAAGCTGCTTTGCCACATTCCCACTGTCCCACTGCAGAGGTTTTCCAGGTCCGCCTCTCCTCGTGCTGTCCCTGCTGCTCGTCCTGTGGGGCCCTGGTCCCTGGGATGAGGGAGCAATCCTTGATGGACAAACAACCCCTGGGACTGGGGAACAATCCCTGGGATGGGGGAGTGATCCCTGAGATGGGGGAGTGATCTCTGGGATGTGTGTGGTGATCCTGGGACAATCTCTGAGATG
>VRYO01000348.1:987079-1003405 GCA_009812075.1 Sialia sialis
TTGACACCCCAGCACTCAGTGGGCCAGGTCCAACAGCAATTTGACACCCACCTGGCACCCAGGGTCACCCTGGGTCGGGGTCAGCCTGGGGGGAGGAAAAGCTGCCTCTGGAAGGGACAGGGCACACACAGCATGTCCAGCTGAAAGGCAAGTGGCAAAGCAGGAGCTTGGGGGTGCTGTGATGTGGCAGTCGGACTGCAAGAGGGTCTGTGCCCCATGGCAGGGTCGTGCCATTCCAACCCCTGACTGCACTGTCACTTCCCTTTCCCCATGCAGCCGTGCCCAGAACTGCAAAAAACCCCCGGTTTCGGTTTCTCGTGGGGATGAACAGTAATCTGCAGTCCCTGACTGTGCCTGAAGGCACCCTGAGGGCTGGTGAACCCCCAGTCTGGCACCTTGGGTCCTGTAATCCCTCCAGGGTGGCACCCTGGGGCAGTACATCCCCCAAATCGAGCTCTGCCCTTGGCCATGGCCCCAAAGCATCACAAGCACAGCTTGGGAGGAAAATGAACTCCATTTCTGGAGGTCTGCACCTGGGGGATATTAGGCTCTTGCAACAAGACCTGAAGGGGACAGGGGGAGGTGAGGACCTAGAGGGCAACAAGGTGATGGTGATGTGGGAGCTGAAGGGGAAAACCGCACCCCGTTTCCTGTGTGAGATGTAAAAATCGTGAGCCGCAATGACGGCTGCTGCCACATCCACATGCAGATGGTGGCGGTGGTGTTGTGTGTGTGACTCCTTGGCCCCCATCACCCCCTTTGCTCCTGCCAGGGGACCCCCGGCGGACCCTCACCCACTTCAGCCAGGATAACGTCTCCCATTATGACATCTTCCTACTGGATGAGAGCAAGGAGGAGCTGTACGTGGGGGCACGCGACTGGGTGCTGGCCCTCTCTGTTGCCACTCCTGGCAGCATCCGTGTCAAAGCCTCGGTGAGCAGCCACCACTTTTGGGGAGGGGGAGTGGGGGCGCCTCTGCTGTGTTTCATTTCCCCCCATAGGGTTGGGTTCAACAGCCCAGGAACATCTTCATTCCCTTTGCAGATAATGTGGGGACCCACAGCGGAGAAAACCTCTGAATGTGCTTTTAAGAAAAAGAGCCAAGAGGTGAGATGGCCCTGTGGAGGCTCAGGGGTTCCACAAAACTACTGGGGTGCTCAGCACCCAACTCTGCTCTTTCCCCCTCAGACTGAGTGCTTCAACTTCATCCGAGTCCTGGTGGCCCTGAACCAGACCCACCTCTATGTCTGTGGGACCTATGCCTTCAGCCCTGCGTGCACCTATATTGTGAGTGTCCTCCCCAGGACAGGGTGAAGGGGATCTCTGGGCAGGTTGTAGTGTGGCTGTGAGAACCCACAAAATGTCCAGAAGTGAACCATGGGGTGTCCCCAGGGTAGGGGTGCTGGCTGTCCATCCCAAGGGACATCTTTGTGTCCCATCTGCTAAAGGAGCCCTTGGTGATTCTCACTCAGCTGCCAGCAACTCTTCCTCTGGCAGGGAAACCCCAATTTTGGGTCCCTCGGGTGAGTGCAGGTTCTCTGTCTCTAACTCAGTTTCCTCTGTGCTGAGCACGTGGTGGGGACTGCTGCTCCCCAAAAACAAAAATGAGGGAAGTTGTGCTGAGCATGTAGTGGGAACTGCTGCTCCCCAAAACAAAAATGACGAAAGTTGACAGGAGCCGGATGCCCACAGCATCCTGTCATCACCCCCTGTCATCATCCCTGCACCCATCTTGAAGACATGGGCCACCCCATGTATTCCACAGTCATCTCCTACAGATTTGGGGTTGTTTTCAGTCCTTTGGCTGATTTTTCTCCCCTTTTCCACAGCACCTGGAAAACTTCACACTGGTGCCCAGTGGCAGAGGACAACCCCTCCTGGACGGGAAGGGCCAGTGCCCCTTTGATCCCCAGCACACCTACACGGCCCTGCTGGTGGGTGAGTATGGGGCCAGTGGCCTCACGGTGGGCACCCATCCCTGATGGATGGTGGAGGGCGAGGGTGAGGGTCCTCACCACGGCTCACCCTCCACTCTGTCCCTGGGCAGATGGAGAGCTCTACGCTGGTACCATGAACAACTTCCAGGGCAACGAGCCCATCATCTCCCGCTCACTGGGCACCCGCACCCTGCTCAAGACAGACGCTTTCCTCCGCTGGCTCTCGGGTGAGCGGAGGGAAGGTCCTGGGGAGGATTCCTGGGGAGGTGCCTGCAGCCCCCCCCAGCTCCAGCTCCTCACCCACCTGCCCTGGCTGTGCCTGTAGCCGACGCTGCCTTCGTGGCCTCCTTCAGCATCCCTGGGGACGACAAGGTCTACTTCTTCTTCGAGGAGACAGCGGACGAGTTCGATTTCTTTGAGCGGCTCCTGGTGCCACGGGTGGCCCGTGTCTGCAAGGTGTGTGCAAGGGTGACAGCAGGGAATGGTGGTGGGCTAAAATGGGGGTACAGCGATGGAGGATGATGATGATGTGGGATAATGACAGGAGATGATATTGGGGACAATAGTTGTACTGTGATGGGCAATGATGATAGGGGACAATGACATGGCATGAAGACACTGTGATGGGGGAGACAATAACAGGGGACAAAGGGAGTTACAAGGTATTGTCACCTTGGTAATGAGCACCCTCCTGCTCTGGCAGAGTGATATAGGGGGGGACAAGGTGCTGCAGAAGAAGTGGACAACTTTCCTGAAGGCCCAGCTGGTGTGCTCCCAGCCTGGCCGCTTCCCCTTCAACGTCATCCACCACGCCTTTGCCCTGCTCCGCCACGACGGCCGTGCCGACTTCTACGCCGTCTTCACCTCGCAGTGGTGAGTGCCCAGGGGTGTGGAGGAAGCCCAGGGGGCCTGTGCCCTGCTGCTGCCCACCTGGCTGTCCCTCTCTGCAGGCAGGTGGGCAGGGCGGGCAGCGCCGCCGTCTGTGCCTACAGACAGGAGGAGCTGGAGAAGGTCTTCGAGGGCAAGTACAAGGAGCTGAACAAGGAGAGCTCTCGCTGGACTGTCTACAGTGGCCCTGACATGAGTCCCCGGCCTGGCAGTGTGAGTGCTGCCTGCTCAGGGGGACTGGACTTTCCTGGGGACGGTGTTGGTCCCCAAGAGATGGGACCAGTTTGCCCTGTGTGCTCGCACTGCCAGCAGGGTGAGAAAGGAGAAAAGTCCCTCTGTAACCCAGTGATGCTGGCACAGGGTAGTGTGGTGATGCAGAACATCCTCCCCTCCCCATGCCTCAGTTTCCCTGACCAGCACATACCTCTCTCTCCCCGACAGTGCTCCATGGGTCCCTCCTCGGACAAAGCCATCAGTTTCATGAAGGACCATTTCCTGATGGATGGGAAGGTGTCACCCATCCAGGGGCGGCCTCTCCTGGTGAAGTCGGATGTCACCTACACACACATCACAGTAGATGAGACTCGCGGGGTCTCGGGGACCATGTATCGCGTCATGTTCCTGGCCACAGGTGGGTTCATATGGGGGTGCACACAGGGTCACCCCTCCAACCCTTCCCTCGGCTCCAAAGCCTCAGTGATGTCTCCTGTGCCCCACAGATGAGGGTCTCCTGCACAAAGCAGTGGAGCTGCCTGACGGAACCCACATTGTGGAGAGCATCCAGCTCTTTGCAGAGCCAGAGCCAGTGAAGAACCTGCTGTTGGCCCCAGGGAAGGTAGGGCAGATGTGATCACCCTGACCACCCAACAGCTATCCAACACCAGCACCAGAGGCTGGGGGAAGGCTCAGCCCTGCACCTCTCCGTCCCCAGGGCACCCTCTATGTGGGCTACTCCAGAGGTGTCCTGCAGATCCCGCTGGCCAACTGCAGCTTGCACCGGAGCTGCGTCGAGTGCGTGCTGGCACGGGACCCTTACTGTGCCTGGCACAGCCTGGAGGGATCCTGCCAGCCTGCCCACCTCGCTGCCCAGGACACGTGAGCAGCGGGATGAGAATGGGAAGGGGGTGTGGAGGTCACTGGGATGCTGACCCTGCTCTCCCGGCCGCAGGAGTGCGTGGCTGCAGGATGTTGAGACAGGGAGCCCGGTGGCCACATGCCACCCTGGGAGGAGTGCAGCCGCACCCCGATCCTGGGGGGCACCTGAGGATCCTGCCGTACACAGTTGAGTATGGGAGCACAGCAGAAGGGGGCATGTGGGGTTGGATGGGGCACGTGGGGTGCATCACATCACCCTGTTCTCTGCCCCCACAGGGCTCAGCCCCCAGCTGAACACCGTGGTCCAGCTGGCGTGCCCCCGCCATTCTGCACTGGCCACCTACAGCTGGCAGCAGCCCAGCGGTGCCCGGGGGCACACGGTGCTGCTGCCTGACCACACGCTGGTGGTCATCATGCAGCAAGGAATGGCCGGCACCTACAAGTGCCAGGCAACAGAGAACGGCTACACCTGGACCGTGGCTCACTACCAGCTCAGGGACTCTGCCCGAGGAGCCCTGGAGGACGGGCTGGAGGAGGAGGAGTTGGCCTGGGAGTCCTCCGGCTCTGGCAGCACCCGGTCATACTGGCCAGGGTTTGTTGCGGTGACGGTGCTGCTGGCGGTGACGCTGACCGTGGCTGCCTGCCTGGCCCTGCTCGCCTACCGTGACCAGCTCAAAGCTCGGAGCAAGGTGCGGGGCTGCAGCACGCCCCACAGCCCCCCATCTCGCCACCGGGAGAAGGTGCCCCTCAATGGGGGCACCAGAGAGCCACCAGCACCTGGAGCTGCCACCGAGGAGGAGGAGGAGGATGAAAGCTCCCGTGCATGCTGCCTCCAGCTTGATGGGGACATCGACGTTGACAACAACCGACTGCACGTGCCAGCAGGGGACATGGCGTGACACTGCCAGTGGGTCAGGGAGACCCTGGGGGATGGGGATATGGGGAGGGGTGTGAATGTGAAAGGGTTTTCAGTTTTGTTTTTTTTTTATTTAATACATGTATTTTAAACCTAAGGTTCACATTCTGGGGCAGGGGGTGGAATGGGCCCTGAGAGCAGCTGGGGTAGGATGGGGCAAGGGAGTGGGATGGGGAGGGAGTGGAAGGCAAAAGAAGGTCGTGGGGACAGGCAAAGGATGTGGCACAGAGCAGAAATGTGGCTGTGGGGCAAGGACGGCTGGAGATGGTGAATGCTGACACTGGTATTACCACAGGGAAAAATTACAGGTTCCATAAAAACCTCAACATGGGGCAAGCTGTGCTCAATGGGCTCCGTAAGCCAACCCCATGGGCACTCACCCTGCACTGCCACCCACCCCTCAACACTGCGTGATCCCAACCCTTGCGTCCCCGGGGTGGCAGAGCCCCCCACTTCTCCCTAGCTGTCCCCCCACCCCATTTCCAATGTCTCTGATCTGCCTTTTTAAAGTCAAACCAGCTGTAAATTTTCCTGCTCTTTGCTTTTTTATTAAAAAAAGGAAAACCCAATGCCTCACGTTGCTGGGTCCGTGGAGCAGCCCCGGGGGGGTTTTGGGCAATGCGGGGTGTGCAAGGCCTGGGCCAGGGGAACCCTGCACACGCGTGGGCCTGCAGGGACAGAGGTTTCCGTGCAGTGTGCGCCAGGTGCGCACGGCAATGAGGGGCCGGGAGACTGGGGAAAGGAGGACAACCATCTCACTCTCGCCCATCACTCTTTCCTGTGGTGCATCCGTGTTGTTTTCCCCTCCTCGCTGCGCTCCGGCCCCTCCAGCACGGGGCACACGGGACCCACACGAGGCCGCAGACGGCCCCTAGCCCTTTAAGATCCGTCATTCGGCGCGGTCCCTTTAAGGCGCGCGTCCCCCTCCTGCCGCCCTCTTTACTGTGGGCCGGAAGCGCGTGAGCACTTCCGGTGCGGCCTCTGCCCGTTCCCAAGATGGCGGCGGCGCTCGGGGGCTGACGCCGCCGGTCACTTCCGGCCGGGGAGCGGCCATGGGGCGGCGAGGCCGGCCCGGTCGGGGGGTCGTCGGGGGTCCTTCCCGCCGGCGCGAGGTGAGGGGGTGGTGGGACCGGGGCCGGGCCTACGGCGGGCCGGGGAGAGGCTTGATCTGGGCCAGCAGCGGCGCCGCAGGGCCCAACGGTGGTGTCCCGGCCAGGCGCGGCACCGGTGCGGGCCGCGGCGACTGAGCGGGGGCCTGGGCAGGTGTGGCGGCTGCACGGCTGGACGGGAGGGCGGCAGGTAGGGCAGAGGGGGCAGCTGGCGAGGGGTGCACGTAAACCGGGCTTGCGGGGTAGGGTTGGGGTGAGACCGACTTGGCCTTGAAGGACCCCGGGAGAAGGCGCCGGAGTGTCCCGGGGCGGACGGGGAAGGGCCCGGAGCCCCCCTCAGCGAGGACCCCCCGGGCAAGAGGAACGGGGCTTGAACGGCCGCGGAGAAAGGAGCTGGAGGGTCCGGGGACCTCCCCAGGGCAGAGGCCGAAGTCCCCTCCGGGGTGGATGGGAAACCCTCCGGAGAGCCCGGGGCTGCAGGGATAAAGCTGGCCTGGGGACAGCGGGGACACCCCCGCCACACGGAGCCGCGGTGCTGGGGCCGCGTCTGGCCCGGCAGTGACCTTGAGCGGATCCCCGAGCGAGCTCTGCCGCTCTTGGCGGCCTCAGCGCGGCCGAGATTTCGCGAACCAGGGATCAGAGTTGGTGGTTTCTCTCGGGGGGTGGCAGTGTGGGGGGCTCCTGCCCGCGGGCTGGGGTGCTGGGAGAGAAGTGCTGTCCATCAGAGTGTCGCTTACAGAGCGACAGCTGCTCCGGAGAGCTGCGGGTTGTCGGCGGGGCTGGGGTTACAGTCAGGACTCCCTCGCGGCTTTGTATCCGCTCCCACCGCGGGGAGATTTAAGGAGCGAACAGTGGATTCGTTTAGCTCGGTGAGTTGGATATAGTGCTTGTAACACCAAGGTCAAGGTTCGATCTCCAAATGGGCCATTCACTCAAGGGCTGAGACTCGATGCCCTCCTGGGTGCCGTCCAACTCACACTATTCTGTGGTTCTTTGCTGAAGGAGATGCCAGGCAGCCTCGCTGCTCGCTCCGGATGGTTCCCAGGCGGGTGCTGAGGCATTAGCATGCTGGGCAGGACACATCCCTGGCCGAGGCACACAAAGGCACTGTCTGTGTTTGCCAGAGAATCATCTTTAGCTCCAGCTGCAGCAAAGAGCGGTTTGGGGACCAGACTGACAGGGTGGCATTAAAAAGGACATAAATTGGGGGTGGGCGTTATACTAAGTTGAGTTCTGTGTACAGGAGACTGAGGCTGTGCCCAGACAAGAGAGCAGGAGCAGGGACACCCTGCCTGGTATCTCTGCTTGGATTTCCAGGCAGCAGTTCAAGAAATGCTGTTTTGTGCATGCTGGGAAGGAACCACTGAGGGATGGTTTTGGCACATAAGCTGCTACAGAGTTTAAGGATGTGTGAGCTGTGGTGTGCCTGTATCTTGTTTTGGAGGTTTGGAGGGCAGGTCAATTCTTAGGAGATGTAGCCATTGCTTTAATATCAGTCTCCCTAAAATTACTTGAAAGATCATCAAAGAGTTGCTTAATGACAGTGATGGGATCCCTGCCCTGAGCAAGGCTTTGGTCTAAATTTCTGGAAGATTAAATGCTCTGAGCAAAACTCTTTATGTTGGCAAAGCAAGAACTGTGGCCATGCTGCTCATCCCTGGAGCTGCCAGGATCCCTTCCTTCTTCCACACAGGAGACACTTTGAGGGCCTTAGAGCCATGGAGTTAAAGTGACTTTGTCTAATTCAGATTGTGAATGAGAGGAGTTAGGTGAAAGTCCAGAGAAAGTACAGCTATTTCCTCAAGAAGTTGTGGCTGAAATTCTAAACCCAAAGCACTAGAGCACATAAAACTAAGTAAAGATCAAGAATATGTCTATTATTATTATTATTATTATTATTATTATTATTATTATTATTATTTCCATATTGCAATAATGAGAATGTCTTTTGCAGGCAGTCCTTCCCTTTGAGGGGAGCTCAGTTCTCTCCCTGGGTGGCAGAGGAATTTGGAGTATGGACTAAACCCTCAGGCTGCACCAGGGAATCATATTGGCTAGGCTCTATTTTTTTTTAAATGAAATATTAAGCTAATGAAACTCCTAACAAGAACCAATCATGTTTTCACAGGTGCTGTGTGCAGATAATTCCTGTGCAGGAAGCTTTTTGTGTCAAATCATGTCGGTATTAGCGAATCCAGTAAGGCTGTAATTGAAACTAAAGCAATCCAGGCTTTGTTTAGCCAGGCTGTGGTGTTTGTTATGCCTTAAATGCCAGGGCAATTGCCTGGGAGGGTGAAGTGTAGCTGTCTTTACAATGGTAAAAGTGTTAGACCTAGCTGCCCTTGGCTGTTTTTAACTTCCCTGTCCATCTGCAGGAGCCTGTAATGCTGTTTGTTCCTGTTCAGCAAATATTTTGTTGGCTGACTGGCAATGAAATGGTCACTTAATAGGGCACCTATCCCTGATCTGCCATAATTTCATAACTGTAATTTCCTCTCTGCCAGAGGTAAACAACTTCCATTTGTTTTGTTACGGTGTTTCTAACAGAAAGTCTCTGGCCTGTGTGAGTTCTTCATGAATTCTGAAGTGTTGAGACATTTCCCCAAGAACCACAGACTGGTTTGGGTTGGAAGGACCTTAAAGCCCATACCATCCCCTGCAGGGGGAGGGACACCTTCCACTATCCCAAGTTGCCCCAAGCCCTGTCCAACCTGGCCTTGGACACTGCCAGGGATCCAGGGGCAGCCACAGCTTCTGTGGGCACCTGTGTCAGCCTCCCCACCCTGACAGGGGACAGTTTCTTCCCAGTATCTCCTCTAACCCTGCTCTTGGTCAATGGGAAGCCATTCTGCCTGTCCTGTCTCTTGGGCCCTTGTCCCAAGTCCCCCTCCCTTGGAGCTCCTTTAGGCACTGATGGTGTGGCTTGGTGTGCCCTGAAATCAGTGTGTGGTGACTGCCCATCCCTTTGAGTTCTCACTTGGTGAATCCCTTTTCAGATCTCAGGTTTTGACTCCAGCATTCAGCTTGTGCCTGGGCACATGCTTCCAGTACCTATTTGCCAGCACCTGGAATACAAGTTATAATCCAGCTGCAGTCAAGCCTTTCCCGAATGTTCAGCCACCCAAACACCCCAGGGTTTTTTTTAATTTGATGTGGAAAGTAAGTCCTTTACAGGCAGTGAAATAGTCCAAGTTGTACTGAGTGATCCTCTGAGCTGCCCTTCTCTTGTTGCCTGGCCCTGTGTGTAGGTTTCCTTAGCCCAAGCTTGGTTAATTATGTAGCAAATTAATTTACTAATTATGATGTCTTGAGGTCCCTTTTTGGGGTGCCAGAACTGGTGCCTGGAAAGGCTGAGTTGTAACAGAGATTGGACAGAGAAAAAGGAATAAAATTAGTATTTATTGAAAGGATTCACCTTGGGCAGTGCAAGAGCCTGGCCGGGGCTACACCCCAATCAAATCCAAGATGGGTCCTGGTCACGAGTTTTTACACTTTTATGAGTTTTGGTTCATCTCCATCTTGGGGTCAATTGTCCAAGAACAGCCCCAGGCTATGAAGTCTCAGCCCCTGGCTTGCCCCCTTTCCCTCGCTGTTGTTTTTGCTTTTTGGGTTCCAGTTGTCCTGGATTCTTTAGCTGGGAAGGAATTGTTTTGTCCAACTCCCCTGTGAAGAGACCTCACTAACACCTAACATAAAGTTTCAGAGTTACACACTAAGCAGCAGAGATTCTGAAAAATAGAAAAGCTAAAACCCAGGGCATCAGCAACAGCAGCTAAAAGTACCAGGAGTCTGGTTGTGGAGAAGGAGTTGGTGCCTCCTGGGACATGGTGAAAAGCTGCAGCAATTGGGGCTGGGGGAGGCTCCCCATTCCTGGTGCTCTGAGCACAGCCAGCAATGGAAGGGTGGTTATCAGACCAGGAGCAGAGATGGAGTGTTGGAAGGGAGGGTGAACTTTGCTCATGCAGCTGATAGGCAGAGATCAACAGAGAGATCCTGCGCTGTGATTTAACCCTTTCTTTTCAGGGTCTTGGTAATCAATGTGGAGACTCTACATGGCTGTTTTGCCTTGTTTTCCCATTGTCCTTCTTCTTCTCACCTTCTCATCACCCTCCAGCTTTAGGAAGATAAGAATGGAAGCGCCCAAAGAAATGTGTCTAATTAATGCAGGGAATCTAGAAACACAAAAGGACTTGTTCATTTTCTTCTTTGTACAGATCCTGGAACTGAAAAGTGACGTCCTGACACCTGGGAGCATCACAGACCTGGAATGACGGGGGAGAAACTGCTTTGGTTGGCCATCCCTGATCTTGCGTGTTCATTAAAAGGTGTGTGTGTTCATCTGCTGGTTCTCTCAGCCTGCTTCCCAAAGCATGGAGCTTTTTTCCACAGAGCAGTCTGGGCTGTGGTGAGAGCTGCTCCTGGAGCTCAGGAAACAGCCACAGTGGCATCAGAAGGTGTCACCATCAGCCACATGGTAGGGCCCTGCCTCTGGAGGTTGCAGTCCCTCTGCTTGGCAGGCACAAGGCTGTGCAAGGCCTTGCTGTGTGCTTGAGGAGAGTCAGCAAAGTTTGAGGTGATGTGAGCAGCTGTAGCAAAAGGGGCTGTGTCCTCTACCCAAGGGGTCTCTCATTTCAGGTGCCAGCACTTGCAGTCTGGTTGGTCAAGGCTGGAAGGCTGGGCCTGGATCTGCTCTGTACCTTTGAGGGAAATCTGGACCTCTCCTGCCTGACCCCAAGGAGCCATGGAGGACAAACGCAACATCCCCATCATTGAGTGGGAGCACCTGGACAAAAGGAAATTCTACGTGTTTGGGATTTGCATGACTATGATGATCCGGGTGAGCGTTTACCCCTTCACGCTCATCCGGACGCGCTTGCAGGTTCAGAAGGGCAAGAGCCTCTACAACGGTACTTTCGATGCCTTTGTGAAAATCCTGCGGACAGAAGGGACAGCTGGGCTCTACCGTGGCTTTCTGGTGAACACCTTCACCCTGATCTCGGGACAGTGCTACGTGACAACATACGAGCTCACTCGCAAGTACGTGTCACGGTACAACAACAACAACGCCGTCAAGTCTCTGGTGGCCGGCGGCTCCGCCTCCCTGGTGGCCCAGAGCATCACGGTGCCCATCGATGTCGTCTCCCAGCACCTCATGATGCAGAGGAAGGGGGAGAGCATGGGCAGGTTCAAGGTGCAGAGCCAGGATGGCAAACGTCTGCTGGTCTTTGGCCAAACCAAGGACATCATTGTACAGATTTTCAAGGCTGACGGTTTTAGAGGCTTCTACAGGGGTTATGTGGCCTCGCTGCTCACTTATATTCCCAACAGTGCGGTCTGGTGGCCCTTCTACCACTTCTATGCTGGTAAGTAAAAGGAGGCTTCAAGTGTATCTTCTCCCAGGAGACCCAGAAGCCCCTCAGATTGACTCTTGACACTGTGGATTCAGCATGATTCACTTTCTTTCTGGGGGTGGGAGCAGAATCTGTCCCGAGCTAAGGAGCTGTACATGGTTGTGTAGGAATTCTGCAGGTGTTGGGTAGAAGTTTAACAAAGAAGCAGTGTTTCAATGCAGAACAAGGGGTCCAAGTACTATAGGACATCAAACTGGATGGCTCTAGGCAAGTGAGACTTTATGCATCTGCTTTAACTTTCTCTTCCACTAATCCCAAATTATGCCTTCTCCACTGGAGTGAGGAAGGTTCTCGTGTTGGGGCAGAGTTTTGGAGCCACAATATAAGTACAGTTCATCTTTCAGTTCATGTAGATTCAAGAATCTCATATATGGCAAAGAGACTTTTAGAGCCACAAATCTCATGGCAAAACCAAACAACCAGCAGAGACAAGGGCCAGATCTTCCCTGGGTTTCTTTTAGGTGTTGCTTCAGTTTTGGCAGCTTTGAAATTGGCACTGAGTCTTGTGATGAAAAACTGCACTTAGTAGAAAGTTCTTTCTCAGTTCTGACACTCCTTAGGATGTTTCCAAAGTCTAAAGGTATTAGCCAGCTAAGGTTTATTTCCACTCTGATGATCCTTTCGGTTTCTGCTGTGCAGCTTTGCACATGGTTTTTAGGCGTCTAGTTATTGAATTTCTGCCAAAAGGTGGTGGTAATGAGCAGTTTGGATTTTGCTGTACTGGCCCTAAAGTTCATCTTGGAGATCACATGTGTTTCAAAATCCATGTGTCTCAAAGGTCCTGTTTGCTTTCCAGAGTTCTGGTAGCTAGAGGAAGCACTGGTTCTGCATCCAGGCTGCATTTAAATGGCAGTGGCAGCTTGGCATGTTGCTTTGTACTTTGTGGGAGTGTTCCCATCAGTATCCACGTCAACAGTTTGTAAGAACAAAACCCAGTGTATTAACCATAAGATTTTCATGCCAACAGAGCTCAAAGGAGGGCATGTAAGAAGGAGGCAGCTCCTTCTCAACTCCCAGGTGTTTGCTCTTTCCCTGTCTTCTCAGTGGAAATCGAGAGGATAGGAAACATAAGCCCCAGCTGTCAATGAATCTCTTCTTTGGCTCCATTTCCCAGTCCTCTGTCCCCAGCAGCAGGGGTCACTGAACCCTCCTCGGGTTCAAAGGACACTGCTGGCCCTGATTCCCGTCAATGTTTGAGGTTTCAAACAGAGCCACTGCCTTCCCTCTTGCCAGACGGGCTTCCTCATTGTCCAAAAAAAATAGGGCTTTTGAACAGTCCAACTTTAACCAATAGAAGTGTGGGAGATTCAAATCCTATTGGCCAGGCAGCAGGGGCAGAGTGAGGAAATCTGGGATGAGCACTGCATGGTTCTGTTCTCCTTTGGGATCCACAGTGGGATACCAGAGTATCTCCTGGACAGTGTGCCCAGTAGTGTCAGCTTTCTGTGCAAATCTCTGCAGACACCTTCCAGTGGAGCCTTGTCTTAAGGTTTCCCCCAGCTTCTAAAGAGAGTGGGTATTTTCATGCCCTGTTTTGGGGATATGGAATCTTATTCTGTCCAGTTTGCCCCACAGGCCTGGGAGCCAATGTGGCAGCTTATGGGAGGCTGTGGGACAAAGTATGGGGAGTGTCCTGGAGCCACCAGTGTGATGAGCTCTGCTCCCTGTGCTGTGCCAGCTGTCTGGTTCCTGTAGGAAGCACCACTTTGAGATTCTGTGGGAGGAACTTGCAGGCTGGAAATCAGGGATTCTTCCCACAGCAAATCAGTTGGAGTTAGGGAGTGGAGTTAAGGAAATAAATAGCCACTGAAAGTCTGAAACTTTCCTCTCTCTCCTGTTCCCAGAACAGCTTTCGAGTTTGACTCCTAAAGACTGTCCCCACCTCCTCCTGCAGGCGATATCAGGGCCACTTGCGGCTGCAACAGCTTCCACACTCACCAACCCCATGGATGTGGTGAGGGCTCGGGTCCAGGTAAGAGCTGAGCGCTGTGCTTGCACACTGTGGGGCGGGGTTCACCCTGGGCTGTGTGATCTCTGTGGTTTCAGGTGAGCTGCTTCCCTGCTCTCCCTGGGCCTTTCATCCTGGCTAGTAGCTGCTTAATTAGCCCTCAGCATTTAGCAGGAGGAGCCAGGGAGCAGGGCTGGCGGTGCTGGCCTGGCCTGCTCAGACAGGCTTTTTCTTCAGAAAGGGAGGGATGCTTCCTGCTGCCTCCTTAGGACTTTGTGCTTTTTTTTTTTGCTCCCCTCAGGGAATTTTGGAGACCAGATCAAGGCTGTTGGACTGGCTGATCTGTTGTCTCCAGTTGCAGCAGAGCCCCAGAGCAGCTCGGTATTGAGTCTGGCAGCTCTGTCAATGTTTGTTCTGCCATTGCAGGTGGAAGGCAAGAGCTCCATCATTCTCACCTTCAAACAGCTCATTGCAGAGGAAGGTCCCTGGGGGCTGACTAAAGGCCTCTCTGCCCGCATCATTTCGGCCACTCCTTCCACCATCGTCATCGTGGTGGGGTATGAAACGCTCAAGAAGCTGAGCCTGCGCCCAGAGCTGGTGGACTCAAGGCACTGGTAGAGGCAGCTGGTGGAGGAGAATCTTCTCATGAACCCTCTGAGTCTGGACTGTTGCAGGGGGGGAGCCTGGGATGCAATGCAGCTGCTGTGCCTTTGTCTCTGGCTGGTTTCACAGCACAAGGCAGATACAAAAGCAACTGCACTTCACCTCTTTAGATTTGAGTTTCATACAATGGTCTGCTGCTGGTTTTTGCTTAAACTGTGACCTCTGGCAGTGCTGTTTGCTTGGGACAGTCTATTCCAGGTGTGTGAATGCATCCTGGCAAGTTATTAATTCCTTTTTTTTTAAATTAAAGACTTACTGGCTTAAGCAAAAAGCCAGTTTATTCTCTTTAAATTATTTTCATCTTTGCCAAACTTTCAAGGAGAGGAGTCTCACAGCCTGCAGCAGGACTCTCTGGTGGGATGTCTCTAGTGGCACTTGTGCTGTGGGAAGCTGGAAGCTTCTCCAATTACCTGCATTTATTTCTAGAAGATGTGAGACAAGAGTAACCTGGAACCACTTCAGACCTGATTTCCTGCGTTTTGAATAGATCTACATACTTGTTTTGTAATATTCTTGGAAAACGTTCCCTATCTCTCATCCTCCAAACAGCAAGCTGGCTGACAGCAAGTCAGGAGCTGAGCTGGCTGTTTGGAATTAGCTGATGTCGGTTTTGACACCTAACCTGTGTTTTTAATCTGTTGTAATTTAATTTTTTTATTTTAGGGAAGCTTATTCTGATTTCTGGGGAACTGATTGGTTGTCCTGTGGCCTTGTTCAGTGTGTCAATCCTGCATGTTCAGAGTGGCTGTGGCCACTTCCCACCTTAGTTAGTTTAAGCCCAGAAATGCAGTTTGGAAGTGTCTGTGGTGCTGCCGGCAGCTGGATGAGACTGAATGGGGTTTGAGCTACAATGAGATGGGAGGTGGGGAAGGGAAAACCTTGTGCTAGCTTTTGATCCAGTTCAAACCTGACAGGCACGTTCATATTGAATAAGAAGTGGTGGTTCACTTCATGAGATTAAATTATGCTCATCCAGTTTGGGAAGGGCAAGGGTAATGATTTGCACAATTGCTGGATCAGAAGCCTGAGCTATGGTCTGTGTATTTTACCAGGTGAAAATTTCAGGGGGATGAAACCAGAGGCTGCTTTTTGGGGAGGGAAGGGATTATTTGACTGTACTGTGCTGCTCTTGGTGGTTGAGATTTGCTTTTCATGCTGCCAGCCCACACGTGGTGCTCGTCCCGGTTTAGCCGGTGGGGGTTTGGGATGCACAAACAGTGCACCGTTCCCCTTCTGCCATAACCAGGAATGGTGTTGATCCTGCTGACCTGTGGCTGTTGCTGGGCTCCACTTGGTTGTCTCTTCCTGAGAGGACTCACCAAGTGTGGCTCTGCTCTTCATCCCAGTGTCGTCCCTGCCCTGCAGGCACTGGCCATGCCACCATGTCTGCTGGAGATGGAGAGTGCTGAAGCTGCTGCTGAGCTGAGGGAGAGGCTTCTCTGATGAGGGCAGAGCTTGATTCTAAGTTGCCGTGCTGTGGTGGGGCTGTGGGCGATTCATCAAAGCCCTCTTCATCCCATTTTTGTTTCTTGAAGTGCTCAGGCAGTGAATGCTGGAACCACTGTTGGAGCAGCAACTTCTGCACCTGCTCTGGTCACCTCTTTGTTGTTTAAAAGTTGACACCAGTTGGCTCTTGCTCTACTAACAGATTCTGCTCTGAAAAGCAGAACAACAGCACCCCAGATCGCAAGGCAGCAGTAATGCTAATATTAACAGGAACAGTGACAACCGACCTCGCCAAGTGCAGCAGGGCCAGTCCCGGTGTGCGGCGGGGAGGGGCAGCACCAGTGTGGGGAGATACTGTCAAACTTAATGTTCCTCATAACCAGCAACGTTCTTGACAACTAATAAACTTGAGAGACCTTCCGTTTGGTGCCTGTGTATAAAAGCACGACTGCTGCTTTTTGTCCTGTCACAGAAAGGGTTTTTCACCCTTTGCCTTTGGACTGGGACTAGGAGAGGGACGTGAGCTGCCTGAGAACGCGGTGACAAGTGGCTGAACGAGCCAGGGAAAATCGGCTGGAGCACGAGGAGTGCCTGGAAGCAGCTGTGACCCAGAGCTGCCCCGAGAACGCGGGCTGGGTCCTGGCTGGCTGCTACGTGGGGTATGGATTTTTATTGTCTAACCGAGCTGAACTTTACTGCTTCTTTCTTCTCTGAATTCTTCAGGCTTGATCGTTTTATTTCACTAAATGAGCGAGAGCCCCAGTCGCTGGGGGGCAGGGGAACATTTCCACGGGGACTGGCGAGATGAGGACGGTGTGTCACGCTGTTTCGCTTCAGGGCCGGGCGCAGCCCCGCGCCGGGAGGCAGCAGCTTCTTATCGCAGTTTCTGTGGCGTTTTAGGTCCGAAGTGGGA
>VRYO01000348.1:1014649-1049163 GCA_009812075.1 Sialia sialis
CTGGCCAGCGCTGCTGCACACCAAGAAGGAAAAGAGCCCTAAATTGAAGATGCGAGACGAAACTCGAGGCATTGCGGGTGGCCTCAAGCCAAGCAAGGATGGGACTGGAGGAGCTGCTTGGAACAGCCCATGAAACCATGGAGCAGAAGCCTAACAAGCACCAGTGACTGTGTCCATCATGGTTTGGGGACAGCCCAGCCAGTCTCAGCCACCACAGACCTGTGTCCTCCCAGCAAGGGGTCACCCTAAAAACCCCCAACAGCTCAACAGGGTGGTAATGAAGAGAAAAACCAAACCCAAGAAACACACCAGAACATATGAAAACTCTTATTTTCAGCCCACAAGATGGTTTTTCTGTTTGCTCTCCTTCACAGCACAGCAGGCACTTACAGCTGCTCCGGGGCGAGCCTGGAGTTGGCGCAGGAGCAGCGCTGCAGTGAAGAGCCGTGGCCAGAGCCTGCACAGTCTCCATCCTGCCTGATGCTCTCCTGACGAGGCAGCTCACAGCTCTGGCTTGGAGCAGGATGCAACAGGGTGAGGGGGCTCCCAGGGAGCCCCCACTGCAGCACCACAGCAGCCACAGGCTGCACAGAGCCTCCCACAGACCATCCCACTCGCATCCCCTTTGCATCAGCAACCACCATGCCAGGGGAGAAATGCAGTGGCCTTGGACAGAGCAGATCTGTTTCAGGAGGAAACTCCAGCTCATCCTGAGTTCTGGGATGGGGGCAGAGAAGTGTCTTCCTTTACCCCAGTCCTGGGGATGACATGCTGAGTCCCCTCAGAAGGCCACACTTGCTGGAGGACACTACATGCCATCTCCCCAAGGCTGCTCTGCAGCCACACTGCTCCCACACTGCAGAGCCTCTTAGTTTTTCAGCTCTGGGTATCTCTGACTGGGGATGCAAATCCAAAAACCATTCACAAGGTCCACAAGCACAGCTGTGTGCTCTGGAGAGGAAAAGGGACCCTTCAGGTGTCCTTTTTAAAAGGGCACAGTCCTCCCCATCCAGCTCAGAGTGGAAGGTGCCATGGGGGCAGTCAGGATCTTTCTCCCCTCCAGGTATGCAAAACCTAGGAATATTAAACCAACCCCTCAGTGAGCCAGGGACAGCTTGTGAGCAAGCCCTGCTGTCACTACGCAGCCCTGCATGGGCTCACAGCAGATCCACTACCTCTGCTTACAGAAATGGAGTTTGTTTACTTTTATTCTTAAACTGGATCCTGTGCCCACACAAGGCCTCAGTGACTCAGAACACAGCTCCTCCTAAGCCTGCCCAACTGCACACAACTTGGCTCCCAGTTGCCACCCTGCAAGACCTGAAAACACTTGCCATGAACTGAAACACTTACCATCAGCTAGACAGGCATTCCCTCCGGGCTGCTGCTTTACCTGCACTGCTCTTCTCTCCCCTCAAGATCCAGCCAGGACCTAAGGAATGCCCCACTGAATGAGGCTGAAGACTGCTCCCAGCTCCTCACTGCTTTGACCATAGCCCAGCAATGCTTCTCTTCACCAACCCCAAGTGCAGCCACAAGGGTGACACAGAGGCTTTCAGGACACACACTGGGCTCAGCCCCAGTGACCTCCAGACTTCTCTGCTGTGCTCGGCAGCCAGGATAAGGAGGGGTTTCTTCAGCAGCAGGAAAAAACAGAGCACATCAACCCTCCATGCTTCCTGCCAGACAAGGAAGGTTTCACCTCAAGAACAGTCCCACAAGGTGATTCCCTTCTCTTTTTCTACCCCATCAAACAGAAATAATGAGCTACACAAACAAATGGCTTGAAATAAAATCACTGGAGGAAAGAGTGACTGGGAGCTTTACAACCGATCTCAGATCTCCAAGAATCCCCAGGGTGTGCTGGAGTCTCTGACCTGCTGTCTTGCATGTGACCTTTTCTTGGTTTAGCCAAGCAAAGCATTCTAAGTTTCAGGGGAAGCTGTAAAAGGGAAGATCCTGCATGGAAACCCTTGTCCCTCACAACCAGCCTGTCAGCCTCCAGGGACGGACCTGCTGTACCATGGAGGTTGGCATTTCCCTCTGCTGTGCTGTAGAGGAGCTGGAACTGCAAATTAATCCTCTTGTACTTGTGCTGGTATCTTTAGTTTTTACCTGAAATCAGGGAACATCCTGCCCCTGCAGTACAACACACCATGCTCGGAGCCTGCACAAGGTGGAGTATGTGACTCAGCTTCTCATGTTGTGCTCTGGCTGTAGCAGCTTCTGGCTGGCCCATATGAGAACACAGTTAGAAGACTCCAGTGGTTTGTACTTGCATAGCTGCTGCTGGTTCATGTGGATGGAGACATCTGTTCCGTGGGCACACAAGAGGGAGCATGAAGAGACTGCCCAGCCTCTCTCGTGCTGCCCTGTGAGCAACCTGCAGCTTCATATCCGAGCACTGGCAAAGTGACAGCGTGTCAGACACAGGTTGCGTGAGATGCTGTCAGGATGGAGGTCTGAGGGATCCCTCACAGCTCTTCCAGCATCCGTGCAGATAGCATCAGCCCTCCTGTCTGGGATGCGAAAAGCACGGAACAGTTTGTGAGCTCAGTGCTCCCGGGCAGCAGTGCGAATGGCACTGCCCCTGCCAGCCCAGGACACGAGAAAGGGGGACACAAAACTCCAGCTCTGTCACCATCTCTAGTACAGCATTGCAGCAGTGATGCATCAAACAACCAGCAGAAAATAATGGCTTTGAGATTCTCCTTCCTCCTCCACACCCTATTAAAAGATTTAGTGGGGAAAAAAAGGGAAAAAAAAGATGAAAAAGAGGCTTTGGGTCCTTTGGAGACATCTGCTCCATCCCAGTGTTGCAGCGCTCAAGCCAAGCATTTGAGCCTTAATGGTGCATGAATCCCACCCAGCTCTTCTTTCACTTTCAGCAGTTCTGCCAGATTCCTCCTTTCCTCCAAGGTCTAATGCAAAGTGGGAGAAACTGGGGATGGCCTCCACATCCCCCCCCGAGTCCTGTGGCCTGCCTGGAGCAGCGTGTTGCTCAAGAAGTGTGCAGCTCCCAGGGAGAGCGGAGTGCAACATGGGGCTGCTCCCTCCTCACAGGCCAACATCCCTTTGCACTGAGCCCACTCCATGAGGGCTTGGGAAAGGAAATAAATACGCTTGTTCTAAGACAAAAAAAAATTATATTAAGAGCTTTCCCCCTCTTTTAAATAGAGTGTTTCCTTTTCTTTCTGACGTTGGAAGAGTATCCAAAACCCCAAAGGAACTCCTCTTTTTTTTTTTTTTAATATTATTCATATATATAAAAACTAAAAATTAAAAGGAAAAAACCCTTGAAAAATAATTAATTCAAAAGCGGGGGAGGTGGGGGGGGAAATACTATCCACTTTCCTGTCCCCAGATTGCCAAACAAGAGCGAAACACTCTTTGGATCTTCTTTCCCAAGCTGGAGGGTTCTGTTTCTGCCACACTGGTTTGGTTTTGCTGAGGTTAAGTCCATGCTTTGAACCACCAGCCTGCTTCTGCAGGCCAAGCAAGCTTTGGGAGGAAGGAGGGGGTTGAAGGACTGCCCGTCTCTCGCCCATCTCTGCCGACTGGGAGAAGGGCAGAGCTCTGCCCCGGCCATCCCGAGGGGCCTCTCTCAGAGCAGTTGGCGCCATCAGAGCTGTACAGCCGTCTGGTCAGGATGCAGGTGGAGGGTGTCAGTGTGCGTGCCCACATTGGATTTTTTTTTGTTTTGTTTTTAATTCGTTTGGGTATTTTGTTGCTGCTGCTGCTTCTTCGTGTCTTAAGTGTCGCCCAGATTGTTGTTTCCTTCGTTCAGACGCTGCACGTTGCGAGAGGGGGAGAGAAAGGTTCACCAACCCGATGCCTTTCTAACCATCAGCCCATCTCTTTCCACTGCTTGTAGAACTCCAGAACATTTTTTATCTCTATGCTGGCGTTGGCGGCTGCCTGGATGGCAGACTGCAAGCAAACAAGATAAAACAGGTGGTTAATTTTTAACTTGCCCTGTCAAGATAGCTGCCGTTCCCAACCTGGGGACTCTCCGGCAGCCTGGCCCAGCTGGAAGGCCAAATCTTCCCAATTCTCCTTGCTCTGGTACAAGAGGCCTGCACAGACATGAAATTAAATTCTCACCTGCCCCAAAATACTCTGTACCACAAAATTCAGAAGCCTTGAGGGAACAAGAAATCTCAACATAAAAAGTAACTTTGGGGAAACAAGGCCAGTTATTAGTCAAGGCAAAAAAAAAAAAAACTAGAAAAAAATCTCTTTCTAATCAATCAGATGACATCCTTGCTAGGAAGCAGAATGGCTCAGCTTGGCCAGAGGAGAGCTACTGACCTGCATGGGCACCGAGAACGAGCTCGGGTCCTCCAGCTGGAAGCCCGTGATGATGGTGACCATTCCCGTGGTGTCATCCTCTCCACTGCCCTGGGACACTGTCAATTGTTTGCAGCTGTCCAGTATTTTATAGAGATTCCTGACAGAAAAGAGAAACAGAGGGGAAGGTCAGCAGGAAGTCCACATCTGCTTGGGACAGTAAGTGGGAAGCGAGGCTGCTTTCCTGTTCTTGTTAAAGACTTTTTCTGAGACTTTTTGGGCACAGAGTGCTTTGTGTAACATGCACAAGTGGCTGTCCTTATCTCCAGGGAAATTCATCATTACTCAAATAGAACAAGCTCTACAATGGGTCCCACTGCTAAGCCCTCTCTCCAAAGCCACCTGCCTGCTGCTGCTCAGATAACTTGAGATGCTGAAATCTTACCAGGCATCTAAATCTTGTCTCTTCAATTTATGCCTCTCAAAGCTCTTCCCAACATCTTTCTGGCAACGAATGTACCTAAGGAGAAAGCAGAGTCTGAGATCATATGAAGACCATCACACAGGCTAAAGTCAGTGCTCCACAGCAGCTCCTCTGGGTGCTGCAGGGCTTCCACCAACCCAGATTTAATTCCCAAAGGTCCATGCAATGAATCCTCTGTGAACCCTTTGATCACCTCCCTGCCTCACCACCATTCCCACATGCTTGCTCACAGTACCATGTCTCAAGGCCACCACCCCTGATATTGGCCTCAGAGATGCAGTTTGTCCTGTCAGCTGTGTTTCTGTAGAGCACATGGCACAATTCAGCTCTTCCAGCACTCACAGTGCTGTGGCAAAGGTCACTGCTCCAGTTTATAGAGCAACAGAAATGAAATTCCACCACTGCTCAAAGCAGCTGCACTTTGCAGCTGAGCAGCAACTACCAGCACATCTGAAGAGCCAGCTGCTGAATCTACTCCTTCACCACCTTCCTGCTCCTGAAGTCTGGATTTTCCTTGGCCCACTCCTCTTTCTGCTCCAAGGGATCCACAGCCTGCTTCCACCCAAAGCCCACCCATTCCAAAAACAAGTGAAAATCCCACTCCTCTCCTGCTCTCACCTGTTTCCCTTTTTAAATTCTGCCTCCAGATACCGAATGCTGTCCCTAGCACCAGCGTTCTCCTTTTTCAGGAAGTCTAGGCCATCGATAACTAATAGAAAAAAAACAAAACAAAAAACAGAAACCATCTTGTTTACAGTTCTACTTCTGCAAGCTAATCCAGAGGTATCAAGTACTCCCCATTCCACAGAACACTGTCTGATGCATAGCTGCCACAGGAGAGGCAGAGGAGGAACAGGACCTCTCTCTTCTAAGCTCTTCTGACATTCTCCAAATCGCAAGCATGGGCCACGCTTAGAACAGGTCCCAAAAGCAACACACCAAAAGGGTGTTGCAACTGTTCCAGAGGTAGTCAAGGATAAAAGCAGGGGGAGGGAAACCCATCACCCAGGCTCCTAGGGCCTGCTCCCAGCACAGAAGGGACAGGAGCAGGCAGCCACTGCAAGTTATCTGCTGTGGAGTCCCCATACCTGTTCGAGGGATGATGATTATGAACCTCCCACTAGCAGCCAGCTGCTTGACAAGAGCCAGGTGCTGGCAGAGGGCCTGGGTGTCCGGAACAAGGTAAGGAGACATGGCTGACTGTGCCTTGGGCTGCTGGAGACTTCCCTCCAGCTGAGACACTTCCAGCTGAAAACACACATGCAAAGACACTCACTTCACATTTATGCTGAAACAGACCATCAAACAGGGCAAGACTTGCCCTGCAAAGTTCCACCAAACCTTTCCAACTTCTGAGCATACAGAACAGAAGGCTGGATGCAGCAGAGGGTCAGCAAGAGCAGATGGTCCCACTCTGCACTGTCCAGTGCAGCTCCACTTTGACTACTGTGAACAGTTTGGGGCATCTTGATTAAGAGGGGTATCGAAATACTAGAGAGTGTCCAGGTAGACCAGAGGATGGTGAAAGGCCTCAAGTGGTTGAGGTCACTCAGTTTGCTCAGCTTGGGACAGAGAAGGCTGAGGGTGACTGCCCCATCACAGCCTACAACTTCCTCAAGGGGGTCAGCAAGCAGGAGGTGCTGACTTCCTCTCTCCAATGCCTAGCAATAGCATAAGGAAACGGTACATTTCATTTCTAGCTTCCTTGCTGTTCAGTCTGAACATTAGGAAAAGGTTCTTCCCCCCCAAAGGGTGACTTGTTCCTGGAACAAGCACAAGGAAAGTGGCTGTTGCACCAAGCCTGCTAGAGCTCAAGGAGCGCCTGAACAACACTCCTGGGCATTCAGTTTGAAGTGGCCCCGTGAGGAGCAGGGACTTGGACTCCATGATCTTTGTGGGATCCCTTCCAACTGGAGATATTCTACAGTTTGATCTATGCAGAATGGACTTACTGCCTCTGTGTGGGACAGAAGCAGAGTTCTCCCCTTCCCTTCCCTTGTTTTGACGTTCCAGCCACTACCCTGCTGTTTTCCTACCTGCAGTCGAAGCTGAGCCATGTCTCTCATGAGCCTGTTCCGACGAGCTTCCTCTGCAGCCTAGTTGCAAAACCAAACTTCCATATCAGTTAGCAGGAAACACACCAGCTGACACTAGCACACACTTCCAGAGTGAAAAGGGGACACTGGAACAGCTTTAAGGAACAGAACTTTCACCTCCTCCCAAAGATCCATGATTATAGTTACAACCTAATAGTAAACTACAGGAAACACCACCAAGTACAGAGAATTCATTCACCTCTACCAACTCACCATGTGAAACTGGGCCTGGGCCTGGTGCAGCAAGTTGTCTTGCTCTGACTGTGCTATGCTGATGAAGATCCCAAGCTCTGAGTTGAACTGCAGGATGCTGCCTTGCAAGCGGGTTATGAAGTGGCCAAAGCTCCGAATGCAGCAGATCCGCACGACAGACTGTAAGGAAGCAGGAGGCAGTCACCAACCTCCAGCTCGTGCTTTTCAAAAAGGCAGGAACTGGTATTAAATGCCCAGTTCTGATGGAGAATTGCAGAGACTGCAGGAGAGGACTGTGGGAAAGGCTACAGCTGGCCAGAAGGTTCAGAGGTGCCAGCAGTCTGGGCTTTCTCAACCCAAGAATATCATAGGAAATAACAACAGCACCCTGCCACACCTGCTCCATAAACCTCAGCCTTCAGTGCTAGGAAAAGGCACCATATAACATCACAATCCAGGTCTGATTTTTTTCAGGATTTACCCCAACTCACCTCCTCAACTGCTGAGAAAATGGGCCGGTCCTGCTCAAAGTTAAACCTCTTGTGTGCATTTTTCAGAGGGGGGAGATTGCGCAGGGCCACGTCTTCTGGGAGCAGCAGGTTGGCCTTCAGGTCTGGGAGCTCAGCATCGCTCAGGATGTCTTTGACTTCATCACACAGGGCCAGCCCTGGAGAGCAGGGACAAGAAGGAGAGCAAAACAGCTGATGAGGGGGCTAAGAGGAGAACTGCTTTAAGGCACATGAACTGTAATGGTCACAAAGTGTTAATCACATGTTCTGTGAGTACCTGCTTAAGGAGGAACAAGACCACCCACAGTATAAAGAGCAACTCTTCCAAACTCTAGGAAATGTCCTGTTTGAAGGGATAGCTTTCCCACTTATTCCAACTGACAAGCAACCCTGTTCAAACTGTGCTTTTCATGAACCTTTGGAAACCTCAGGCTCAGCCCTGAAGAGGCACAGGGCACATGAGTAGCTGGAGCCCCAATACTATTTTCCAGGACTACCATGGTAAAATCACAGCCTTACTCTGCTACTATCAGTGCATTTCACTCCTGTTGGCCATCCATAGATTCTCACATGCTGGTGTCAGTGTTTCAGTATGCTGCCAGCCATATTAATGCATTAATATAGCATTTTTGTGTGTGAATTTTGGGATTGTCCTGTCAGGGTTGAACTCAATCCTGGAGCAAGCGGGGTCTCTTCCAACTCAAGATGTTCTATGATTATATGATTCTAAAGACTGTGGGACACTTTTTAACTGGAATGGCGTTTAAACAAAAAAACAACACATGCATGTGTTACTTCCCATTGTGCTTATAAAAACTACTAGTAGGAAATCTCCCTCCCTGGGCTCTCATACACCCTGGGAATCACTGATGATTAGGCTTGGTGAAACAAGACATTGCCACGTCTTTCTCCAGTACCTGATTCCTGCAGGTCTGCAGCAGAAGGCAGAAGGTTCAGGAGCACAGACAGCCTGTTCCACAGGCTCTGAGAGCTCTGCAGGAGCAGAAAACAAAATGTCAAGACAGACATATACAACAACTAGGAGGCTTAGGCCTTCCAGCATCTCACAACCCTCAGAATGCTTTATGAAGAGTAAACCTCACCATCCTTCTTAGGCCCAGATTAGCTTAATTCAGCTGGTGGGGGACATAACATCACCCTCTGCCCAGGAGTCGGGTCATGGTAACCAGCCCAGGGAAGTTGACCAGACACAACCCCATAGAGAGCCTCGACACCATCCCCACCTGAGCACACATAATGATGAGGTCTGTGTTTGTCCTCAGCCAGTCCAGGAACACCTTGACAGTAAGCAGCAGCCCTTCATTGGTCACGATCTCCAACTTCTCCTGAAGGGATCGCTCATTTCTGCAGGATTTGTTACTTGAAATGCTTTCTTCAGAGTCAGATACATCATCTGGAAAACAAAGGCAAGCACAAGATGGCAACTGTTAAACCCCCTGAGATGCCAAGCCCTGCTGGTGTCAGAACAGCACTGGGCTGGAAATAGTTGAAATACTCGGTGCCTCCACATATCCTCACAAAACCACTCCCTGTGCTTTGTGTGTACCACCCCTCTATTTCCTTCCTCCTTGGGATAAGAGGGTTAAAATCTCCCTGTGAAGGTTTGACCAATGCCTGATCTCTGCAGCAGCCTCCAAGAGGCTTGCTGACAGAGTGGGGCAGCACATGCCAGCACAAGGACCAGAGCAGGTCCTGCAGGGAACAGAGCCGTGAGGCCAACATGCTCCCAGCTTCAAGCCAGGCAAGAGAAGGAAACAGCAGGGCTGTCCTAGGAGCCAGAGAATTTTAAATACTGAACATATTCTTCTAACTGTCCATACTTGAGGATCTCAAAGCCACTGCCAGTGGAATCACACGTGACATGAGTGACCTGAGGTTAAGGTGGGTTTTGCTACAGCCCCTTATTTCAAATTACCATTGCTTTCTATCAGCACTCCATATTTCATTCCATAAACCCTCAGAATCACAAGGAAGGAGGTGATTTATTCAGAACCCACCACTGACAGTGTTACACCATGAAAAAGCAGTTTGGATACAGGAAGGTGAGGAGAGCTCAAAGCTAAAAAGCACACAGAGAACTCATTCCATCTGTCATTTTCTACACTTGTAAAGGTATTGTGGCCACACATTCCTGGAGCTGCAACAGTGAGATAACCACTGAGGGAAAGGGTTAAACAGACCAAAGCCCATTTGTTTCTTCCTTTACCCCCCATCTCTTCCATGTGGCCATGGAGCAATGCCAGGAGCCAGTCAACACTGGCTCTAACATGGATCTAATACTGTTCCTTCAAATGCTGGCCCAGGCAAAGCCTGAATCTTGCCAGTGCTGTAGGCCAGCTGGATTTGGCAGCAGGATGCAGAATGTTTCCTTGCTCCAGGGAAGCTGGGAGGAATGAAAAACAAGACTGAACAGGTCCATGTAGTTTTATGGGAAATACAAACAATTCCATGTAGTTTATCAGATCTCCCTTTCCAGCTGTTTTTGCCCACAACATCACTCAATGGAGTGGTAATGGAGACATGGCAGCTCCACCTGCTGTGCATCTCCCAGGGGTTTAGCATGGAACAGTCAGTGAGACACACTCAGGGGGTAACAGAGAGGCCCTCAACACCTCTCACATCCACCTGGGTCACACCTTCCACACAAACTTCCACATGAGCATTGTGGAGAACTTCCTGTCCTCCATCTGCCCTGTCACCAGAAGCAATAGTAAGTGTCTGTCTTCCCTTTCACAAAGGGAAGAGGGAAGATGTCTGCTGGAATTATCCTCTGGCGTCAAAATGGCTCCACTACAGCAAATCATGCCTGAAAAATTCACTGGCCTTCTACAGTGGGGTTATAGTAGTGGAGGATGAGGGAAATACAAATTACCTCATCTACCTGGGTTTATGAAGAGCATTTGACACTGTCCTGCATATCCTTGTCTCTTAACTGGAGAGACATGGATTTGATGGATAGACCACTTAGTTTACAAGGACTACACCCCACAGCTCAATGTCCAAGTGGAGAGCACTGACAAGGAGCGTCCTCAGGGGCTGGGACCTGCACTTTTTAACATCTTTGTTGGTGTCAGACAGCGAGATCAAGTGCACCGTCAACCAGTTTGCTGACAACATTGAGTTGTGTAGTGAGGTCACACATTTGAAGGAAGGGGTGGCACCAGAGGAATCTGGACAGGATGGAAAGGTGGGTCTGTGTCTACCCCAGAAGGAATAGCAAGGGCAAGGAGAAATGTTGTACCTGTATTGGGGCAAGCCCAAGCATAAACACAGGCTGGGGGAGGATGGATGGAGAGCAGCCTGAGAAGAATTTGGGGAAGATGGGTTGATAAGAAGCTCAGCATGCCATGGCTGAGCTAATGTGCACTGGGGGCCCAGAAAGCCAAAGCTGTCCTGGGCACATCCCAGCAGCTTGGGCAGCATGTGAAGGGTGGGATTGTGCCCCTCAGCACAGCACTGCTGAGACCCTGCCCTGCAGAGCTGTCTCCAGCTCTGGGCCCCCAGCACTGGAAGGACGTGGAGCTGCTGAAGTGAGTCCAAAGGAGGCCACAGGGGCTGCTCTAGATGATCTAGATCCTCTGCTCTGGAGACAGGCTGGGAGAGCTGGGAGTGTACAGCTTAGAGAAGTAAAGGCTCCAGGGAGACTTCAGAGCTCCTCCCGCTGCCTAAAAGGGCTCCAAGAAAACTGGTAAGGGATTTTGACAAGGTCCTGGACGGGACAAGGGGGAATAGCTTTAAACTCAAGAAAGGTAAATTCAGATGTGGTATCAGGAAGAAATCACTCCCTGTGAAGGTGGTGAAGCTCTGGCACAGACTGCTCAGAGAATTTGTGGCTGCCCCATCCCTGAAGTGTTCAAGGCCAGGTTGGATGCAGTTTGGAGCAACCTAGTGCAAGAGGGATGAAATGCCATGGACTTTAAAGTCCCTTCCAAACAAACCAACCTGTGAGCCTGTGATTCAGATTCACAGCTGCTCAGCATTTAGCCTGCAGAACAGCAGTTGTTCTGGTAACCCTGGAGGGCTGCAGGTGTTTCTTTTGCTCAGTGCACATATTCCTGCATGGTGGGCAGTAAAAGTAAAGCTCCTCCGTCATGAAATGTCCAACCCAAGGCCTGCCCACTACCTGGGCAACCTGCTCTTCCAAACCTAGCCAAAGAAGAGCTTGCACCATGGGAAATGGTGAATTTAGCAAACAGACTGCTATAGTTTGCCATTTTCTACACATAACTGCAGTAACAAGGCCCTTACCTTGCTCAGCCAAGCTGGGCTTCTCCAGATCTCCATTGACACATGGCTTGCTCTCCATCCCATCCTTCAAGCCAGCTGGTTCACTGTTGGGCTTCAGGAGGATGTTGCTGAATGTGGGAGCCAAGCGAAAGCAGCGTTTGGTCTGGAAGAGTTGGGTGGACATGGCCTGGAGATTACTGGCTATGCTTGCATCATTAGTGCTCAGGGAAGCTGGCCCATTGACTGCTGGATCCACAGCCTCAGTTTTAGAGATGCTTGGGCTCTTGGAGTCCCCCAGCCCACTGCTATCCACACAGTTTTTTAAGGCCTCTTTGGGCCCACTTTTGCCTTGGCTGCTTCCCTCCTCACCCGGTTCATCCTCCATGTCCTCCAAGTCAGACCGAGATTCTTGGCTGTTCATGTCAGAGTCTGTCTCCACATCAAAAGCAGCTTCTGCTTCCTCATCACTCTTCTCTGAGCCGCTCTCTGAGCCATCACTGCCCTTGATGGAGCTCTGGCTGGAGTCAGAGTCAAAGCCCTCACTCAGGTCGCTCTCATCCGCTTTCTGGGGATGGCGGCGGCGGCGCAGACAGGAGAGACGAGAGTATTTTTTGCTTTTCTTGCAGTCATTCTTCTGCTGCTCCTCACTAGGCTGATGATTGGCCAACTCAGCTTCAGCTTCCTTCTCAATTGAGTTCACAGGCTCCCGTGGCTCCTGGTCATCTGCATTTACAGGGAGAGTATAAATGAAAGTCACAGTGTGTTCCACAGACTGCTGTTTGCCAGCCCTGAGCTCAGGGAATCAGGGCTGCAAAACTTCAGCCATCACTTCCATCAGTGTCTTCCACTGCAGAATAAGCAACCCCAGAAGAAAGATTCACTTTCTAAAAGCACCTAGGAAGCCAGGATTCCTACTGCCCAAGCTGGGCCACTCTTACCAGGCAGCCTCAGCGCTCAAGGCTGCTAAAGCAGAACAGGACACTCTGAATTCTCCATTTAACTCTCCTCCCCAGCTTCCTACAGCCAAAGAGCTGAGTGACCCACTGAGTAGAGCAGGGATATGTGCCTGACCCAATCCCTTTCTTGACCAACATGCATGGAGCCTTTCTAGCAGCCCTGGATCACTACCACAGCTTCAAAACCTGCACAGGAGGGGTCATTCATTGTTGCTTTTACCAGAAACTCCCTCACCCTGCATTCAGTGAGGTATTGCAAACGGACTGCTTGCAGGGGAAAGGTTTAGCAGTTTTATTTTAAAATCACCCAGAAATTCAAGAGCCACCCCTGCCTGAGCAGAACTGAGGTATGCTGAGAGGGCCTGTCTCCTTCAGCCTCACTCAGTCCCATTCTGCCTCCCTCAGCCCAGGTGTTTCACCCGAGATCATCTCCTCAGCAGAGGAGGAAAGCAGCCAGTAAACAACAGCAAATAGAAACAGAGAACAAAATCTCAGATTTGGATAAACAGATGATGAATGAATTGCCAAGAGATACAGAAAGCAAACCCCTAATAAGGAAAGCAACATTTCCATCCTGCAAATTCAGCTACTCAGAAAGAGCATCCAAGTGGAGACAACTCAGTACATTAACCAGCTTCAGGGATTCCAGACCAGAAGCAAAAGATCAATACACCTCTGTACTACAAAACTCATGCCCAGGGGAGAAAGGGGATAAAGGGGAAACACAGCCATGTAGGCAGACAGCCTGGGAGACCCAGGTGCTGCTGTCTCTCTTCTCTTACCTGTGCCATCACTCTGAAAGGCTGGGACGGGATTTTCCCCTTCTTCTAGCTCAGCCTGGAGGCGAATATTGACGTGATTTATCAGGTGAGAGAAGAGGGCCAGCGTGAAGGCAATGGCTGCACTGTACTGCTTGGAACCTGCAAGCAGACAGCACAGTGAGATGCAGGAGGTGAGCACTACAGAATAACATGAACAGCAGCTCAGACAGCATCTCCGGCCTAACTGTGCTGCTGGATGTTCACCAGGAAATTTCCAAACAAAGCACTGGTTACCTGCCCTCTTGAGGCTGTGAACGCTCATAAGGCAGATGATCACCATGCGAAAGATCAGGAGATCGGGAAGGAAGGAGTAGCCACTCTCATACTCTTCTTCATCTTCACTCGTTGAGCTCAGGTTAGGAGGAGAGGGCAGGTAGAACAAGCACAGGTTGAAATCCTCCAGCACAGACTGGCAGAGAGATGTCAGCTCAGAATCCAAAGAGCTTAAAAAGAGTGAAAAATAAATAAGAATTATTAACTCAAGACTCAAGCTTCCAGCATGTGTGCCCAGAAACTGAACCAAAACTGGCAGTTAGGCTGTCCTTTAGCACTAGGCAGGATGAAGCACCAGGGAATATACTGCAGGCAACAATAGCTACAGGAAGCAAGTGACATTAATCAGATTATGTTTTTCTCTTTAAAGCTGCTAAACTAAAGACAAACAATACCTAGAGATGGGTCACCAAAAACCAGATTAATTTTCCCCTGGGAGCTCAGCAGTGGCCATTAAGATACATAAGGCACTTAAATATTAAAGGGAGCAAAAGTTCTAGATGCACTGCTTAGTGAAAAGTACCATGATACCACAAACATGGGACTCGATTTTTCCTCCTCCCATGTCTCTCCTGCAGCCCAGAATATTCCAAAATCCTCCACAGCTATTCAGTCCTTCAAAGGAAGTGTCCGTGAGATCAATCCAATGGGCAGTGGGAGCCTCCTAGTTACAAAACTGATCTGCTTATGAAACTTCCAGCAAAGCCTTTTCAGGGGAAAGTGTACTCGGGAAATTGAAGCAATTCTCAAATTTCTCATGTGCTAAATAAATGATGAATATTTAGAGGAGCCTTGTAGTTCCACCTCAGTATAAGGCAGTACTGGAAAGCCAATTCCACGCTGGGCTGCATGAACAAGGGCAGAGGCAGCAGGTTGAGGACATGTTCTCCCCTCTCCATTTAGCACGCACAAGGCAGCATCTGGAGCACTGTATCCAATCTTTGAGTCCCCAGGACAAAAAAAACACCAAACAAAAAGACACTGACAAACTGGATTTAGTCCAGCAGAGGAACAGAGAACACAATGTATGAGAAGAGGCAAAGAGAATTCCGTTTGCTCAGCCTGTAAGACAGAAGGCATAGGGGACTATCTTCTGTTTTCAGATGCCAAACAGGTGATTATTGAGGACCAAATAAGACTCTCCTTAGTGGTGCACAGCAAAAAGAAGAGAAATTATGGGTACACACTACAGAAAAGAAAAATGAGATTAGATGCAAGGAGAAAAAATTCTATGGTGAAGGTGGTCCAACATTGGAAAGGGGACCAGAAAGGCATGGGATTTCTGTCCTTGGATCCAGTCAAAATTCAATGTGATGATACTCTGGGCAAGCTCATCCAACTTCACATCTGCATCTACTTTCACAGTGAACACTCCTTTGGGGAAATACTGGACCCCCAGAAGATCACTTCCAAACTAAACCACTAAACGATGAATTTAACTGCAGCTTATCTAAGCCCTTTAAAACACCTGTTCTAAGCACTAAGAAGTTTATTTAAAATCACCTGAAAACCCCCAGCAGAGACAGAGAAAATCCAATTAAAAAAACTAAAAGCCCAAAATCACACAGCAATACAAAGCTTCCCATTTATTCTAACACAATCAGGTGTTTTTAACAAGGTGCTTGGTTCCAGATTTCTAAGTGCAGTGAACAGTCCCACGTGTATGGACAACAACTCTTTGCTTGTCCCATCAGCCTGAATACAGGGCTTGCCAGGAAAAAGCATCTGATGACTGCATGGGGTAAGCAAACACCAAAGGCACAGTACAGCACAGAGACAGCTGCAAGGCTCAGGAGCTCAACACGCACTCAGGCTGGCTTGATTTAGACAAGCCACAAAGTATTTAAACCTTTGGTATTTCAGCCTCCCCTGGAAACACAATCTTCATGCTCCATGCACAGATAGTCCAAAGTCTTGGGCCTTTTGGCACTGTTATCCCACAGGAAAACATCCCCTCCAATTCCAAGTGCTGCTACTGTGAGTTATCAATAGAAAATACAATCTACAACAACCTTACCTGCTCTTTGGCTGCAAAAGACTCTGCAGGTACATGAAGCTCACCAGCAACCTCTTAATGTCTTTTCCTCTAAAAAGATGGAGGAGAAAACACTGTAAAGCAGGTGCCCGATCACAGAGATGGGCTGGGCTGACAGAGCTCTATTAACAGGTAAATCAGATCTCAACCAAAAACATCATTCTGATGAAACTGGACAGAAAGAAGACAGTTAATACACTGTCAGCTTTCACCAATATGCCCCAACCCTCATGAACATCCCCTGACTGCAGGGAAGAGTGAGAAAATCTCTCAATGCAAACTCTACATCTGGCCAGCATTAAACTTTTCTCCTGAAATTATGACCCAAGATAGCAAGGATGGACTCTAGAGTGGGAGTCTCACAATTCTGGGACCAGTCACTTGTGCTGAATGGCCCATTTACCAGCTCCACTTCCCACAAAGACACTACTCTCAACCCAGAGGGTATTTACTATTGGCCCTGCAAACTCTCAGCCTGCACATCTCCTTTTCTTTCCCTTCTTACCGTTTCTTGCTTGGAGACAACTTCCTGGTTTCACATTTCTTCAGCTGATGGTACATCTTGGCTGCTTTGTCATAGAGCCGCTTCAGGTTCCCATAGGCACCTTCGAAGGACACTTCAGACTGGATGCTAAAGCACCAGAACAGGACACAGCCAAAGTTACTTCTCCACAAGGCTGTCCACATTTTATGGCTTTAACTCACTAGCAAGTTACTCAGGCATTAAGGCATGAGGACAGGTACCCAGTGCTACTGTCTGAACATGCAACTAAACTCCCACAATTGGTTGCAAACTGCACTTCTGTTACCTCACAGCTTCCACCTGCCCTGCTAACACATATTCTCAAATCAGTGCCTTCAAGCCAGGAATTCCACCCAGCTCATACCACAGGGTGCCTCCCCCAGCACCTCCAATCCACTTCCAGCCTGGACCTCCAGCTCACACAAGGAGCTTGGGCAAAGCCCTCCAGGTGCAGCCCTGCACAGCTGATCAATAACCAGCACAATGCTTTGGTTTGACAGAGGCTCACTCTCATTACCACCAGTCCCACTCAAGAACAAACCAAACTCATCTCTTTTCCTTCCCCTAAAATTCATTAGCCAAAAAGAGTGCCAAGTTCAAAGTAAGGAGAAGAGGATCTGGCACCCAGAGCAGCAGTGCATGGCTTCCCTACCCAGGACATCCAGATCTGCAGGAACTTACCAGCGTAAGTAGCAGTAGGTTGCTTCCACATTGTAGTATTTGCTCCCTGCCAATGTCCCCAGTTGGTTGAAGGGCATTCCTGTCAGGAATGAGAGGGGCAATGGAATTCACTTGGAATTCTCCAATGGCCCTGGCTAGAAAGTAGAACCTTTCCCTTTCACCACACTTCCACATAGGATGGAAGCCAGGAGACACAAAGAGTAGTAAAGCTGCAGTACAAAGGTCTAGACTACTCAGTCCTTCCACCATCCAGGATTTGTTCTCCATTTTACAGAGCTTTTGGATTCTCCCCACCTTGTGCCAGTTATCTATGTAAGAGAGAAGAGCAAACAACACCTCCTCCATTGTATTAACAGCAGTGTGGCCCTGACTTCATATTCCCTGACAGACATCATCTCATCAGCATCTGAGAGGTCTATTCCAGCTCCTGTGATGCAGAAACTTTTGCCATTTTTATTTAGGAACAGCCTCTCAAACAACTAAGTGAGAACTCTGCAAAGACAGCATGTAGAGAACATTTGGCTGGAATCACACACTTCAAGGTATGACACGCCCTCTACTCCAGCACTGTGCTCCCAAATTGAGGCATTTCTGAAGGAGGAAACAGCACATGAGATTTTTTTCTACATGGGTAAAAGGGGAAGGTGACTGATAATGCTGTGCTCCTGGCAATGAGAGCAGGATCTGCCCTTAGCCCACAGGTACAACATCACCACAGTCAGGGAAGTCTGAGCTTCTCAGAGGTTCTCAGATGAGTATAGTGAGGTCACTGGCAAAGAGCACCCTGGCTTTAACTCCTCTGTTTGGCTTGCCAGCAAGAGATGTCCTCAAAAGAAGCAACTTTAACTAGAGGACAAAACCAGTCCTCTCTCAGCTGCAGGATATAAACCTAACCAGTGTAGTACAACATTGTTTTTATGTTGCAGTAACATGATTTTAACAACTATAAATTCACGGTAAGTCACTCACCAATTTGTGGTGCAACAGAAAGGGCTTGATAGTAAAATCGCTCAGCCAGCAGCTCCGTGTCCACGCCTGCCAGCTCATTCTGATAGCGAGCTGAAAGGAAACCACACACCATGCATCAAAACCTGAAGGCAGCATCTGCTGCAGAGCAGCACAGTTTCCATCTTAAAAATACCACAAAACTTGAAATACTGGCCAAGTCAACAAATCCACCAAAGAACTGCTCTTGGCCAACACTGCAACACACAGGGTTTGCCAGGCCTGTCTGAAACACTTTTCTTTCACCTGCTCACACCACACACAACTCCTGTCCTTCCCAGCCAAGGGCAGAGCCAGCCACACTTGCAGCATCACATGAACAGAAGGAAAATGTTGCTCTGCTTCATGTATTAAGTGCTGATTCATCTATCCTTGAAGTAACTCAGAGTTGTGCTCCACTTTCCTGTACCTCAGACTGTATTCTAGTACTGCAGCAGGGTGTGAAATCTAAATCAAGTCAGCTGAAGAAATAAAATACCTGACTATCGCTAGAGTGAACTTTATTAATTTGTTTTCTCAGGTTTGTCTGTTTTTTTGTGACAAATGTAGGCATTTTGGAAACCCTAGGCAACAGCACCATGAAAAGGTGAGCACATTTCTCCCTCACCACTCAGGTACATCATTCCTACTACCCCCACAAGACATTTATTACAGTGCCATTCTCAGGCTGATTCATATGCAACACTAATGCCAAACAGCTTTCAGCAGCTTGGAGGCTGCAGTGTCAGACACATGTACCTGTGCCACACTTCCAGGAGCTGCTTTCCATACAGCTACGTTTTCTCCCTGCCTTTACTCCCACATGTTCACAAGCAAACAGCTGACACACCACACACTCCAAGAGGTCGTGACTGTGGGACAGTCATGCCTGCTATAAAAAGGATGCCACTCAGCCTAGCACTATGACAAAGAACCTGGGGCTCTCCAGTGGCAAAACTCTGGACTGATGCACAATATTATCTAAATATCATTTTCAGTCCCACTGTGGTGATGGAAGTGGCTTTGTAAGTCACAACTGAGCAGTGTGAACTGAGCTTTGATCCCTCATACTGTCAAAACAACATAAACAAAAGCAAAGGCTTCCACTCTCACAGCCATGGCTACAGCTGCCTATCAGCAGCAAGCTCCTTATCTACCTGACCAAATACAAAGCTCCTGCAACTTGTAGCAGTTCTGCCACAAGGATTTCAGCTTGTCCCAGTCTGTGACAAAGGTGTCAGAGGGAAACATAATCTGCAAGTAACCAACAGCAACAGCCTCACACGGTAGGCTGAGGAAACATCTCTTCCCCATTTTAAAGGCTGCCCTGAGAGGCAGTGCTGTCCTTACCTAGATCTCCCAGATAAACCAGACATCGGTGACAGGCCATCTGTGCCCACTCCATCTCCTTCTCTGATGCAGACACTGGTTTCTTGCAGCCTACAAGCAAACAGAATCACTTCAGAACATTGTGTGGCTGCTGGGGAGACACCAAAGCCGCCCATGCCTCTGCCCAAGACACCCAAATCAAATCCCCCACGGTCAGACCTTATTGCCGGCTGTGCCATCCTGTATAGCAGCAGCACTGGGTCACTCTTGTCAAAATGTGGAAAATATATGCAGAAAAATACTTCCAGACTCTGCTGTTCACCCTGGATTCCCTTGTGATGGGGCAGTGTGTGTCACTGCATCACCAACAGCCACTGAAATAAATGACTGTCACCATGTCCATAAGGTCTGCCACAGAGACCTGGCTCCATCTGTCCTCATGTGACAGGACAAAGGCCAATTCCTGTCTGTATGATCATGTGATCATATTAAAACAGCACTGAACACAAGTAATAAGGCTGATTTCATTAGCATGGCTAATGAGGCCTTTATGGGAGCAGGCACACATCCCTAGAAGCCAGAACAAACTCTGAGCACCAGCACACAATGGGGACAGACCCTCTCCAAAATTGAAGCTGGAAATAAACTCATTGTCTCAGGACCAAGATGTAGACTTAGGACTGACCAGCCAAAAAAAGGAAGAAGTTAAACAAGCAAAACTAGGACAGAAATCTGTGCTGTAGGCACGGCAGCTGGAGTCAGAGAGAGAGAATGGCCTCTGGACAGCAGTGCCTTTGCAGTTGGTTCAGAAGGACAACCAAGCTGGTGACAGGGCACAGCCTGGGAGGAGAGGCCACAGACTTCAGGTTTGTCTAAGCTGGAGAAGAGGAGGATAGCGAATACCTCACTGGTCTCTCCTCCCCCTGAGGAGGGGAAGGTTCCAGTCTCTTCCCCTTAGCATCCAGTGGTAGGACACATGGAAATGGTTCAAAGATGCATCAAAGGAGGTTTAGACTGGAAATGAGGAAGCCTCTCCTTACCAGAGGGTGGTCACACCCTGGAATGGGTTTCCTACAGAGCTGGTCAATGCCCCAGACCTGTCAGTGTTTAAGAGACATTTGGACAATATCCTTGACAATATGTTTTAACTCCTGGTCAGCCCTGAGTTGCTCAGGCAGTTGGGTTGGACAATCGTTGGTTCCTTCCCACTGAAGTAGTCTTGTTTATTCTACATTAAACTCATAAAAAAAGAGCAATTAGGCAGTGGAAAGTGTTAAGAGCAACAGAGGAAGGCTGCAGCCAGCTGATCTGAACTAACTGAAGTCATCACCCGTGACTCAGTTCCTGGTGCAAATCCCAGCTCCCACAGTTCAGCCAGAGACCAGAAGGCAAAGGCTGCTGGGCTGCACCTCGCCTGCAGAGAGCATCCACTGCCTCTGGGCCACCAGTGTCATGGACTCAGGCTGGCTTCAGCCTTCCTGCTGCCAAGGACTCACACCTTCTGGAGGAGAAAGTTCCCTCAAGCAGGAATCCCAAAGATTTTGAAGACCAATCTCGTCTGCACTCTGCTTCCCTCCTGGCTGAGGCTAAAAGGGTGGACATGATATCTGGAGCCTGCAGTGACCAGTAAGGAGCTGCTCCCATTTACCAACAGATGTACAAGCCACACTATAGAAATACACAGCCTTAAATCTGTGTCCACAACCATCAAGCTGTGCCACTCCCATTGTGGTTTTATACGAGATCCTTTCAGATCTATCTTTTCTGGCTAGGCAGAAGTTACATCTCTGCTCTCCAGTCATATGCTCACCTGCAGCATCCTTTTAAATGAAGAGCCCAAACACACCAAAAAACCTGAACAAGGGGAGCCTTTCATGTGCAATCACCCCTCAGGGTATAAACCCACCTGGAATGTGCATATTGAGGATTTATTAATTCTGCAGTACTGAGATACATTTCTAAAAGCAACAGTTGTGAAGAACATCTGCCTTTTACACCATCATTTTGAAACCAGTAGTGATACCATCATTTCTCAGAAATAAGAGGAGGAACTCAGCAGGTAAAATCTTTTGCTAAAGACACTAACTTCCCTCAGCCAGGTGCTGCCATCCCGTCCCCTGCCAACTTTAAGCACATCAGTTAAACCCTTGCTAATACATCTCACAAAACAGAGGCTCCATTTCTCACGTGGACACCCCCCACAACAGAAACATGTACCCTGAGACCACCGAGTACAACTCTAGGCAAACCAGAACAGACCATTACAAAACAGTCTAGGATGTGAATGCACAGGCAGTCTTGAGCTGTTTCAGGACTGTAAATACTCTTTTCTTTCTCCCTTAACAGGTTACAATACCTCAGATTTCCCTGCACCTAAGGCCATGCAGAGGTCACACAGGCTAACATGAACTACAAGGCCTTCCTGTGTTCTCAGTCCAAGATTCAAAAGCTATTTCAAAGCCACACAGCAAAGAAAGCACAGACATAAGAGGCACCAAAAGAAGGAACAGTGTCTTACATCTAGTGAATAGGATGGACTGACAGAAATCTGTTGATTTCAAAAATCTATTCCCGTTTGTCTGCTTTAACTAAGCTTTTAAAAACATTCTATACAGCCAGTAGTGCTCTTCAGTTTTCCACAAAAGTCTGCCATCACCAGACACTTTTACTAAAGGACTCCTCACACTGTTTTCTTCCTATTTGAAACCTTTCTTTCTTCCCTAATTTAGTTTTACCAAAAAAAAAAAAAAAAAAGCCATAGAAAAGAAAGCAGGGGGCAAATCAGGGGGAAAAGATCCCCTGAATGCTGAAACAAAGACAGACTAGTACAAGAAGAAGCCATCTGTGGGAGATTCAACCTTGCCCATGAACCAAACACCTTGAGCACCAACCTATGAGAGGGTCTGTCACATGTGTCCAGTCGATGCAGCACTGCAATTCCAGCTGGTAATGAGACTGGATGTAGAGCAGGAGGTGCTGGTAGAATCCTATGCCAGCCACCAGGTGAGTCCGGTAAGCGCACTCCAGGGTGCTGCGGCTGTGGATGTGCTGGGAGAAGAAACAGAAGCACGTTAATGCTGCCCAGGGCACAGCTCAGACTGGCAGACAAGTGCTACCAAGTGTCAAGCAAGACAGTGGTAGCTCAGCTGGAACTAGTTTTGCACACATCTGCACCTCCTCCTGCTCAAGAGTGTTCCCTCTAGTGGTATTTATTAAGGATCAACATCAAGGAGAAATACTTGCAAAAACAAATAAATAAGATCAAAGCATCTGGTTAGAGCACCTTAAATGCACCCAGACCCCTGGAAAGCCAGGAGAGCTCATGGCATCAGAGAGCACTGAGGATCTTCTAGTGATCAACTCTTGTAAAGACAATCAGCATTGATAAAGCCTCTTCAAATAATCACTCTACCTGGAGATATCTATCTTATGAAGAGGGAAATACAAAAAATAAGTAAATTTTGTTGAAATGCCTTCATCTCTCAACAGTATATTAATGCTTAACTGCCCACTGCCAGACAAAGGCACAGGGCAGCTCCACTGGAATTTGAGAGTGCCCAGCTTCCCACCTTGGGCTCAGACCACAGCTTCTCCAAGCAAATGAAGCTTTAAACTTCACCTCATCCACTGCACAGTCAGAGACCTTCTCACGCCAGAGACAGAGATACCTGCCTTTTTATTTGTTTTAATGAGCTGGATAACTTCATAGTAAACCTTTCTCCAGAGCAGTTCTTCTGCTTTTCTTCCATAATCCACAGGATGCAGGAACATCAGCTTCACACACAGCTCCCGCAGCCTGGGACAGAGAGCAGAGCATGCTCAGTGAGCTGCAGCAGCCTCAAAAAACACAGCTGCCACTACAGAAGCACAGCAGAGGAAAATCCAAATCCATTACAATGGCTGAGCCAGGCCATCTGGTGAAGGTACAGCCTGGTTCACTCCCACGCCAGAGCACCAGGAGAAGCCACATACTTAAACAAGTGCCCTCTGGGCTCAGCTGGCCATCAGTGACTTCCTGAATTGCAGTAATGACAAGAACTAACTTGACAGCTTAAAAATTAGTAAAAATAATCCTCCTTGCTCAGCAACCCCTAAACCTGATAAAAGATTTTACACACATGTAAGAAATTTCTGCCTCACAGTTTTTATTCCAAGGGTGGAATTGGCTAATTTATTTGTATCAATGAGATCCAGGAAAGCCTCCAGCCACAGACTGTGCTGCTCAAATACAGGTTTGAAATTCAGCCTCTGCTTCCAAAACCAGGGAGGATCCCAGGTCAACAGGCACACTACGAACCAAATAAACATTAAAACTGCAGATTCAACAGCTCCACGTGTTGCTTCACATGGATATTCCCCAGCCAAACACAAAACACAAGCATCCTGCTCAACTTACTTGTTCCTCAGGCTGATGTTCTCGGGTTTGAACACGTCCTGATAAGCTGCCTTATTGCCAAGGATGAGATCCAGCCGGTGCACGGCCTCAACCACTGCCCTGCAGGAGAACACAAACCAAGAGTTTCAGGACAGCAGGTCACCTGGAATCACAGCAGATCAGAGGTGTCTGCAAAGAATCACACCGCCCTGTACCACTACACCACAGTCACTGATCTCCTCTTTGCACTCTATTTGAAGATTATGGAAAGCAGAAAAAAAGGAGAGTAACACACATTATAGGCATTTTTCTGCAGAACAGTGATTTAATCACCACCTACCACTGCCTGTCTGATCAAATACGTCAATTATTTCTACAACTGCAAAATCAGAAATGTCTCTGGACACGTTGGCAACCTCAGTAATTAAACATGCTATACCGACACTCAGATTAATTTAAATGTCTTAAACTTTGTGATTTAAAAAATTTATTGAATTCTGTTTTGATGGGTTAAGTTTTAATGGTGTAAGAATCAAACCTCCACCAATTCCTGTTTCCTTACCAACCTGCCTACAAAAGAAGGCAACACAAGTCTCATTTGCCAAAACCTCCCCATCTTCATACAGGGATTCACTGGTTAAACTCCTGAAGTTCCCTTAGTGACAGGTAACAGATATTCAAACCCAGCCAAAAAGAGGAAATTTGTTCCAAGGCCAAAAGAGAGCAAGTGACCTCCAAACCTCTGAGCCATGCAAAAAAGTACTTTGGTGAATCATTGCCCAAGACCCTCCTCCTGGAGGAAGAATCCCACACTGTATGTAAATCTCAAACACTCCAAAGTTTGTAGCTGTGAACAAACCACACCACAATTCTGAATGCTGCAGTGAAACAAACCCAGGGACTTTCAGCACCATTAGTGCTGAACCTCATCAATAGCTCAGGGACAGCTCAATAAAGCACAATAACCATCAACCCTTCCTACACAAAAGGTCACTTCCAGCCACTGCCTTTGCTCTGCCTGTATCCGAGGTCACCACACCCACTCCTGAAGTAAACTTTCCCCAGCTCTTCTTTAAGCAGTACATCTCCCAAGCCATTAGCAACCAAATCCCAGTGGTCCTTGTTCTTCCCCTCAGCTTCATATCTACCCCACTCATTGTCATTCCTCGTTTGCTCCAATATCTGTCTCGCTGTGGCCACTGAGCCTCCTGCACCAAAGAGCTGCTGGAGCAAGGAGCTGAAGACAATCACACTGCACTGCAAACACAAAAGGCAGCAGGTCCAGAGCAAACTCCCAGCAAGCAGAGCAGTGAGGTGCTGCAGCCAGTATGCTCCCCCCTCCCAAAACCTCCATCAGCTGCAGACTGGGAACTCCCCCATCACAACCACCGCAGTGACTGAGCCTGCAAGCCCATGTTCTGGGAGGCTGAAACCACCACCACTTCCTTGAAAACCAAAGGTATTACTGCAAAGTAACCAACAGTTTCTTAAGCCAGCATCTTCTCAGCAAGGCAAATCTCTCTACAGCCAAAGGAACCCCCCTGAAAAAAGCTCCAGGACATTCTGGAGCTCACAGAGAAAATGTCCCATCTCCTGCTATACAAAAAGAAGCCTCTCACTCTAGGGAAGGAAATTTCATTTGTTTCCCACAACCACAGAAACTGACAGGAAAAGGGAAGCATGGAGAACAGAAGCATCTCACACAACACTTTGAGAGAGCAGAACACCATAGACTTGAACCAACTTCTTCCTGAATAATCATGAAGGAAACCAAGGAGACAGTAAGAACCACACAAAAAATCCTGTTACATCCTTGACATCCAGCCACTCCTGCTCACTATCCTTTGTGTCACATGGCCTGAAGGGTCAGTTTGCAAACTGACAGCTGCATATCCTCACAGCAAGGAAAGAAGCAAGTAAAATACATTTTGGTTTATAGGTAACAGGCACTGAGTGTGCAGCATCCAGCCAAGCTCGTTTTGGAGTTGGGACATTCCAAAAAGCCCCCTGCTTTAGCTTCCCCACAACTGAACCCCACAAAGCACAAGTAATGCACATCTCCTTACTGTAGCCTGGGACTGTGGCTCTCCAAGTCCCTCCCAGCACACCAGGAGCTGACTGGCTTCCTGTGCAAAGGGTGACCAGAGGAAAGGGGAACTGCAGGCTCACTCGATTCCCAGAGAGAACTACAGGAAAACTACAATCGTTGATTCCTGACATGGGCAGTAAAGCAGCTGCAAAATAACATTCCATGAGCACTGAATCTCAGCTGCATACATCTGAAACCAGTGCACATGTCTGTGACATGCAATGTGCGAAACAATCCCAGTACCCTGCCAAATGAGAAGTACAGAAAAGTTTCCTTCTGGGGACAAGATGAGCAAGGAAGGTATTTCACCTTCCCCTCAGGGTGGCCTGGAGGGCATCTGCCATACAACCTAATTTTCTACAACAGCCCATGGCTGAGCACATGCTTGGTATTTCTGCTGCTCTTTCCGTGTTTGTAAAGAAATGGAGTTCATGAGCAGAGAGCAGCAAGGCTGACACACTGGGATGTGGTTCATCAGCCCTAAGGGAGGCCCCAGCTGAAACACTGCCTTGTCCACACAGACCCTATGGTGGTGCCGGAAGTGAAGGAGGCAGGAGTAAAGCAGAGTCTGTGATAGCAGGCAATTCCCTGCCAGGATCCCACATCTGTGGTGCTAAGGAGAGAGGACTCAGTGAGGACAACAGTGACAGGAGCCAGTCTCACTCCAGAAATGCTGGGAAACACCAACACAGGTGCATGTGGAAATGCACTTTAGTATCTGTGCCCTGACTGGCCCAAGACCATGGGTTGAACTCTCCCTAGTAGTTAAGAGCCCAAATCCTGTCCCAGGACCCATTTTTCTACCTGCCGTGTTTAAACATTGCTTTCAGACAGCACATTAGAGCCACAAAGGAGGCACATCATATGCCAGTCTATTAAAAGAAACAAGTACAGCACATGGTGCCAAGCAGGGTGGAAACAGGCCAATGCCAAGTCCTCTCAAGCCACACAGACACTGATCTGTCCCTTTTCCTCTGTGCCACTAACAGTCTGGGATGGAGCAGGACAGCAGGGACTATTATTTGTCCCCTCTGTTTCTTTATTTAGTACATCACTAAGAGCCACAGTGTCTGAGGAGTAAGACATTCCTCAGAGAAAAGATCTGCAAGTCATTCATCTCTGCTCTGGCATGTGTCAGTCCACAAATCGCACTGCCTGGAACCGGCTCCACACAGGAACAGCAATGCTGAGTGCACGAGCTAATGGTTACCCAGAAACCTGCAAAATAAACCTGGTCACTTTCCACTACAACATGCATTGTAAAAGTGCACCCACGATAATGCAGTTGCCACATTCTAAGGTGAAACCTGGGAACTAGCAATCTAGGAAGACTTGGAAAAGATCAAAGAATACTCTATGAGCAGCACTGGGCACCCTCATCTCTGAAAGGACACTCCAACAGCCAACATGCTACCAAGGACCTTGGAGACCTGAGCTCAACTCCCACAAGCTGACATCGTGGGATCACAGTTTAGAGCTGGGACTGTGACATTCACGCATCTGTGACTCAAAGGCGCCACTTAGTGTGACAGTCATGAGCTCTCAGAGAGCACAGTCACCACACAACAGGCTGCGGGGAGGGCAGGAAACTCCCACTTCACACAATCCCACTTCAGGCTGAAACAGAGAACTGACAGCAGACTGTTTAGGTGGGAACTTGCCCAGAGAACTGTCAGCTACAGAGACGGAAATTTGTGGCCACTGCAGGTACTATAAATCCTGTACTAAAATCACAATACTTCCTCCCTGCTAAAGAAGAGCTGACCCTGCAGGAGGAGGGTGGTTCTTTTTCTGCTGTAAAAATGCTCTAGAGCAACCACATGGCTTATTCTGCTATAAAAATTCAAGCAGAAAACAACTCCTCCCTTGCCAGGATGACAATCCCTCATCTGGCCACAGGCTGCTCTCTTGCCGGCTGCAGCAGAACGTGAGGTTCTGCTTGACAGATGAGCTGAGAAGCACCAGGAAAACAAAGCAGAACAGGTCCTGAACCACAGCAAGGATGTTTTCAACAAAACATGTTCTATTTTGCAGGCAGAAGCACAAACATCCTCACATCCTCTCCACCCCTGTCTCACACTCCTTGGGCAGGCACAGTCCTCTGCTGCTTCAGCTCAGCCTCCAGCTGATGGGGTTGAGATCACTGCAAATGTCTCAGCATGGCAGCAGACACAGAGCTCCACAGCCCAAGGTGCTCTGGGCAGGACCATGCAGCCCATACCTCCAGCACTCTGAGCCACTGGGTCCCACTTCTGACCTCACCCACGAAAAGCAACTCACTGAACCTCCAAAGTGCAGGAACCCAAGTGCTCCAAAGTGCTGGCACCAAACACATTGTGGAAATACAGAATTAACCACCACCCAGAGCTGTAGTTACTGGTGGGGATTCTGGGCACAGATCTTGCCACTGGCCTCAGCAAAAGCCCTGCCCTGATGTAGAGGAGGGCAGTGAGGTCCCATGAGGTGAAAGGACCAATGTCACCAAGACAAAAAGAAATGGACCCACATGTATAATTCATCTCTTGTCTCCATCACTTCGCTCATCTTTTGAGACCCAGAGTTGCTGCTGGAATTCCTGTGGAACTGTTGTACTGACAGGGAACCTGAGCCAGAAGGGAACAATTTCTGGGCTGCCCTCACAAAACAAGTCACTAACAGAGCAGAGGGGGCCTGAGCTCACCAAGGCCAGTGAAAGTGCCCCAATCCTGTTCGCTAATGTCACTTCCAACGCATGGTGAAAATGTGGGACCAGAGTCTCCGGGAGTGCTTAACGTTAAAGATCTGCAGCTGAAGCTGTCCTGCTCTCTACACAAGTGTTCCAGCTACATTCTTGCTCATCACAGCCTCTTCTCCAGCACTTCTCATGTAATCCCTGTCTACTGCCAAAGCCAGGGACACCTTCTCCAACTCCCTCTCCCTAGATGACCCCACATCTCACCGTATCTCATTGTATCCCAACAACTCCTTTCTGCTCAGCCCTCATCATCCTTCCCGAATCCCACAGAATTCCTCTATCCATCTCCCACAGCTCCTTCCCCACAGTCCCTTGGTCTCACTCACCTGCCCTGGAGCCACCAGACTCCTTTCCCTCAGTGCTACCCCTCCATGTGTTGCTCCGGATCTCATATAACTCCCTTCCCCACATACTCTTCCTCTGGTCTTCCCTAAACCTCCTCTTTCTCCTCTCCCTTTGTACTGCATCCTTTCTCTGGATTTCCCCACAACTTCTTCGCTTCAATCTTCCATGAATTCATCTCCTTTCCCCATCTTCTCTAAACATCCCTCCGATCCCCTTCGCCCCAGTTTCCCCAGTCTCCCCAGGATTCCCCTGGATTCAAGAGCCCACCCCCGCCCCGTTAATCCCTGCTGTTACCTCGGTTCCGCCATCTCCTTCCCCAGTCCCCCGAATCCCTTCCTGACAACTCCCCCACGTCCTTTCCTTCCATTTTCCCTAAATCACTCCAACCCCTGCACCCTGGTCCTCCCCAGCCTCGCCCAACCTCCCCCGCCCCAATCCCCTTCCCTCCGGTCACCCCCAGCCCCATTCTCCTGCAGATCTCCTCGGGCACCCCGTTACGCTCCCTCCCCAGATGCCTCCCCGTCCCCCTGAGTAACCCCCCGACCCCTTCCGCGATGGCCCTCCCCCAGCCTCATCTGGAGCCGCCCGGGCCCTTCCCGACACCGGTTCCCACCAGTGTCCCCTAGCCCTCTCCCCTTCTCGGCCACTCCATCCCCTCTGGCCCCTCTCCTCACCGGTACAGCCGCTTGGTGTGCAGCACTTTGGCCTCCGGCTCTCCGCTCTCGCCGGCGGCCCCGCCACCTTGGCTCATCGCGCCCGCGGCGGGCCCGGCCCGGCCCCGCGGCCCCTCAGCACCGCCCGCGCCGCCGCCGCCGCCGCCCCCGGGCCCGCACGGCCGCCATGGCTGCCCCCTGTCCCCCGCTGCTCTCGCGAGATTTCCCGCGGCTGCGCCGCGCCGGGCGGGCAGGGCGGTGGCGGGGGCGACCTCGCCTCGCGAGAGCCAACCCGCTCGACGGGCCCGTACTTAGTGCTGGCAGCATGGCGGCGGCGGCGTCACCGGGCGGGAGTTCCCCTCAGCCACAGGCTTAGTGCTGGCAATATGGCGGCGTCGGCGTCAGTAAGCCAGAGTCGAGTGCCAGTGCTGGCCTGGCGGACACGGCGGGCTGGGGTCCCCCTGCCCGGATCGAGGGCTCGACTAGAGCCCCCTCGTGGCTGTGGAGCCAGGAGCGGGGGGAAGCGCGCAGGAATCCCTCCGTGCTCTGGGGATCCCGAGGGACCGGCCAGGCATCCGGCCGCGGCTCCCCTAGTGGTGTCTTCAAGCTGAATTATCTGTCTTCAAGCTAAATCTTCTCTTCTTCTTTTGTTTTGTAAACAAAACTATGCCGTCACATAACTTCTGTAATAAAAATTGCTCAATAAAATAAAAAATTTGTATTTCAAGCATTGTGTTACGTTACGCGACATAAAAATTAATTAGGTGGGCGTCGTATTAGGCTTTATGTAAATTTTACTGGATAAAATATATTACTTCGTGTTACCCTTGTTGCGCTTGATTTGTGGAAAACTCCACCTGGCATTCTCGCGGAATTAACAAGGACTGACTGGTCTGTCTCCTTTCTAAACTATGTGTGTGTTTAGAGAGCTTTTTTAACTTAGCACACCCAGAACGGCCCGGACAGGGATCCGGGGGCTCCCTGCCGGACATGGGGCACAGCGCCGGGCTCGCCGCCCGCCCAGGAGCCCTGAGGGGCCGCGGCCCGGGTTGGACGGGCCCGCCCCTCCGCCCGCCCCACCTGAGCTGGTTCGGCAGGTTTGAGGTGGAGAGGCGGCCAGGAGAGCGCCGGCATCCCGCAGGGTCCCAGCAGAGCTGCCCCGTGGCCCCCATGGTCCCCCGCCTGTGCCCGAGTGAGTGCTGCAGCGAGGGGAGGCGGGGGAAGCGGGGCTGGGGGCTGGCAGCGGGGCTGGGTCCGCGATGTGGGCGCTGGAGGTGCGGGAGGCCCAGGAAGCTGTTTCAGCCCTACTTCCGTGTCTGCATCTCAGAGGAAGCCCCAAGCGGCTCCGTGCCTCAGTTTCCTCACACCTATGGCCAGGCCAAGGCTCCTTCTGAGGCTGAAGGGATCAATGTGCTGAGAGCAGTGAAGGAGCGACGTTCAGGCCAAGAGACAGGGTTCCCCTAAAAGGAACAACGTGGGAGTTCTGCCTGTCCTTCCTGCACCCCGTGGAAGGGGCACCTAGCAGCCCCTTTTGCCCAAACCCACAGTCTCAGCTGTAAGAGGCAGCAAACAGCCCATGCTGGCTGTAGCCAGGGCTCTCACAAATAGCTAGGCCACCTCTCCCCAGGGCTTGGCTGCTCCTGGCCCAGGAGAGAGCCCACAGAGGAGGCAGTTGTATCATCCAGGCTGTGCCCAGCCAGAAACCCCAGGATGTTTCTTCAGTGGGGGAAGCAATTACCAGGCTGCCCCGTTTTGCAGCCAGACCTGCAACTCCAGGGTTCACTTTTCCCAGGACAGAACCTGACCCCACTGCCAGGGAACACCACAGGGGACAGAGTGCAGGGACACCAGGCACTGCTTTCCCCTTCTAGTCTAAGGACAGGTGGGTTGTGTGGGCTCCAGGGATGCTGGTTTGCTCCCAATTTGTCACTGGGTTGTGCACGTGACACCAGACCTCTCATTTCTGATGTAAATTTATCTGTCTCTCTTTTCTGGTATAAATTTATCTGTCTCCTTTCTCCTGGTCCAGGTTGAAAGCAGAAAGGACAGGAACTTTGTTCCTTCTGAACACGACAAGTGCAGGCAGCAGTGTTACCAGCCCTAGCTGTGTCCCCAGCAGTGCAGAACATGGCTGCTGCAGATCCTGCCGTGACCCCCGAGGAGGTGGCTCTGCTGGAGCTGGGGAAGGTGGCTCTGGACAAGGTGCCACCAGCCCCAGATGAACACCTGGGAGACCCTGATGCCACCCTGCCATGGGACCAGTGTCAGCACAATGCCCGGGGCCAGCCAGAGCTCATGGAAACAAAGAGGCGCTCGAGTCCTGAGGGGGGCCATGAAGACCCAGAGGAAGCTGTTCCCACTTGCCCCACAGTTGAGGCCGAAGTTGAGGAAGTCCCTCAGCTGCCCGTGATGGCAGACCATGTCTTTGTGCCCATTGACCCGCAGTGCATCGAGCAGAGCCCCTTCAAGCAGAAGCAGCACCCAACTCCATGGCCCCAGGAGGAGGGCAGGAGGGACCATGTTCCCCCCAGTGACAGACCCAATAGCCACCACCACAAGCAGGTCTTCTTCCCCCTTGGCCCCTCACGCTACCGGGACCCACTGAGCTTTGAGGGGCGTGTGCTCAAGCCCCCAGCCAAGGAGTGCCCATGTGCCAAGGACTGTGGCACTGATAATCTCAAGGCCGTGGCATCGGTGGCAGGGGCCCTGCTTCTCTGCCCTTGCCTCATCTATGGGGCCTACATCTTCTTGCCCTTCGATGCCCCACTGCTGCCCACCACCAGCGCCCGCCTGGTCTACACATTGCGCTGCACCGCCTTTGCCACCTTCCCCATCGTGCTTGGTGAGCCATGGGCTTGGGGTGTGAGCGCTTTGCTCCTGCTCTGGGCTGTATTAGCCCTGGGGCTGCAGGAGCAGAGCTGGGGCTGAGCTCTTTGTGGCTCTGTTGCTCCCACCAGGAGCAGAAGATTGGGGTTTTTCTCTCCTGGTGCTCCCCAAACCCCGCTGTGGCTCCTCTGGGCACCTACTCAGCGCCTCTCTCTGTCCCTCAGGAATGATCGTCAGCGGCATCTCCCGCCTCTGTTCCTCCGCCCTGGAGCCCTTTGGAGAGCTCCACAGGGAGGTGGAGATCCACCGCACTTATGTCTCCCAGTCTGTCCACCTCTTCATCCTCTACTTCTTCAACATGGCTGTGCTGGCCACCTACCTCCCACAGGAGCTCCTCAAGCTCATTCCACTGCTCACTGGGCTCTTCGCCATCTCCCGGTAAGTGGCTCCTTCCCCCTGGTGTGCCATTGGGTTCTGTCAGTGCCAGCAAACACCATCCCTTGGAGCAAACTCCCACTCTCTCTGCACCTCACCCAGCTCACCAGAGCCGGGAAGGGTTTCTTTTCCTACAGCAGGCAAGCCTGGGAAATCCTCACTGGTCAGAACCTCTGAGTGCTAGCCCCATGGCATCACCCTTGGCTGAGCCTGCACCCTCTGCCTTCTCCAGGTTGATTTTCTGGGTGTCCTACGCCATCGGCCGCTCCTTCCGTGCCTTCGGCTTCAGCATGACCTTCCTGCCGCTCCTGGCCATGCTGATCTGGAACCTGTATGGCTTGTTCATCCTGGAGCCTGAGAGCCTCCTCTCTGTGGCAGCACCAACGCCCGAGGGCCACTCCAAGGAGAGCCGAGCCAAGCTCCGGCACTGGGGGTGAGGGTGGCCAGGAGATGGGGCACCTGAACCCTAAAAGCTTGACCCCTCCTTAATGCCCTGCCTCAAGAGTCCTGACAGCACAGGACTGGCAGATCCAGCTGTGCCCCTGCTCCCTGCCTGGACACAGTGAGGTTTTGCTGGGCCCACAGAACCAGGCTGCAAACCTCTGCACCAGGAGACTTCTGCTGGAAAGTGAACAAGGCCCAGAGCAAGCAAGCCCTGTTCCCTGGGTGGGATTTGCTTCCCCTCCTGCTGGAACCAACTTTCCCCAATAAAGTCCTTACCAAGCAGCTCTGTGGCTGGTTTGCAGAGGGTGAGTTAAATTCCCCACAGAATGACTCAGAGCTTCGCCTACAGGATGCAATCATCCAGCCTCAAAATTATGTTTCCGAGAGGGAAAAATGTTTCCCCCAGACGGTCCCTCTCCTAACCCTGTATCCCACTCCTGGGTCCCTGCGTAGCCAGTCTCACCCTGTTTGTCCCTCCTCTTCCTCCTGGTGGAGGTTCAGCACCCTGTTCACAAACCAGTTGGTCGGACAGGAGGGAGGAAGCCCTCCCCAGGGAGGGATGCAGGGAGAAGCCAGGTTGGATGACATGGTACCAAGTTTGCCACTGCCCAGAGCTAGGGATGGCCAGTCTTCCCCAGGATGGGTGCTGTGCCTCATTCTGCAGATGTGAACAGACCCCTGGGAGTCTGATGCCCTCAGTTCTCAATCATAACCCAAATTCACCCAATCCAGGAAAAGCCACTCTAGCTCCAGATCTGCCAGGTGTCTGGGTTGTCCCACCTCCCATCCTGCAATGCTCTATCACAAGGAAGAGCCCACTCAAATTGCAGAATGGGAATCAAGCACCCGAGGGACTGGAATGAAGCTGTTTCAAGAAAGATGTCTTTGTTTGAAAGACAGGTGTCCACCAAGGAAGGTGGGAACCTCCCCTGGAATGGAAAATGTCACCACCTCCCCCTTCCCTCCAAATTATTTTAATTCTAAAATCAAAGAGCTTTCAGGCAACAATATGGGAAGAATGATATGCATGCACTTCTTTACTAGTATGTACATGTATAACTAGGCAAACAAACAACACCGGCAGCAACAATAAAAAAAAACCGGAAACCCAATGGAGTCTCTGCCCGCCCTTTGGGCCATTTCCCTTGGGTGCAGTTCCGGGCACGGCCGGCAGGGGCGCTGCTGCTCCCGG
>VRYO01000348.1:1053314-1083294 GCA_009812075.1 Sialia sialis
CAGTCCTGGTGTCGCAGCAGGAGTCTCAGAAGCAGCAAGCTGGGATGGCAGGAACGAGCAAAAATCGTAGGGTGGTAGATGTGAAAAATGAGGTTTAGTTTTTTGGTAGATTTTAAAAAGTTTAATAAAAGACAATAAAGAAAAAGTTTACAATGGCTGGATTTTTAGCATTCTGCCAAGAGCACACCTTAACTTAGAAAGCACTTCTTGAATGCATCTACCTGTTACATATTCATAGATCTTTCATGCATTATTCAAAATCACCCCCCTACACACACCTGTAAATAAACATTTTTACTTTTTTTTCCTTGTGGGTCCTATTTGTTGGTGCACTTCTTGATAATGGAGATCAATAAATCCTTTCTTGGGAGTTTTGGTCTTCATCACTCCTGTCGTCATTTAGATAGGATAATCCAAGAATGTGAAGAATTTATTTATTATCTTTTTACAATTCTCTGAGTTAGGTACATGAACAAAAGCTTTTTACATCACCATGTTATAGTTGAAGAAAAATTATATTTATCACAGTACTATTTCTAAGTTTTGTTACTAGCAGAACTAAAATAAACTGTATTCATTCATCAACGTTTTCCAACATTCTACATACAGCATTAATTTTAATATTTTCGAAAAAACAGTAATATAATATGTACTTATAACAGTAGATGGGATGTTTCAGAAACTCCGCAGCTGTAGCGGGAGCCGCGGGATGGGACAGGCAGGGGATGCGGGATGCAGCGCAGTGAAAACGCGGAGGAACCGCGGGCTTGGGCAGCAGCAGGGCAGAGAGAGAGAGGCTCCCTTGGCGTGAAAGGGGCTCTGGGATCCCAGGGTTTCCCCAAGCACACGGGGGAGCGTCCTCTGTGCGGTGAGGCAGGATGTTAATAAGGTCCCATGGCCACTCTTAGGAGCAGAGATCAACTCACGGCAGAAGGGAGCAGAAGACAGAACCACACAGTGGTGGTGAGCTCTTCCCACAGGGATTTGTCTCCTTCCCTCCGAATACCGAGAGAGCGAGGGAGAGTAGGAGTTCCACCCCACTCCTTTTCTCCAGCCAAGTTCTCGTGGTATCTCTCCCTTTCCCAAAGAAACCCACAGGTAAAAAGGGAGAGCAGCCAGCTGCACACTTCTCCTGAGCGGTGGCAACTCTTAAGTACCAGGTCGTTATTGTCTCCTAGCAACGCATACGGACAAAATTCCACGAGAGAAAGAAACAAAAGGAAGAATCCTAAACCCCAACAATTATCCAAACATCTGCTTCTCCTGCCCATCCTCAAATTTTTGGCTCCGGAAAGAGACAAAGGAAAATAAAAGGTATCGAAAAACTCTTGAAGGACAAGGCAGGTATTGGTCACAGCCATCACAGCTTCAGGAGGGGAAGCTCTGCTTGTCAAATCTGATTTCCTTTTACGACTGAGAAATCCACCTAGGAAAGGGAAGCCAGTTGATGCAGTCTTTTAGGATTTCAGCAAAGCTTTTGATACCTTCTCTCACAGTATCCTTCTAGACAAGCTGTCCAGGACACAGCTGGATAAACACATCTTGTGGTGGGTCTGATGTCACACATCTGATGGTGTGACATCAGACTGGCAACCAGGAACTAGTGGGGTTCCAGGGCTCTATCTTAGGCCCTGCACTTTCGAACATTTTCATTAACGACTTGGATGCGGGACTGGAAGGAACACTCCCTCAAAACAGGGAGGGGCTGTCCTCTCTCTGAAAAGCAGAGGAGCCTGGACGAATTAGAGGGCTAGGTAATCACCAGCTATATGAAAATTAACAAGGACAAGTGCTGGATCCCACACCCAGGATGGGGCGACCCTACTTGCGTATATAGTTTCAGGAATGAGAGCAGCTGCCAAAAGGGGCCTTGGGGTTCTTGTCCCTGGCTGGTTGGATCTGAGTCAGCAGTGTCCTGGCAGCCAGGAGGGCCAACTGTGTCCTGAGGGACATCAGGCCCAGGATCACCGGCTGGGCAAGGGAGGGGACTGTCCTGCTCTGCTCTGCACTAGGGCAGCTTCACCTTGTCAAAAAATTAAGCCACAAACACCAGAGGTTTATGTCCAAAACGGAGACAAAGGAGTCTTTTTGCTTTATTTGAATAAAGGGAGAGGCCATGGGGATTTTCCCTGGGATCTCTCAAAATTTTTGGAGGACGAAGCCTCCCTTTTTATCCTATTTTCCTGCCTGCATTTCCCTCTCTCTTTCCCCAGGTACTTGAGAGGCACAGACTTCCTGGAATGCCTGATACCTGAGATTCCCCTCTAATGTATAACCCTCCCTTTTATTTTCAATTCTTATGGAATTCATGGTTTTTCCTCATTGCTTCTTTCATCTTTCAATATCCAATTTCATTTACCAGCAAACCTACAGTTTGTTTGTAAAGGCAAATATCTTTTTCCATTATCAATTAGTGGAATCCTTCCCATTGTTTCTTTTATCTCTCAGTGCTAATCTTATCTACCAGCAGACCCACAGTTTGTTTGTAAAGACAAATCCATCGTTCCTCTCAAGCTCTAGTCCTAGGGCAGTTTTGGGGATCCCAGTATAAAAAAGACATTGAGCTATTGGGCAGTGTCTGAAGGATAGACATGAATATGGTGAAAAGCCCTGACTGGAAGCACTATGAGGGCTGGCTGACATAATTTGGTTTGTTCAGCCTGGAGAAAAGGAGATAGAGGGGACACTCCTTGGCATCTGTAGCTTCTTCACAAGAGTAAGTAGAGGGGCAAATACTGATCTTTTCACTCTTGTGACCAGTGACAGGACTCAGGGCAACAACTGGACCTGAGTTGAGGTGGGGGAAGGGGTTAAGTTGGATATCAGGAAAAGATTCTTCCTGCAGAGGGTGACTGGGCACTGAGCAGGCTCCCCAGAGTTTGGTCATGGCCCCAAGGCTGCCGGACCTCAAGGAGCTTTAGGTCAAGGCTGTCAGGCACAGGGCGGGGCTGTCAGGGTGTTCTGTGCAGGGCCTGGAGCTGGACTCAATGATCCTGATGGGAGATCAGCTCAGTATATTCTTTGGTTCTCTAACTCTCTCCTGCTTCTAGTCACCCCTTGATTTTGGCATGTGAAGTTCCAAATGTATCTTGAGTGCCAGGCTTATTTCTGCCTGTGCTTTTTCAGACCATGCTCTGTTGTCATTTGTGATGGGTAGATGTTGACTGGACCTCAGGTACCAAAGTCATTCTATCCCTCCCCCTGCTCAGCTGGAAAGGATTAGAGAAGAAATTACAACAAAAGGCTCCTGAGTCAAGATAAGGACAGGGAAGGATCACACACGATTACCAGCACAGGCAAAACAGACTGACTTGGGAAAAATTAATTTAATTTGTAACCAATCAAATCAAAACAGGATACCGAGAAGTAAACGCAAATCTCAAAACACCTTCCCTCGGCTTTCCCTTCCTGCTCGGCTTAAGTTTACTCCTAATTTTCTCTCTTTCCTCCCAGCAGTGGCACAAGGCTGAGGTACTTGAGAGTTGCAGACTTCCTGAATAGCCTAATACAGACCCCCTTTTTCTTTGTTTCTCTGTTCTTTTTCTCTAAGTCCAGGAATTTAGCACAGCCTTGTGTGAGCAAGTCTACTTCAATTAGTGGAATTCATCTGGAATTTATGGTGCCACCCACTGCTTCTTTATGTATCAGTGTCCAGTGGCTTTATCTACCATCAAGCCCACAGTTTGTTTGCAAAGACACATCCCCCTCATTCCTTTCACCTGGAAGCACAGGTCTGCCCAGTCTTGGATGAACAAGGCTGAGATCTGTGCTGTCCTGGGGGATGGAGACAGGGGTCTTTGTTACCCTGAGAAAGAGACATGAAAGTCTCCCTTATGCTGGCAGAGTGGGAGCCTCTACAGTCTTGGACAATTGAGGCGAGACTCTGCTGTCCTGTAGGATGAAGGTGTCTTGATGGATCAAGGCAAAGGTCACAGCTTTTCTGAGGGATGAGGGTGAGGCCTCCTGCAACCTGGCAGATGAAGGCAGCAGTCCTTCACTAGGCCGTTTTCAGGACTGGGAGCAGAAACAGGAATGGCAAAGGCAAATCCAAACGGAGATTAAAACCAGCAGTGATGAGCATCACCAGCTCAAGGAGCTGGGGGCGGCAGCAGGGCCCAGCAGGTCCCCAGAGGGATGGCAGGCTCTGGCCGGGCTGGGCCGTGAGGGAGTGAGCAGCCGGCCATGAAGGGAACCCACATGGCAGCGTGGCAGGGGCCTGGCTCTGCCCTTGCCCTCTGCCCAGGGACTCGTGCAAGCTGGGCTGGCAGCACTCACTGAGTCTAGGATGGGGCGCAGGCCTGAAACCCAGCCTGAAACCTGGCCTGAAAACCCAGCCTGAAACCTGGCCTAAAAACCCAGCCTGAAACCTGGCCTGAAACCCGGTGGTGGCTGCCTCATGGCCTGTGCCCACCCACTCCAGTAAATTGCCTGCCTGGCCCAGTTAAACACTTACACATGCTGGTTAAGCTTAGCTCTTCATCTCCCAGCACATCAAAGATACCCTTCTTCATCTCCCAGGATAGCCACCTTTTGTCAGGACAAGGGAAACAGAGCCTCATCTTCACCTCCACCCCTGCCTTCATCCCTCAGATTAGTATCTTCATCTCCCAGGAGAGCAGAAAATCCATCATCAAGCACCCAGGGCAGAGGAGACCCCTTATTTTTATCCACCAGTACAGTAGATGCCCTCACCTGCATCATCCCTTCACCCTCGGTTCAGTGGAGGCTCCCATCTCCATGCTCCAGGGTAGCAAAGTCCCCCACCTCCCTCTGCCAGGACCAGTCTTCATCCCTCAAGAGAGCGGTTCCCTCCATTTGCTGCATTTTCCATGCAGGGCAGCAGGGAACCCCCTCCTCCATTCCCCAGAGGAGTGAAGAATATTCACCATCCTGTCCTCCAGAGACCCCCTCCTTCGCCGTTCTGCCCCAAGACTGGAGGAGCCCTGAGGATCCTTGTCCCATCTGCCCCACTCTGGGGACAGAGGTTGTCTCTTGCCATGTCCTGAGATCTACTGGGACAGAGCTGTTGAGGGGAGCTATGTCCTCTGGGGATCCTCATGGGCTGGGCAGGCTCTTTCACACCCACAGCCCCACTGGTGCCACCTTGCCACTGTGGTGTCACCTCTGACCTTGTGGCTGGACCTTTCTCAGGGGCAAAGCAAAGGGATTCAGAGCATGACGCATACATATCAGATCCATGGGGATGGGGACCAGCAGCTTCAGAGGGCCTGAAGCCACAGAATCCTGCAGGAGTGGCTCTGATTAATCCCAGCTGCTCTATTAATACAGCTGAAAAACAGAGAACTGGGAAAGGTGAGGCTGGCCATAGCAGGGGACAGTGCGGGGACACTGCTGGTAACCTGAGCTTCTCCAGGCTGGGGGAGAGGGAGGACAACATGCTGTGGTCCTCTTACCTCTCTCTCCCTTCTTAATATCTCCTACTCGCTCTCCATCTCCTATGTGATTCCATGGTGAGAGAGAGCCAGGCACTGCAGGGCCATGTGTCCGTCTTGGGGATGGATCCGCCACCTCAGAGCCAGTAACTGGAGCAGCTTATGGCCCTTGGTGGGGTTTGGCTCAGGGGAGAAGAGCAGAGCCATCTGAGGCACTCCTGGAACCTTCTGGAGATGCTGCATGGTGCTCTGGGGCAGAGCTGGGCAGAGCTGGGGTGTGGAACTGGCCATGGCCATCAGGATCACAGCATGGAGTGGGGGGTGACAGCCTGGTGAGAGGGCTTAGCCCCTCAAGGGACATAGGCATGGACAGTGTCCCTGGGTGAGGCTTTCTCACAGGGCTGAGCCACCACCCAACCCTGCCTGCCACATGTCCCTGTTCCAGTTACTCCACCCACTGCCATGTCCTTGTCCCAACTCCTCCAAATGCTGCCATGTCTCTGTCCCAGCTCCATACCCTGCCAGTGTCTCCCTACCAGTTCTTTATCTACTGACAAGTGTCCCTATCCCAACTCCTCCATTCATTCCTGTGTCCCTGCTCCAGCTCCCACTGGGGCCCCCATGTATGGGTACCCAAACCACAGTGATTGGGGGGTAGGAGTGGAGCAGGTGAGCAGGCAGAACATCCATGTACAGCTAAGGCACATCCCACCAGATCTTCTGAGCCTCCCCGGTGTCCCCAGGGTTCTGCCTGCCAGGGATCCCCTAAACTGCCTTATTTCACCCCATGGACCAACCAGTTCCCTTCCCTGCCAGTATTGCCAGGACCAAAGTCTGGTTTTATGATTTTTATTTGACTGGGTGAGGGTGGTACCACTGCACCTCCCGCCCAGGGCCTTTGGGGGCCATGGGGTCCCCCAGCTCAATGGCCATAATGGAGGGGCACCCTCTATGCCACAATAAATGGCACTTCTTCTTTCCAGGCCACAATCCAGGCAGGGCTGGTGTATGAGGGAGTCTCCTGGAGCGAAAGGGTGGATCCCAGACTGGGCTGTGAGATCCAATTGCCTCACACCAAAGCAGGGCAGCAGCAGCCAGAGCAGGGGGGGCTGGAATGGAGGGGTGAAGGAGGGGTCACTGGTGATTCCCTGCTGGCCCCGGGGAAGGTTGGGTGGGAGGTCTGGGCAAGGGGGACACAGCTTGGGACATGTGTGTGCCACATGTGCACAAGTGGTGTCTGTGGGTGGTGTGGGCACAGTGGTTTCCAGGGAGCCAGACTGGAATGTGTCTTTGTGGTGTGGTGTGGGTATGGCTACTCTACCTTGTGTGTGTTCATCTCTGCCCCCCGAGGATAATGAAGAAAACCCGAAGCAACCCCAGCAGCAGCCCTTCTGGGGCTCTCACAATTGAATATCTCAAATTACTTTTCAAAATTGTGTAATGCCTTGCAATGGACCGTCAGAAGTCAAATTAACTACATTCAGGCTTGTCTCACAGCCTAAGAAAAACCAAATAAACTCCATTTTCCCAGCCCAGACACAGGAAGACCATTTACCCCAGACACAGGAAGACCATTTATCCCAGGTGATCAAAGACCAAAGTTTGGGAAAGAACAGGGGGAAGGTACCTCCCTTTTGGCTGCTCTTACACACCACTGTCAACAGACCAAAAATCCAGTGAACTTGACTGCTGCACAGTCAGCAAACAATCTGGGAATACAGGGCTAGGACCCAGAGAACACTGCAACCAAAGGACATGAGAGAGGGAGTAAAAGCACAGGGTGGGGGAAGAATGCTTGAGGACAGAAGCATGGCATCTCTGGAAAAAGGAAAAGAGTATGTGACTTTATCCCCCCCAAAATAGGGTTTTCTTTAGGGAGGAGTGTGGAAGGACAGTAACTGCAAGACTAAAGAAGGAAAATGAGAATAGTTTGACTCAAACAGTGCTCATTTTCCTCATTTATGCCTCGACTGGCTCAAAGTTTTTAACTAACTTCACTTCTGGAAGAGTTCTTCCACCACAAAGCCCTCTGTAGTCTACTGCACCTGAAGTTTATATCGATACAAGACTTCCAAGGGATGGTCTGAAAATGCAAGGACAAAAGTGTCAGAGTGATGGGAAGGTAAATCTTCATGTCCTGTTCACTGATGCCTGGCACAGGGAGGTGAACTGCAGAGTCATCCTAGAGCTAGGGGAAAGGGGAGCAATCTTTCCACAAAGATGTTTACCACCAAAGGGAGAAAGCTTTGAACTGTTAGCCAATGACAGGAAACAGAACTAGGCAAAATCAATTCTACCCCCACCGAAACCGCCACCAGAATCAGGCACTTGAGATGAGCCTGGACAGGCCTGAAATACAGCAGAGAAGATTGCTATCAATTGCTTAGGACTTTTAAAAACCCCTAAGCTTAAAAAACACGTATCAAACCACTGTTTCTTTTTTTGGTAATCAAACTGTCATTCTGTCATGCTCCATTGCCTCCATAATGTCTTGCTTTATATGAAATTAGAGACTACATTCATAGTTCCTGAACACATTTAATTTACATTGCCAGGTGCTGAGGCCAGTTGGCACAGAACAACTTGCTCAACATCTTCATCAGCTTCAAAAACTACATCTAATTCACTGGGGAGTGGTCCCAGGACACCTTCACTTGAAAACTATGTTTGGAAATCATTTGCAAGAACACTACATTGCACAGATTGAGTGCAGCAGGGACCTGCATCTGGTCGGGTAAGGAGAGGCCAGGCTTGTGTGAGAGCTGCCACTGCTCCAGTGTCAAAGCAAAGTTCAAGAGTTGCTGCTGTAATTCCATTTTTCTTGGCCTTTCTTTCCAAGTGTCTGGTTTCTCATATTTCTGAGAGCTCTTGGAGTCAGCTCACAGCTACAGGAGCTGCAGAAGGAGTTGTCTATGGAAACCTTATAGTGAAAGTGCACTGGCAGACCAGTGCACAGAAAGCAAACACCATCCTGGACTGATCCCCCTGCATGGCAGCAGGTAAAGGAGAGGATTCTGCCCCTTTTCTTCGCTCTTCTTCTGCTCTCTCACCTGCAGAGCCCCCAGCTCTGGGGTCCCCAGCACAGGAAGGACAAGGAGCTGCTGGAGCGAGTCCAGAGGCCACAGAGCTGCTCCAAGGGCTGGAGCTCTTCTGATTTGGAGCCAGGCTGAGAGAGCTGGGGGTGCTCACCTGGAGAAGAGAAGGCTCTGGGGAGACCTTCCAGGGCTCCAACAAAGCTGGAGAGGGACTTTGGAGAAGAGCCTAGAGTGCCAGGGCAAGGGGGAATGGCTTCCAAATGCCAGGGGGCAGGGATAGATGGGATATGGGGAAGAAATTTTTACATATAAGGGTGGTGAAATACTGGTACAGGCTGCCCAGAGAAGCTGTTACTACCCCATCCCTGGAAATGTCCAGGGACTTGAAACAACCTTGTCAATTGGAAGGTATCCCTGCCCATGGCAAAGGGGTGGAGTGGGTTGATCTTTAAGGTCCCTCCCAGCCTAAAGCAGTCTATGAGTCTCTGAACTCTATGAAATATGGCATAACATGAAGCACAGAGCAGTTTCTTGCACACAGATGTGAACAATAGTGTTATTATATGACCTGAGGCACTAGAGAAAAAAAAACTGAAGAAAATTACAACCTCCTTTGCTTCTTACCTGCAGAACAGAAAACAGTTCTGTTTTACAATGGTAGGTTATTCTCAGGTTCTGTGAATTGGCAGAAATCCGTGGATAGTGTGTTCCTTTCCAAGGAAAACCCAGTGCACTTTCCAAAAATACTCCCAGAATTTTGCATTTCTGTAGTGATTTGTCACACAGAGGATTTTTGGTGAATATATGGGAATAGAACTGTATGTGAGGGAGAGACTGAGATAACATCACAGCGAGGGTTAAGTCCCTTCCCACTCTCTCATTTCCTTATTAGTGCTAAAATCTGTAGCACAATTACCCATAGCACTCCATTTGGCAGCTGCTCGTTGTTAAGTAAACACACGTTCCCATCAGATAAATACACTTTGGTGTCATAAACTTACACAGCCACCACACACAGCTTCACTTCCAGCGTCCTCTTGTCTCCTGTGCAGATGGTGAAACCTGAAATAAAATACGAGGTTTGCTCCCAAGAGCCATCAACAATAACTTGGTAACATGGTTTTCATTAAGAATTGCAACTCTATTTAAAAAAAATTATTAATCTAGGGATTAACAGTAGAAGCACTCCTAAACTGGCTTGGAAACCTGGAAGTTGCATCAGGCTTTGTTGCAGAGCAGTGAGAGTGGCAGCAGTGCTGATTTCTGTAACAGACACATCTCCTGCTGTCAGAGCCCAGATTTCAGTGAGGAACAGAGGACAGGCACAGGGCAATGGCAGCAGTGGTCACTGTAAAACTCTTCTGGGCAGGAATTGGGGACTGAAGCAGAAGTGTTCTCATTCTTCATCCTCTAAGTATCCAAATCACTTGACAAGTAATTCCTGAATCCAAACACTGCACGATGAAAAAAACCAGCAAGCAGCAGAGAAGTCCCATGTAGGCAATCCTGACATGGGCTTTCCCAGCTCCAGGGCCCAGTTCTGTTAGTCTGCAGTTGAGTTAACTAGTGTGATTTAGAGAGAAGCCCATCCAGTGGAGAAATGCCAACTTCAGTTTTCAAATCACGGCATTTGAAAATGTGTAAGCTGCTTCTGCCTTAAAACTGAGCTGTCCACTGCCAATGGGATGGATGCAGTTACAAAGAAAGAGTAGATTCCTGAAGAACAAGGAAACATAAGGGATTTATAATTGAGCTTATAATTTGCTTCCTTTGCCTAAAAATCCAACTTCTACAACACAGTGCAATTAGAAAGAGCAAATGGGCTAACACTTGTTGCTGTGCAGGAACATCCTTCTTGTTGTGCAGGAATTCTCTCATTATTTTCATGTTATCAAAAGAGAATATGAATGTTCTCAGAGCACTCAAGTAACTACTCAGGGAGGGTGAAGCATTTGGAGAAACTTGGAATCAGGCTGCAAAATGTCCTGTTTGACTTTACAGTCTCTTTTACTACAAATTGGATTGCCATATCTAGGAAAGAGGATGGAGACACATTGAGAGAGCAGATCCAGCTGGAACTGTTGAAGGGAGTGTGATGAACAAAGAGAGGAGGATGCTGTGCCAGGCTTGCACAGTGCCCATCCTCACCCTGAACTGCTGGAGGAACACAAGACCCTCGAGGTGCTGTGACACACTGACAGCGATGTTCAAAGTCAGAATGTTTAAGGGCAAGTTCTAATTCTGTAAAAGCAGCTGACTGTCCCTCAGGTGATGGTTCCTCTACTCCAGGTTTTGGTGTTTGTCCCCAACAGCAGGAGCTGCTCTGACTGCTCAGCCCTGTGTCCCGCTGCCCAGAACAGGCAGGACAACTCTCCCTCAGCCCCACTCCCTGTGAGATTTACAGCAGCCCCTTGGACTCACGGGCCACTAAAAGAGGTGAGAGTTTCCTGCCTCACAGCCACAGCCATGTCCATGACTGAGCTCAGGACCTGGGTTATTTTCAAGACCAGGAGAAAACACTTCAAGGGCAAAACAGGCTCAGCTTAAGGTTGCAAAGTGAGTTTATTAGTAATAGAATTAGAGGAGGATAATGAGATGTAAAACAAGCCCTTAATACACCTTTTTCCACCCCAGCCCCTCCCTCCTTCCCATCGACAGTGCAGGGAAACAGGGCACGGGAGTTTGGGGCCAGTTCATCACCAAGAGTTTCTTCTGCTGCTGTGGGAGAAAGCATAGAAACAATCACAGGATGATTGTATGCAGGTGCTTTTATTCAAGAGCTCTGGGAATCAGGGGTACAAACCCAAATCTGACTCCGACATGGATTTGAGACAGACAGGTTTTTAAACTCTTTTCATTATGTAACTATATAATAATTATTAAACCATATTGTTCTATTGTATACATTGATCCTATCCAACATGAATTCTTGTAATTTTTATCAGGTCTCCAAATACCCTTTCTCATGATTCTTGTTACGCTTACATCGCTTCTCATGATTCTTATTATAATTAAACAATAATATATTCAATTTACCAAACAATTATTACACTTAACAATCATATTATTTATCATATGATGATTACGCAGGTGCAGTTTCACATGATCTAATAAAGACAAAGCTCAACATTCGTTCCCAGGGCCTGGTTCCCTTTCCCAGCCCTACCAGACCCAACCTTTCTTTCCATTCCCTGAATCCATTGCATACAATTCCCATGATTTTAGAAACATTTTTAACCCTACGCTATCACATCCCCTGTGGGACCGTGGGGTCCCTCCCACAGGACACAGATCTCCATGAAATTCTCCAACGTGGGTTCCCTCTCCTGAGCAGCAGCCATACCACACCTGCTGCAATGTGAATTTCCCTACACAAGCACACAGTTCTTCCAAAACTGCTGCAACAGGGGCCTCTCTTCCCTTGGGGTGCAGCCAAACAAGGACAGGCTGCTCCAGCCTGGGAGCAGGGCTCTCCACCAGATCTTCCACTGGATCCCAGCCTCCTCCAGGCATCCACCTGCTCCAGTGTGGGCACCTCCCTCGTGGGCTGTGCATGGATCTCTGCATCCCCATGGATCTCTGCATCCCCATGGATCCTCACAGGCTGAGCATGGATCTCTGCATCCCTGTGGATCCCCATGGGCTGTGGGTGGATCTCTGCATCCCCATGTGTAGCTGTCAGGGTCTGGGGGTGCCAGACCCCTGGCTGCCACAAGGTACCTGGATAGATCTTGGTGTCTCAAGGCAGACTCAGCCCAGCCACTGCAGAGGGAAGAGATTGAGACGAGTTGAGGTTTTTGTTGTCCTGCTAAGGGTCCAACAACAGCTCAGTCCAAAGAACTGGATTTAAACAGGGGTTTTATAGGTTTTGAGTAGCTTGGGAAATGAATTAAATGAGCTAGGATTTTCTAGGAAATTATAACCAAGGAAATCTAAAGGGAGATAAGATGGGGGGCTTATTTACACTGGAATATTTCTATGATGAGTTCACTCCAGCTAAGCAATTCTTATCTGAGGAATTTCTCTCCAAGGAGGCCTAGTTAGGGTTTCTTCTCCCTCCACACCCATGGATTCCCAGAGGCTGTGCGTGGATCTCTCTGCATCCCCCATGGATCTCTGCATCCCAATGGATCCCCACAGGCTGTGCATGGATCTCTGCATTCCCTGTGGATCCCCATGGGCTGTGCATGGATCTCTGCATCCCCCATGGATCTCTGCATCCCCTGTGGATCCCCATGGGCTGTGCATGGATCTCTGCATCCCCTGTGAATCCCCATGGGCTGCAGGGGAACAGCTGTTTCACCACGGTCCTCACCACAGCCACAGAGGAATCTCAGCTCCCACACCTGCAGCACCTCCTCTCCCTCCTTCTCCACCGATCTTGGTGTCTCCATGTTTTCCCTCATATATTCTCACCTTCCCTTCTCTGACTAGAAGAAAACTGTGCGGCTTTGTTTTGATTTAACTCTTAAATATGTCATCACAGAGGCGTTACCAACCTCTCTCATTGGCCCAGTTTTGGCCAGTGGCATGTCCATCTTCAGAGCCATCAGGGGTTGACTCTGCTGGACATGGTGGAAACTTCCAGCAGCTCCTCACAGGAGCCATCTTTGTGGATGTGCAAAACCAATACAGGGATATTGGGTAGAAATTTTTCCTTGTAAGTGTGGTGAGGCCCTGGCACAGATTGCCCAGAGCAGCTGTGACTTCCCCATCCCTGGAAGTGTTGAAGGCCATGTTGGATGGAGCAGCCTGTGACAGGGCTGGACAGGACCCCTTCCTGTGAAGACATTTTATCTGATACCCAATACAAACCTCCCCTGGCACAACCTGAGGCTGTTTCCTCTTGTCCTGTCCCTTGTTCCCTGGGAGCAGAGCCTACTCCCTCCTGGCTGTCCCTTCCTATCAGGGAGGTGTGGAGAATGAGAAGTTCCCCCCTGAGCCTCCTTTTCTCCAGGCTGAGCCTTTCTCAGCTCCCTCAGCTGCTCCTGGTGCCCCAGTTCTATTCCCTTCCTTGGATATGCTCCAGCCCCTCGAGGTCTTTCTTGTCATGAGGGGCCCAAAACTGAGCCCAGGGTTTGTGGTTCCTCAGCAGTGCCAGCACAGGGGACAGATGCTGCCCTGGTTCCACCACACCATGGCTGGTACAGGCCAGGTGCCCTTGGCCTCTTGCCCACCTGGGCACCCACCAGCTTACGGGCAGCCGATCCCAGCCATCATTCCCAGATTTTTTTCCAGCTCTCCAGCCACTTTTCCCTAAGCCTGGAGCACTGCACCAGGTTATGGTGACCCAAAGACAGTACGTGGCACTTGGCCTTGTTGACCCTCACACCACTTTCCCCACAGATCCCTCTGCAGAGCCTTCCTGCCCTCCAGCATATTCACACTTCCACCCAACTTAGTGTCATCTCCAAACTACCTGTGGGACTCATCACCACAGTGCTGCTTTTGCACTCCTGCCCTGGGAAGTGCTGCTTACCCTATGTCTGGTCTCACCACCAAGGCATGGGCACAGTCTTCATCCCCACCCTCATCCCCCACAAGCCCACAGAATAAAGCTCTGCAGCCAGCAGCCATGTGGAGGGATCAGTTTTTATTTCAAAAGACAGTAACACAATTTTTTCAATTTAGTATCAAAACACTGGATAGGGTTTTTGTCTCCAGATTGGCCCCAAAAACTGCTACAACCAAGCAGCATGCTCAAACCACAAGCTGCACGCTGCGAGCGTGACACTGCCACACTCACACCTCACAACCACGACACATCAGCAATGCACAGCGAGATGGCTTGTACTCAATTAAGACAGTAAGAGCAGTCCTGGGCAGGAGGGAAGGCTTGGTTCCCTCCCTCCAGGTAGGCAAAAACACTTCTCCAAGAACACAAGGCTGTTGTATTTAAGCTGTTAAGTGTAACCCAGTGATGAGCAGTGAAGCTTGGTGCATCAGCACTTAGTGAAGGCAAAGTCAGCCCCACGGCAGCAATGGGTTCCAGGGACAGTGGCTCCTCCAAGCCTTTCAGGTGTAGAGGGGAAGGGACACAATCCCTGTGAAGGTTCAAATGGTTCAATTGTTCAGATAGCTTGGCTTAAAAACAAAAAAAAACCCAAACCCAAAATAAAGATGCCTTTCACTCAAGTTGTTCCTTCCTAACACAGAGTTACCTTAAAGCTGAAAAACTGAACTGTGCTTTTGGCAAACAGCTCCTAGAAAGGAAGTTTTCCCAAAAGGCTTTCATCCCTAGCCTGGCTACTCTGACTCGCAGCCAGAACCATCATATCCGTTTCCTGCCCTGCCAGAGCAGGGTGGCCCAGAGCTGATTAACAGAAGGTTAATACCAAATTTTAAAGCCAAGAGCTTTGAAGTGTAGCTCACCAGCCTCACAAGTTATTTGGAATGTTCACAATGGTTGCTACAAAAAGGTAGTTACAAAATGTGTACATCTCAAAACATGCTCTCCAAACATTATTGCATTGTTTTTTTTCCCTTAATGATGCTGTTTGAAGCTCTGCCCAACCTGGTGGCCTTTAACCCTGGAACAAAGGAGATTTGTGTTTGGTCAAGTTGGCAACAGAAAGTAAACTCAGGTCCCAGGGTTAGAGGGCAGCAGCAGCTGGGCTGGCGTCACAAGGCGGAGGCAGTGGCAGGGATCCATTACATCTCATTCAGGTCTAGCAGGGTCTGGTCCAGCATTCTTTGCGTGCAGAGATGCTCCTCTTTGGTGGATTTCAGTTTATCTGGCAGGAAGCAAGAGTCAAGAGTTACAAATCAGCATCAAGCAACCGAGAATCCTTTGCCAAAGAAAGCTTGTGCCAGCCCCTTCCCCACACGCTGCCGCAGCGATCCTTGGACTGGAGTGCCTGGCTGGGTGCAGCTGGAAGCTCTGAGGTTACCTGGCTTGTGTGTAGCCCTGGCCTCTCACACTGCTGGTGCTCCCAGTCAGCATGGCCATGGTGCACCTTTAGCCAAAGCTCTAGGCAGTGTTTCACATGCAGGCATCTCTGACTGCAGCCAGCTCTTCCCAGGGCTTCCACACCTCCACAGCTGACACACGTGGCCCAGCAAGGCACCCAAGAGCAACACACACTTGAAAACCACCCCCTGGAACTACAGCTGGTTGTGCCCCTCTTCCCCTCAGCACAGGGCAGGGATGCCAAGCCCAGCAGCAGGGAGCAGACCGCCAGCCTGGAGGGCAGCGGGGCAGGAGCTGGGGCAGTGACAGGCAGAGAGTGAAGAGTGAGGGAGCTGCACCCTGCCCGACACTACAGGCAGCTGTGCAGTCAATTCTCACATGTTCCTTAAGCCAGGAGGAGAGCAGATCAGCAGCTAGTGCTCTAAGTAGGCTTTACTCCAAAGGTGAGCCCACCCATATCACTGGAGACATCCACACGCTGGGACGCTGGATACACAGGCTGTAGAAAAATGTCCTTTAGGTACAGGCAGATTCCCAAAGCCACTCCCAACCTCCCCAGGGCCAGAAACTGTGCAAAGAGAGAGAACAGCTTTCCTCCAGCATGAGCTACGGCAGAGTTCAAACACTCCCTGCAGGCACCCAGGACACAGCTTCAGGCTGCGCATTTTGGCACTTGCTGTCAAGATGCCTGTGAGCTTTCCCAACCCATTTCAGGGCTCTGTAGCTGCACTGGGGTCAGGCCTGGGAAGTCACTGCTGCCCCCAAACCTTCTCAGTTAGGACTCCCCTAGATAGGAATGTACTACAGGTGTGCAATTTCTCACAGACCACAAGGTCAGTCATTTATTGGTAGAAGCCATTGTTCCATGCACCAGGAAATCCTACAGTCATTCAGCTAACAATAAATTAAGTTGTAGCACTTGACAGGCAGCTTCAAGCAGACATAAGTCTAAATTCACCCCACTCCTCATTTGGGGGCCTGTAGCTATTCTGGTTCCATGGAGGAGCCAGGCAAGACCCCCTAGGCAAGCATGACTGCTCAAAAACCAGCCAAGTCTGGGGGTGACTTCACTAAGAATAGAGGTTACCTTTATATATTAAAAAAAATGCTTAAATAAATTACAGGATAAATCCAAGTGCCTCATTAAAAAAGCAGCAATTGCATTAAATTCGCAAGTCTGCCAGTCTTAATGATCAGATTTCACTGTGGTCCACAGCACTGGTGGTCGAAATAAGCTTGTTTAATGGGATTAGTGGGCCCCTTCTCAGTCACACAGATCATGCAGCGTTAACTTCAGCTCATTAGAGAGCAGGCGGTTTTTCTCAAGCTGGCTGTACAGGCGCTCTGCAGCAGCGACAGGATAAGGGAAACAAGAGGAAGAGAGAAAAAGAGAGAAAGGGAAGGTTAGTAGAGCACCAAGATGAGCACATCTCATCTCAAAAAGCTGTCTCCATCATGTGTACTTCTGAGGACAGCCTGGGCTATTCCCAAAGGTTTGTCTTTCTCTAATTTGTGCTTCAGCTCAGAAAGATCACAGAGGAAACCAAGTGTGGGCAGAAGTGAAAGTGTTGCCAAAGATGTGCAAAGGCAAAGAAAGGAAGAAGAGACGCCACAAGAGGAGCCTGCAGGCAGGGCTGGGCTGGACCCCAGCAAGGACAGAGATCTGGGATGTGCTTTAAGCCTGTGGAGCACATTGAAGAAATGAATCCTGCCACAGCTGTACCAGAAACAGCTTCCAGAGGGAGCCACACCACGCTGCAATGCGACTGACAGGGTTTGAACAGCAGGACATGCACACCAGAAGAACTGAGAATGACAACATCTCATCCCTGGCCTGGAGGACCCTCCTCTGAGAACATGTCTGTGCCACACCAACAACCCAGATAGGACTGGAGGCAGCAACTGCTTCAGGTTCAGGACAGAGGGACTTTTGGAGCACAGGATTTTCTTTTAAATCTGCATTTTACATCTTTTACAACTCCATGAGGAGGGCACAAGCTGCCACTGCCGTGGCCTCTCCAGTCCCTGTCCTTATAGCCCCACAGAGGTCTGGTAGCTCCAGGCTCATGGCAAGCACTCATGCTCATCAGCATGTCTGGTCCCTCTGCAGGATCTGTCACTTCTCAGGGCTGGGTAGCCAACATCTGGTCACACAGCCTGTCAGCCACAACCAGCCACTAGAGAGAACATCGAGCATCTCTCCCTGATCATTTGCATGGGCAGAGTCCTCCCAGCCTGGCAGCTCTAATTTTTGCACTTAGGGGAGTTCTAGGCAGTGAAAAAACCGTACACACCATCTTACAGCCTGGCAAAACTGACCTGCAGTGACACACTGTGTGATGCCTTTGCTGGAGGAGTGAGCTTAGAGCACAGCCCTGGCCTTGGCCTTCCCCTCTAATCCTTGCACTATAAGGTCCTGGGACACCCGGGCACCCTCTGAAGGGGAGCTACACTATTCCTCATTGCTTTCAGTCTTGGAATATTTTGCTCTAGAACAAGACCTAGTAGAGTAAAATTCCAGAAAGTCGAGTGGTCTACATGGAGCAGCCAAATGGTGTCACCCTCCCCAGAGTCTGAGCTCAGTCCCTCCAGTGTAACACCTGCACAGAGAGGGGGAAGCTCAACTTCAGCTTCACCCTCAGCTTCTCCCAGTCCTCAGGACCTGCTCTAAGTGGACCTCACTCTGCAGGAGAGGGCAGTAATGATGACTGATTGTCCCTTCTTTAAAGCCACGAAGGGATCAAGGCACAGGCCAATGATTTTTGTCCTACCACAAACTGGAAGTTGAGGGAAGTTGTGGGTACAAGGCATCCTGGCCCATGCCTTGCACAACAGCCACTATTGCCTGTGAGGGACTCTGGCTTCATGCTGGCTCTGAGCAGCCCCAATGCCAGTCCCCAGAATCAAGTGATCCAGGCTGTCCTGGGTCTCCTGAGTGGCAGAGGATGAGAGTGAACTCTGCTTGGTGCAGCACCTCACAGCTTCCAAGCAAACATTCCTGCTTGTGTACAGGGATCTGATGATTCACCCACACAAAGCAGCAGACTGGAGTGTTTAGCATGACTAAACTTCCCAGACTTCAGGAACAGCTCCTCCACATAGAACACCTGCCCAGGTCTGCAGCAGCTACGCCATGTTTGGCTGCTCCCTTCTCTGCCCAGCCCCAGGGCAGCCTCACCATCTATCCCTGCCTCAGGGAGCCCCATGACGTGGGGAGCCTCAGGACCTGGCCCTCCTGGACAGTTAACCTATGTTTGCAGCATTCCCACATCACAGCACAGCTCACAGTAACCAGCCTGCACAAGCCCAGCAATCCAGTCAGACCAGATGCCTCTAAAACCTCCCAGGGTAACCATTGCATCACCCACCCACATACCCATCCACCACCCAGAGTGGATTCCTTCCAGATGAGTGGGGAAAGGGCCTGCCACAGCCCAGCCTTAGATAACATTCCTGGGAACACCACTGTGCAGAGCAGAGCCACCAGCTCCCCACAGCAAGAGTCAGGATGCAACCAGACCTCCCTGTGAGGAGAGAGGCACTCCCTGAGGGCAGGCTGCCACCTCCCACCTGCTAACAACCTCAGAAGGGGTGAGATTGAAAGGGACCACTGTGGGTTATCTGGTCAAACCTCCCTGCTGGAGCAGAGTTACCCCAGAGCACATCACACAGGATTGTGCCCAATCATTCTGGAATATCTCCAGTGAGGGACACATCACAATGTCTCTGGGTAATCTGCTCAGTTATCAACACAGGAAAGAAATTCTTCCTTATGTTCAGGTGGAACTTTCTGAGCATCAGTTTCTACGTGTTGCCTGTCCTACTGCTGGGCACCACTGAGCAGAATCTGGTCCATCCTCTGACAGACAATGGTGGTGTCCCTGTTGTCTTAAGAGCTGACAACAGGACACTAAACTGGAAGCCTTCACATTTCCTAAAGCCCTGCCCCTCACACAGCATCCAGATCCTCAACTCCAGCTGCAGTTGGGTTACTGGAGTTCTAGGTTCTTGCTTTGTGCTTAACAAAGCACAGCTACTGCCCCACATCCAGGACTGTCAGACCACACTCTGAAATTCCTTGAATGCTCCCTCCCTTCCCCACCTAGACCTGCTACCAAAGACAGAGTGAGACAGGTGAGTATGCCTAGATTATTCCTGACTGCCAGTGCTGTCATGTGGAGACCAGAAGGGCACAAACCTGAGAAAGCCACGGGAAGTGTCCCATGTCATCAGAACTCTGCTCACGAAGGGCTCTTCGGGCACTGTGGCAGGTGAAGCGATCCAGAAAGGAAAAAGTATTTGACCAACCACCAAGAGGCAGCACATACCGTTTTGAGAGGCTGACCAGTGTTTATCATACCAGATCAACTAGCAATAGTGCCAGTGGTGACACACACCAGGCATTCCCAGCCCAGTGGCAGTGCTCAGTGGGAAGCTCCATGCCACGCTCCTAGAAGGATCCTGCAGCCCTCAGCCCCTGCATGAGGAGGGAAGGGCTTTGCAAAAGATTCCCTGGCTCAGATGCTCACAGCCCTGCTGCAGTGCCTTCTCATTCCTGAAGCAAGAGGCCATACAACCCTCCCTTTGGCACAGGCATCACTGCACACTCAACCAGTTCTGTCCCAGTGGAGACCAGCCAGAGCTCACACAGTATTTATTGGCTTCCATACCCTGGCTAATGACTATCAGGTGTGTGACCTCCCACTGCAAGCCAGCATTTGGCAACCGGTGCTGGTGAACAGTCCAAAGCAGGCAGGAATGAGGAGTGTCTTCAGTCAGGCAGAGCTCCAGGGCCTCCTGCTGCAACCCCCAGCCTCCCATTTTGACCCCACAGGCCCTGTCTGCAGAGCTGCCATCGCATCTTGGAGCCAGTAACACACCTCAAAGAAAAATCCAGCATGCTAGTGAGGTCTGTGCTCCACCAAGGGTGACACAGGTTTGAAGGTAATGCTGAAACAGTTATTCTAAAGCAGCAAGTGGTCACTAAAAACCCATTTCTCAAAAGCAACAGCCATTTATACAGGAACTGTTTTCCTTAAAAAAGGTGACATCATGCTTGAGCAAGAGGCAAGAGAAATACAAAAAGAGCTTTATGGCTCCACGCAAGATATGCAGATGAGAACAACATCCTCCCAGCTCCCCCGACAGAAAGGGCAGCCCCTCAGAGCAGGCTGTGTCTGGCACATCAGGTCACACAGAGGGAGCTTTGTTTGGGAGCAAGTGCAGCAGAACTGGGGGGCTGCTGCTGCTTCCGTATCTTTACAGCACCCATTCCCAGGGATGCCCTGTGCACAGTAACTGGAAAAAGGTACTGGAATTCAGAGTGAGATGAAGAGAGCGTGAATGCCGGGTGCAGATGCAGAACAAGCCACCAAGCAGAGAGACAAATCCAAAGTAGAGTTTGGAATCACAAGACTTATCTGTGTGAAACAGAAGGAGACACTAATTTTAAGAGAAGCTTCAGTGTTTGTGCACAGCAAACTCGGCTTAGGGAACTCAGGGACACTCATGTTAAGGCTCTTCTCTATGGGGGGAGAACCTGGCCTCTCCTGGGTTAGTGCAAGGACCAGACGGAGCAGTTGTTAGCAGCACCCACTGCAGATCTGAACACAAAGCTAAGGAGCGAAGTTGCAGAAACACACAAGTTCAGCTACTTCCACAGATCAGTTCATGATCTGGCCCATCTCAAGCCTATTGTGGCAATTCCAAAGGAATCCACCTGAGCACTATCACAGCCTCTTCCAGAAGGAATCCTGAGACCATGGCCCAGTGGCTCCAGCAGATGACACAGCCACATTTCCTGAGAAAGCCTTTCCCAGTGGGAATGGGAATTGCACTCGAATTTAAGTCAGAACCCTTTCAGGCCAGCACAGCACTTGGTTACACATGCAGATCACAAGGACCTAGAGTTAGAGGACAGCATGCTGGGGCACCTTGGGCAGATCTGTAGAAGTAACCTGGACGGCACAGTGCCGTCGATTCTCCAACTATGGAAACCACAGCAAACCAAGCAAGCACTGGCAGTTCAGCCTGCTGAAGCGAGAGGTGAACGCCAGCCAGCTCATATTTACATGGAAGTCATGTCATTCAGGGCGTGGTCCAGTTCCTCACTAATTGCTTTGTACTTCAGTTTCTGGGCATAGAGCTCATCTAGAAGAGTTCAGGAGGAGAACAAAAGGAAAACAATGAGGGAAGGCAAAGGAGTTCTTCCAACACTCTGGGGCAGGAAAAGCAGGATGGGATTCACAAACAGAAGAAAATGAAGTTAGATGTGGAGCCATCATGACTCTGTGTTCACCCCCAATGATGAGCAGGAGAGCTCCATTCCAGCAGCCTGAGGACCAACTGACCCACAAGTGCCTTCCAGGATTGCAATCCAGCTCCAAGGGCAGCAGAGCCAAGCACTCAAACATCACCTTGTAAAAACAAGCTGTCCAGCTAGGTCAGCAGGAACCAGTGTCAGGAGGAGCAGCAGGAAAGGCAACTCCATCCACTTAGGGAGAAGCTTGTTATACCTAAGGAGAGCACTGATAATTGAGGTGCTTTGTTCTCACCTGTGTCTCACTGCAAAGACTGGCTTGGGAGAAGTCAGTCATGTCATAGAGCTGGGCATCAGAGGAAATTCCAATCCTGCAGGTAGCAGTGAGGTGGGGGAGCAGACTGGCCACACCAGAGTTCTCCATCAGATAATGGAGCAGACAGGCAGCTCTCCCCCTCCAGGGAGGGGCAGGCCTGGAACTGTGCTGACGCATCCCTGAGCCCTGCAGAGCTGGCACAGGCTCCTCCAGCTCTGGCTGCCTGGGCTTTAGTACAGCTGGGCATGCTGTTAACAGCCTTGCAGAACTTGGGGAACTCTGTCAGTTGTCCTAAACTAGTTCACTTCAGCAGCAAGGCTGTAGACCAGAGCCAACTCGCAATCAACAGGTTTCAAGGGCAGCATGCAGGGATTTGGAGGACTTTTTGCAGTTCCAAATAAAAGCTTGTCCTGGATCATGAGGTGGCTCAGATTGCTGCTTGGCTGCAGTTCTGGAACAGCTCAGCTGACACCATTGCTATTTCTAGATAATAAGCCTCCAGAGTGACTCCAGACAGTAGGATGGTGCTTTGTATCTCTAAGACCTGGCACTAAAAGACCACAAAGGCACACCTGAGGCCAAGGTAGGAGACCTATAAGGGTCTTGGTTTACCAGCACCACCACTCCAGCCACAGCAATCCATAGAAGAATCTGGCCACAGTCCCAGATTTAAGGGAGGCTGCTTCTGTGGCTTGGGGCAAGGTTCTGCAATGGCTGGCCTCAGGATTGTCCCTGAAGAACTGTGTGAAGGAATGAGAGGAGAGAAGGAACTCACTCTTGGCACAGGCTGGCTGTCCCGTGGACTGAACTGGTGGAGATCAAACCTTGATTCAGGACTCACACTGGGGAGTTTGAAGCTTCATGGGGGCTGTTTCAAGACTCACTGACTCCTGCGCTTGAGTTGCAAGACACCATTTGCAGTGGCCAATACATGCATGACCTTCTGCACGCAAGGATGTTACTGTTACCAATTCTTACAACTTCAGGTGTTTCTTTCCTATGCCACTCCTAAATTAATTGGATAAAGGTGGAGCACAGGGATCTAGTTACATTCCTGAGGACATCACTAACAAAATACACCAGCTATCTAGATAAGGCCAGATGTCTGGATCAAGAGCTTGAGACCTTCTGCAGCACAGCTGAGGAACAGTTTTCAGAGCAGAGGCACAGGGCAGGACTCCTCACCTCAGAGGCCAAGTCAGGTTATGCTCCTAGTAATGAGGAGCACAGCAGCCTCTCCACTCTCCAGCCACCTGAGAGATAGCCCTCCTTAGCTTCTCACTCAACACACATTCTTTGGTTTCCTATCCCCAAAATGTACCTTCCAGATCATCAATGGTCTTCTCCAGCTTGGCTACAGAGCGTTCAGCAAATTCAGCACGGGTCTCCGCCTGCCAGACAGAAATAAGCCATTAGTGCAATAACTCTACAACAAAGGGCATTACTCCAAGGACGTGGAGTCTCCCACCCTTCACATCTCTTCCCAGTCAAGCTGAGGCCAGCTCACCCAGCTGGACCATCCTGACACAGTCACTCACCTCTTTGAGTTTATCAGTCAGAATCTTGATCTCTTCTTCATATTTATCCTCTTTTTGAGAGTACTGTGGAAAAGGAATCAGCAGTCAGCAGCCTCAGATATGTCCCTCTCCACAGAGCCCACACTACAGAGGGCAACACAAACTCCTCACTGCAGTACACATGCCAACAGAACCTTCCAACTGGGTTCTGTTGTTCACATCCTCACCCAAATCCAACAGGACTGGGTCAGGTGGTAAATCTCACATCATGCATGGAACACAAACTTGGATGCAGAAAAATTCTCATCTCAACATTTCAGCAGCTTACACATCCTGATTGATTGAGCCTGCCCCAAGGCAGGGAAGGGCAGCCAGGCTTTCTGCACCCCAGCTCCCACAGCCCTCCAACGAAATAATGTCAGCCCTCCCAGCAGAGCAAGCACAGCGCTCCTGGCTTGCTTAAGAGTGCAGTTGAATCATTTCCACCCCAGTGGGTGCTCTGCTGTGTACACACCCTCCTAACACAACAGCAATGTTTCTGGCCCTGGGACAGGCAGCCCTACCTTCTCAGCCTGAGCCTCAAGAGACTTGAGATTGTTGGTGACATTCTTCAGCTCCTCCTCCAGCTCGGAACATTTACTGTGGGGTTTTGTAAGGAAAGGGGGGAAAAAAAGGAAAAGAAGAAGTGGGAGGGAAAGACAGGAGACAAGAAGTGAATCCACGTGCAGGGAAGACCAGGAAGTTCTTTAGGAGACTGTCTGAGATCAGACTGGATAGGACCCTGCTTTGAGGCACCTCTGCAGAAAGCAAGTTCCCTTTTTGCCTCCGAACTCATGTTTGAAGTATTCTGCCAGCACATGCACGGGGCACAGAGCTGAGCAGTGAGATGTGGACACAGGTTTCTGCCAGACTTTGAGTCTCCAAGGAGAAGCTTCACATTTAGTGTGCTTTATGGAGGGAAGCTGTTCTGATGGACAGAAGGACAGCCACCACCACTCAGAAAGGGATATTTATGGGCAGAGAAGACAAAATGTTCCAGAAGAGAGAGAGAAAGAGAGAGAGAAGCAGTTAAGCTGAGGGGAGGAGCATACTGAGGAGACCACATGAGTTCTGGTTTAATGGTTCAAGAAGGGAAAGGTTAGTACCTTTTCTTCGGCAAAAGACAGACACTTCAAGTTCTGGTCCATCACTCTGATCTGCTCCTGCAGCTCCCGGCAATGACTGTTAGTGACGGTCACACAGGGGCACAAGCCAGGTAGGGGCAAGGTCAAAAGGAGCACCAAAACCACACCACCACAGAGCAAAAAAGGGGGTGGGAGGAAACACAAAAAAGTCATGGTCACAACATGCACATCTGGGCGGGAAGCACAGTGCTGCTGCTGCGTACACACCAACTGTGTTAGACAAGGCCCAGAGCACGGAAAGGCCCTGACCAGCTCCTCAATGATCAGCTAAAGCATCCAGATACATGAAAGGGGCCCAAACACCAGGATGTGTGCCTCTGCTCTGAGCAGAGGAAGCCCAGATTTCTGCTCAGCAGTGCAGAAGCCTGTAGTGGTTACTGTAAATACTTGGAGAGGCCCAGAGACCAGCCTGAGTCACAGCTCTGCCCTCGGCCACCCCATATGCCACTTCAGCCCCTGGCCCAGGAGGCCTCTGCCACTTCAGGACAAGCACTGTGTTCTGTAGCAATGTGAATGGTCTTGTGACTGCACACACAAAGCAGTGCTGGTGAATGCTGAGGGAGTGCCTCCATGCAAAGGGGCAGAGCATCTCCACCCAAGGCAAATCGCAACACAAACTCCTTGTCCCAGGTGGAGCTAATCCTGTTTCAAGTAGGGAAGTGCTTTCATTCCTTTCCTTTGCAGACCTAAACCCACCCTGTGCTTCAGGCCTTGTGTAACAAGGTTAGCAATGCAGTGTTAGTTCCCATGCAGAGGCAGACCTGCCAGGTGCATGCAAGCAGACTACTCACGACTCTGCGAGCTCAGCTCTCTCTTCAGTGCGCTCCAGATCTCCTTCAATGATCACCAGTTTCCGAGCAACCTGGAAAGGAGAATCAGAGTCAAGAGGAAGGATAGTCTTGCACCTGCAGGCTCTGCATAGCAGTGAATGGAAGGAATGCCTGCAGGAGCCACTGGCAGTTTTTGGCCAAGCAGAGCACTGATGTAGCTCTGCTGAGAGCCAGGCTCTGCTGTCAGCAGGAAGAGGACTCATGTCTCCTGGCACAGGAGCACCCAAAGGTCTCACCTCCTCATATTTCCTGTCTGCCTCCTCTGCAATGTGCTTGGCTTCCTTGAGCTGGATCTCCTGCAGTTCCATCTTCTCCTCATCCTTCAGAGCTCTGTTTTCAATGACTTTCATGCCTCTGCCCAAAACCAAGCACAGGGAGGGAAGATGTGTAAAAAAAATCTTGGGACCAGCCAGCAGTGCAATGAGTTTCAGAGCATTAACAGCACTGCCCTGGTAGCACAGTGCTTCCCAACAAGCCATGGCTCCTCTGAGTGCAGAAGGTGGCACAGGAAGGCAGAAGCTGCTGGGCTGATGTGAATACAACAACCTCAATTGCTTGGAATTAACTGTTCCTTGGAACATTCCTCCAGCAGATCACTGGGTTCCCAGGCCAAGGGAAGTGCAATGCTGCTGAGAACAAGCCCAGCTGTCTTAGGGACTTGGCACAGCCAAGTCCAAGCACTTCCCCATCTGGAATGCAGGAAGAGCCAAGCCTGTCTCTATGGCAAGCCACCAGCTGGGTCAGGCTGCTCACGGTGTGTCCATGAGGAAGCACCTGAGACAGCTGGAACTGGACCACTCCCCTCTGAATGACATTCCAGGTCAGGGGACATCTGCCAGCATGCTGGCAGAGGCAGAGGGAAGAGAAGCTGCCCCACCAGCAGCCACCTTTACAAGGCAATGACGTCCCTGAACCCATGTATTTCTCCTCCTTTGGAGGCAGGGATGCATGGTGGCACATGGCACTTCCGCTCCCTAGCCTCAGGTTCCAGGGCACCCAAAGCCATCAGCAGCCTCAGGTTCATCTGCATTGCTTAAGCTCCTCTGCATAAAGAGGCACCAACTCCCACATCCAGCCTTGATGTGGGATCTCCTCCCCCACTCTGGGAAGCCCATAAAGTTGATGGCAGAGGACCCTCAGTGATTGACAAAGTGCGAGCAGGAGTCCTTGCTCACCTTTCACTTTCATCTGCTGCCTTCTCTGCCTCTTCCAGCTTTTGCAGAGCTGTGGCAAGGCGCTCTTGAGCTCGGTCCAACTCCTCCTCTACCAGCTGGATACGGCGATTCAAAGATGCCACTTCTGCCTCAGCCTGGAGGGAGCAGAGGAGGGTACTCAGCCTGTGCAGGTTTAGCAGCTCAGGTAGGGCAGCTGAGATCTGCCAGCAGCACACAGGAGCCCAAAGCAAACCCAGGAGGCTTTAGCCACTCTCCCAGAGGCAAGCAGCACACTTAGCTCTGCAACACTTTCTCCACACTTTTCCTCCACAGCAGCCTTCCAGCAGGTTTCTCACAGTCAGCCTGCACTGCTCTGACAGTCAAAGCCATACACACTAAGGAGATGACTTACACCAAGGGCTGCCTCTGCAGCTGCCGGCATCCTGCCAGGCCATTCATCACAGCCCTGTTTATCCACCACGCCAGAGCGTGGTGACAGCTGCCATTTAGCAGAGAGTCAGTTTACTGGTGTGAACTGGACATGAGCGTTGCTTGAGGCGAACCCTCTCACCAACAAGGTGAGAAGCATTAACACATTCAGGGATGTGCCAAGCTGTATTGGGTGCTGGCAGGCTGGGCTGGTCATAGGTGCTGCCCAGCCCCAGGGCTTGTCGCTGCACTGCCCACAGCCCCAGCAGAGAGTACTTGAGGCTTCCTTCCTCACAGTGACTCACTAACAACCCACAGAAGGAGCAAAGGGCTTCTCCAGTCTTGAGACTGGTCGAGGAGGCTGTTCCTCAGCAACAGCTGCCTTGGTTTAGTCATACACATTGGGAGCTGGTGAAACTGCTGGGGAAGCTGACAGCCTGCAGACATTTGCCAGAAATGGGACTGAGGCTTTAAGGAACTGGCATAGATCAGAGACCATCCCACCCCCCAGCCACTGCAATCCATCTCCTAGTCAGGCTTCAAAGAGGCCACAAGCCAGCCCCCATGGCGCTATGCTGGCAACAGAGATGGTGGGGAACACAGACCATGCAGCTTCGTGCTCAGTTCATCACTCGTGTAGCAGAGCCCCTTGCTTGTGCTCAGTAAGGCAGTACAGCACTGCCATCACCCTGTGGCTTGCTCCAGCGTTGAGTCAGAAGGCAGCCAGGGCAGATACAGAGGACAGGAACTGCCCTTCAGTGCTGCTGAAAACAAAGCACCTCAAGGCCAAAGATGAAAATCCCTTCAGTGGCACTCCTCTTCTGGATCAGACCCAGACTAAACAGTCAACCAGAGACTTGCTGCAATCTTTTTGGGACCCTGGGGGCATGACCTGATTGGCCACAAGGCCCCTCCTTATAGCCACATCCACCTTAACTCCAGCCAAAGCCCACAGGAGCCCAGATGTTTTAGGGACTCTGACACCCCACCAGAGCCCCCTTGGGGAGTCCAGAATCCTGCTCCCCAACAGGATTAAAGAGGCAGGCAGGACTGCAGCCATTCCAGGGCAGCACTGTAATCTTCTGCAAAAACCCAGCCACAGGCACATGCCAGACAAACACGAAATACCCCAGCTGCACATAACAAAGCATCCTTCCCTGACACACTGCTCCTCACCGTGCTGGAGGAGGGAGGAGCAGAGTGATGAAAGGCGCCAGTGTTAGAGTGGGGCCCTACAGTGGTTGGGTCCAGTTCCCAGAGGGACTGTCCAAGCTCTCCCTGCTGCTAGCACTGAGGCACCCCTGGCAGGTTCTTAGACCAGGCTGGGAGAGCACAGAGGAACTCCCATGCAGGTGCACTCAGCTCTGGAGAAGCCCACACCACTTTGGCACCCAGAGCCAACACCCACCCTGTTGAAAGGGGAAGTGGTCTGCCTGAAGAGGAACACAATACCTTAAACAGAACCAGGAAGGAGACTGCCTGATACCCATTTTTTCCCTATTAAAGGGGCTACCAGCTGTTGAGGATCTCCTCCTTCCTTCTCCCAGGCAATGGAGACACACCAGTACAGTGGGCCTCCACTTCCTGACCCTCTGAACTGCATCACTTAGCCCTGACTTCCTGCAGGCAGTGTTCAACCCACCCAAAAACCACCCTTAATTTTGAGGAAGTGCCTCTCCCCTGCTGTAGAAGAGCCCTTACACCTCCTGTTCCGCTGCTTCTCTCTAGATACAAATGAAACTGTCAGGCTTTCCCAGAGCGTGGGGTGACCCTTTCAGGTGACTCTTCCAGGCATCCCTGCTAAAAGTGGCATGTTCCTGTTATTCCATACTTCCTTCACGAAGGCAGCCCTGAACCAGGGAGAATCTGGAGCCCAACAAGTGAGAAGCTTATGCAGGCCTTTGGGACTCACCACTGCTCCCCAAAGATATTTAAAAGGACTCCCAAGGACCCCGGGCCAGGCAAGCCCTGGGTGCCACACTGGGAGCACTGGTTCTCTCCCCAGAAGGAGGTTCAGGCAGCTAGGAGAAACACGCCTGTACCCATGACAGTGCTGCTATTGCAAGGAGAATTCCTTATGTGGCTGCAAAGAAAGAGCCAGCTGAGACCTGGGAGTGGCAGGAGCTTCTGCCACGGGCCTGGGCAGCAGAGCCCGATCCATCCCCAGCAGTGCCACAGCGCTGTCACCGACAAAGGCTCGAGCACTCGGGGGGAGGGCTCAGCTTCACGTTTCGAATACAGCAGTCACTGCAAATTCAACGAGTCACGCCTAGATTCGAGCAAGGACCCGCCCGTGTCATCCCCATCCCTGTCCCCTAAACGCCACCAGCCTCGCCTGTGTGCCAGGCCCTGGAGGCCACCTCGAGGTGCTGCCCGTGTCACCTCATCCCTGTCCCCAGCCTTTCCGGTGTTCCCAGCCCGGCGGTGACCGCCAGCGCTGCCAGCTCAGATCCTGCTGTCGTTGCTCCCTCCTCCCTCCCATTCAGGCAATCCTACCCCAGTCCCTGTCTTACCCCCGCGGCCGCCGCTCTGAGGGGCGGCGGAGAGCCCCGCTCGCCGGGATCCGGGCAGGATGCGGAGTTTGGGAGTGCTCCAGAGGGCTCCTGCGCTGGCCACATCCCGAGGGAGCCCGCTCATTCCTTCCATCTTACCCGAGCAGCTCCGGGCTCGGGGCCGCACAAGATGGCCGGGGCCTCCCCCGCCCCCCGGCCGGGTCCCTCCGCTGCTGCTGTCCGTCCCGGGACACCGCTAACAGCGAAACTACGATAAGGCCGATCCCCTCCAGCATCGCTGTCTGCTCAGCACCACGGGCGGGTCCCAGGGACCCAGAGAGAGTCACGGACACAGAGCAAGTCCCAGCGGACACTTCGGTCCGGCTCAGCATCTCGCCGGCACTCCTGCGGCGCAGAACGACCCCCGGCCCCGGGCGCGCCGCCCGTCCCGCTCTGCCCCC
>VRYO01000348.1:1094288-1123381 GCA_009812075.1 Sialia sialis
GGGGGGGGTGGGGGTGAAATGGCGGCCGCGGCCATGAGGGCGGAAGCGCCCGAACTCGCCCGCCTCTCCGTTGCGGGGCCGGCCTGGCGCCGCTGTGGGGGCTCCCGCCCGGCCCCGCCGGCGCCCTCCGGTTCGGTCCGGTCCTCCTTATTATATGCCGGGGATTGGGCCGCGGGGTCGGGCGGCTCCGACCCTGCCGCGCTCTTGGGGCCCGCCCGTCCCCGCCGCTGCCGGCGGTAACAATGGGAGCCGTGCTCCCGCCCTGCCGGGCTCCTTGCGGGCCGCCAGGCCCACTGCTGCCACCGCTCCTCGGTGGCCCCCCGGGGGCCGTGGCAGGGGTTGTTCCAATGCCCACGTGAAATTCCCGGGCAGCAGCGGTTCGGGGGTCCTGGAGGAGCCCCGCCCCGCGAATGCCGCCCCGCTCCACGTCCCTCCATCCCGGTCTCGAGGCTCTGCTTGCGCCCTCCGGCCCGGGAGTCTCCCCAGCAAAGCACTCCCGTCGGGACCAAGTTGAGGTCTCTGACGGTATATCAGGGAGCATCTCCCTAAAAGCTCATGCCATGTGTACACGGAATAACTCGGTTTGCGGTCACCATGCCTTTGCTCTGGGGAAAAACTTCTCACACTGATAATCCTCTTTTAGGGTCCTCATACTGCCCCATGTTGCAGGAGAAGCTTTGCCTTCTCTGACCGCTTCCTTTGGGGCTTTGGAGCTTTTTGCATACGTTAATTAAGCTTTATTGGAATGGGATGAAAATGCTATTTTTCTGTATTTAACACTTCAGGGAAACTGAAACTGGGATGTGCCAGGGCAAGTGGCAGCCAGCAAGTCTGGCACTGCTATGGGACCTACAGATCCTGGTTCTGAAACTGTAACTTACCTGACGTTTCTAATAAAGTGAACAGTTTGTTACGTATTTGTATCCCCTCATTTTCTGGAGTCTCTGCACTTCACTTGTGTAGTTGCGACTCTCCTTGTTAGGCCTGGTGGGAAGGCAGTGGTGTGGTTTGAGAAGGAAAGGGGGTTACAGCAAATGTCTAATTTGAGTGATTTTGACCAAAAGGTATTGTAACTTGTAACTGTGAAACTTCTTGTTTCCCTGTCCAAGTCAGCGCTGTTGGCCTGAGGTGTGAGCCCTGCTCCATTTAACGCTAGTGCTCCAGTGTGGACTGGTCACCACTTGCTTTGGCTGGAGCTTCTCTTTCACCTTTGGGTGCATGTGTGCAGGTTTGCTCTTTTGAGAGAAGACATGAAATGCTTTTGCGAACAGCTTTGACCTGGGAGACTTGTGTGCAGCTGTGGGGCCAGCACAGGCATTGGGGTAATGTGAGCTGATCTCAAGTTCCCCCATTGAGGAGCAAGTTGCCAGTAGCCAAGTCCTCTTTCCTTAAGGCTGCTGTGGGGTCTGCATGGGGACACCCCTCACCTGATGGCCTCAGCAGAGTCAGGGCCTGGCTGAGGTTTTTATTGTAGATATTTTTCTTAGGGTTTTTTTGCACGTTGAAGGACAAACACTTGTGTTACTGGTGGCAGTGATGCAGCTGGGCAGGGTGGAGCATGACAGCTGCTGAACAATGCCTGGGCACTGCACAGGGTTTGGGCTCAGTGTGCTGGACCTGCAGCCCAGGGAAGTTGAAGTTTGGGTTCCTGTGGACACATGGAATCACTTCCCTCTGGGCCTGTGGTTCTGCTGCCAGGTTGGTTTAATACAACAAATCGTGTGTGAAACTTGGAAGTGGAAGAAAGCAAAAATAAATGTATGCCATGGGAACAGAGCCTGCACAGGGGGGATGGCTGGGAACAGAAGGCTTTTTCTGCTCTGCCTTGGCAGAAGTGCAGGCTTGGTGCTCTTCCTCTGCACTTTAGGGGCTCCTGGTAGCTGCACAGGTAGCTTGGATTGTTACTTGGTAAGGGACCTTGGCACTGTATAGCTGTAAAACTGTAGTGTTAAGTTGCCATGAGGCATGAGTGGCTGTGAAGGGGGGAATTTGGAGGTTTTGTGGGGTGGTGCAGGAGTAATTGCACAGAAACTTGCCTACAGAGAAAGGCCAGGCACTGGTGGGAGCAAGTGTGGGGGGTGTGTGTCTGGTGGAGAGGCAATGTTAGGACCTCCCTGCTCAGGAGGAATTTCTCACCCAGTTGAGTACTTGGGAACTTCAACAGGAGGTTCCTGCATTACTTGCTAACACTGCTCCTGAGCTTCCCTGCTTGGCACACCGTGTTTGTCTCTGTGCTGCCCTGCTCTTGTACAGAAGTGTTTCAGATCAGATCCTGCAGGTCTGATTGTCTTGCTAAGCTTTTCTCCCTGTTTCTACACTCCGTCTGTGGCTCCTTCCCATGTCCCTCATGTCTGCCTGGGGTGCAGCAGCAGGTCCCCCCAGCAGCTGCTTTGGGGAAAGGCTTTGCAGTCTTAATAATGAAATACAAAAATGTGATTTCTTAGATTATTGAAAGTTCAGGGGCTCAGAAGGTGGGAGTCCTGATAAATGCTGTGGGATGTCTCACATCTCACATCCTTTGCGGCTGGAGAGGGTAAAACCTCAGGGCAAATCCTTTTCCATCACACCCTGCCCTGAAGCCCAGTGAGGTTTGAAAACTGCTTGTTTTGGACACTCAAACTCTTTTTGGGATTTTTTGCCTCAAGCAGTGTTATCTAACAATGTTACTGGCTGTTATTCCTTGTAGATATCTTGTTCACTTGTTTGATATGTTTTTAATCAAGAATACTGAGAAAAACTTCGTTATTCTAGTTTGAGGGAATAATTTAAATAAGCAAAAATAAGCTCTTCTTCAAGGGCAGGTTTTCATTAGAACAAAAATTCTGCAAACCTGTGGTACCACTTATTGCTGGAGCATTTTTGCTTCCCCTGCCCTGCTTTAAAGGCAAGACAGGAGAAGGGGAAGTAGCTGATGTGTCTGATGCTCTGTCCTCCAAGTGAAGTTGTTTTGATGCTTTTTTTCAAGCCTTCCTACTCCTTTTGATGGCCACAGCCTCATCTTGGGCTCATGGCAGATCTGTGGCCACTCACACGTTTCAACAAGAAGCTGTTAAACTCTTTGCCTCAAGTCCATGGAAGGAGAGTCAATCTAGTTTACCTGAGAAAGAGATTTTTTTTTATTTTTTTTTTTTACTATGAGGGTGGTGAGGCCCTAGCACAGCTTGCCAGGAGAAGCCATGGCTGCCCCACCTCTGGATGTGTTCAAGACCAGGTTGGATGGGGCTTGGAGCTACCTGGGCTGGTGGAAGGTGTCCCTGCCCATGGCAGGGGATAAAACTGGATGAACTTCAAGGTTCCTTCCAGCCCAAACCAGTCTGTGAGTCTGATTTTTTTCTTTGGCTCCTGGTGCCTGATTGCTCCTACCTGGATGCAAGGGATATTCCATTTGGAGCACTCTGCCAAGGTATTCAGAGAAATCCCGAGAAGGACAAGTGGCTGTTTTGTGTGGGGGGCATATGGTGATGGCAGCCTGGCCCACTATGGTTTTAGGGGAGGGTGGGGATCTAGAGCAGCCATTCTGGCTTGTGATTGCTCAGTCTTGGTACTGCCTTTTGTTTTTGGTATCTAACAGACCGTTCTCTCTTCTCCCCTGACCCACCACAGAGTTCAACCTTGTAAATACTGTTATTTGTATATACTGTAAATGATGACATCGGTGGGCACTAACCGAGCCCGGGGGAACTGGGAGCAGACACAGACACAGAGCCAGACGCAGCACAAGCAGCGGCCGCAGGTAAGGGCAGTGTCCATAGAAACCAGGTGGCTTGTAGGTGGAGACCTGGCACTCCTGTCTGGTCCAGTGCTAACGGCTGGCCTTGCCTAACAAACTCCCTTTGTGTCACAAGGTGCTGCTGCCAGAGCCACTTTAATTGGGCATCTGCTGACACTGGGGTTTCCATGTCTGTCTCCAATTGGGAGCTGCTGCTGAGATTTGGTTTTACTTCTGTTTGTCCATTCCTCACACACTTTAATGAATGCAAGTGGTTGAGAAGCCACCTGCAGTGAGTCCTGGTCTCGTGGTGGTAAGGTCTGGCCCAAAACAGATGTGGTTTGGGTCGCTGCTTTTCATCTGGTGCTATGAGGCCATTCAACAGTATATCCCTTTCTTTCAGACTCCTCTTCTTGCCCCCTTTTCATTTCACTTTCTCTTTGGAGTTTTCCTTCACTGACCATTGTTTGTGCCTTCTCTTTGCTATACTGATTCCTTTCCAGGGTTTCCAGAGAACTTGGATTAGCAGAATGGCCTTTGGAGGGTGGTTTGGAAATGCACCACTCTGATGCGCTCTCTCTCTGATTTCTTTAGGCTACTGCAGAACAGATTCGACTTGCACAGATGATTTCGGACCACAACGATGCTGACTTTGAGGAGAAGGTGAAACAAGTGAGTGTGGAAAATGATGGTGAACTCTGACAGGAAGATGAGATCAGTATTGGGATCCTGTGAATACTGGGGGATGTGGGAGGGACACACCTGGCTGCTCCCTCAATTTCCTTGGACTGGCTTCATGAAGTTGTATCATAGCATGGTTTGAGTCAGTAGGGATGTTAAAGGGTATCCAGATTCACCCCTGAGCTATGGTGGTATTTCCCACTATCCTGAGTTGTTCCAAGCTTTGTCCAGTCTGGGCTTGAGCACTTCCAGGGATGGGGCAGCCACAGCTTCTCTGGGCAAGCTGTACCAGGGTCTCTCCGCCCTCAGAGGAAAGAATTTCTTCTCAGCAGCCTATATAACCCTGCCTTCTGGCAATGGGAAGCCATTCCCCTGTATTATCACTCCAGGCTCTTGTCCAGAGTCCCTTTCCAGCTCTCTCGGAGCCTCTTTAGGCCCTGGAAGGTGCTCTGAAGTCTCCCTGGAGCTTTTACTTCTGCAGGCCTCCCAGCCTGCCTCCAGAGCCCTCAGATCATCTCTGTGGCCTCCTCTGGTCTTGCTTCAGCAGCTCCTTGTCCTTCCTGTGCTGGGGCCCCATAGCTGGAGGCAGCTCTGCAGGGGGATCTCAGCAGAGCAGAGGAGCAGAATCCCCTGCTTCACATGCTGCCCACACTGCTGTGGATGAGCCTAGGACAGTGTTTCTGGGCTCCCAGTACACGTGGCCAGGTCGTGTTAACTCTCCCTGAAGCCCTTCTCCTCAGGGCTGCTCTGTCCATTCTCCCCCAGCCTCTGTTTGTGTTTGGCATTGCCTTGATGCAGGGCAGCAGCTTTTGTCTTGTTGAACTTTTAGTTTGTTTCTGAAGGTAACAGTGTTATACTGAGAAATGAAGGTTGTAGTGAAAGGAGGGTCATAGTGAAACAATGGTAGCACAAAAATTCACACCATCAGTTGCTTCTTGTTGAGAAACAGTTCAGCTGAGAAGGCTGAGGAGATTCCATACCCCTTCAATTTTTTTGGAAGGGTTTCTGGTTTGGGATTCAATTCACTTGCCCCCTGGGAGACCCGTAGAGATTTTGGTACTGTCTTGTTTTGGAACATGCTGACCATGGTGGTGTCTTCTCTACAGCTTATTGACATCACAGGCAAGAACCAGGATGAGTGTGTGATTGCTCTGCATGACTGCAACGGAGATGTCAACAGAGCCATCAATGTGCTGCTGGAGGGCAATCCGGACACGGTAGGATTAGGTCCTGTAAATCTGGTGAGGCCTAGTTCAGTGTAACTGCATATTTGGAGGTGAGGCATCCAGTAATGTCAAGATAAAGGAGTGCCACTATGACTGACTAGTTCTACAGGAGCATGCACAGTGTGACTGTGACCTGGCTGCTGAACACTGCTCTCTGTGGGCTTGCACAGGCTGTGAGAATGGCCCTAGGCTTGAAAGAATAGAGGAGAAAATGCCATAAGTAATTTATTTCCTATCACTTTTGAATCTAAGTGGTTCAACAATAGTACAGTGGCATCTGTATATACTTTCACACCAGTGAATGTGAAGGAACTTACCTTTCCCCATCAGGGCTGAGTGACCTTTATTGAAAGGCAGGTGTGTGTCAGCTGTGGTTCCTTTCTGTCAGAGCAATGTGGTTTTTGTATCTCTGGCCCTAAAGATTTATTTCTCAGTGATACACTGACTGGCTTCTGTGCTGCTGCCTGTGCCATGGTTTTGAGGGCCTGTTTCTTGTTTGTTGTTGTGGAGTTGGGCTTGACTGCTGTTTCTCATGCAGAGGCTTGTCTCGGGCAAGCTGAGGTCAGCCCCAAGAACAAGAGTGCTTGCTTAGGAGGAACCTTCCACCTGCATGCTGAGTGTCATTTATTTTGTGATAAAGACTGCAGAGATGCAGCCCAAGAAAAAGCCTACAAATGTGTTAACCACTGCTGATATCTCTCATCCTCCTGGCACTCTGATTTGGGTGGAGCCAACTCAACTCTGAGTTGAGAGTCTAAATATAATTTTAGAATATTATGTTTTAGCTTTTTTTTTTTTTTTCCCCTCTGATAGGCCCTGGGGGTATGTGGATGAGCTGGACACCTCTGACTACATTTTGTGTATTGTAGCTGCTCCTCAGTGTCTGGTTCTCTGCTTGCTTTGGTTTCAGACAAGTTCTATACAACACACCTATGCTTTCTTCCTTGTCTTTAGAAAGCCCTTTCCATTGACAACTGAATAAAACAGCTTTTGGGAAATCCTTTTAGAAAAGGGAATGGTAGGAATGTGCATTGCTGAGGCACAGCTCTGCCACAGCTGTACGCTCCTTCACATCTCTTGTAATCAGTGACTTCTAGTCCAAGAACAAACCCCAGCTATCACAGCAATTTAATTGCCTAGAGAAACTCATTGCCCATGAGAGTAGCCTCCAGGACAGTGTGCAGCACTTGCTGCTGTGTAGCAGCACCTCCTTTTTTTTTTTGAATGGGCAGGATGAGGCCCTGCAGGGCAGGGCCATGGAGAGGCAGGCAGGGAGCTGGCAGAGGAGGTGCTGGGCTACCACTGATCCAGCCCGGTGGTCTTACAGCCACAGCATCACTGATCACTGGCAGCCCTTGCACTGCCACTGGTTAAGAGCTGCTTCTGACCAGGATCCAAGGGGATTTTCTTTTAAGAAACAGACCTGTTAATTGCTTGTGTGCTCTGGTGCTGAAGACAGGTAACCTGCTGAGCTAGTTACTGCTGATGTTCTGTATTTCATAGAGTAAAGGAGCAGGTATGATCTCACCGTTAGATTAGATTTGGTTAAAAAAAACCCCCGAACTTTGCTTGAAAAATACTTACTTTGAATACTGTAATTTTAAAGTTTATTTCTGAGCCAGATACCTATGGAGAAAGACTTTGGAAGCCTTGGGTTTGATGGCAGTTTATGCTGCTGTGTTGGGTTTTTTGTCACTGTCTCTGCATGCTGCTGTTCAAACCCAGTTGTCTGCCAATTGTGTTTTCAGGTGATTGTCAATGAGTTCAGACTAATTTTAATTGTTCTAACAGTGAGCAGCATCAGTTTGAGTATGACAGCACTGTCAGAAAATACATGGGTGCAGGCCCACAGCAGTGAGCTGGAGGCAGAAAACATTTGTGATGCTTTCCTCCATCTGAGATATTTACAGGAGAAGTGTAGTTAATAACTTTGCATCTGCAGAAGGAACCTACCCCAAATGTTGACTGCAGATCACTATGAAAGATTTACCTGGGTTATTCTGAGAGCTCCTGGTGACCTGTGTGAAATGGCAGGCTTTTATTTCCCCTAAGCAAGGTAAATTTTTCCATGCTTTGAATTCTAGAAGTATCATGACCTCTCTATTGAAGAATTTTACTAGATCTTTGCAGAAATAGAACAACTCATCTCTTGTTACTTCAAGCTCTATGCCAGTCAGCTGTAAGAGAGCTTGGCTCAAAGGAAGATGTGCTGTATGTAGACTGATAGGCTCCTTTAAAAATTGATCTGGAAACCATTTTTATGGAGACATCTGTTATATTCTTTGTAGCATGTTTGAATCTTTATGTATTTGCACCTTTCATTGATCTGTGATTAATTTCTTTTCCCTCTGCAAACCTTCAGCATTCCTGGGAAATGGTTGGGAAGAAGAAAGGTGTCTCAGGACAGAAGGAGAGTGGACAGACGGAACCCAGTGAAGAAAGCAAAGAGAACCGGGAGCGGGAGCGGGATTTCAGCAGACGACGTGGCGGGCTGCCGAGGCGAGGGCGAGGTGCCACCCGTGGAAGAGAGTGTATGGACCTGCCCTTTCATAACCCCAAAACCCTCCAGTGGAGCACTCTGTGCTGCATAACAGCTGTCAGTAGAGCTTTTTGGGCAGACATCTCTGAGGAAAACCACCCATGTACATGTGTGGATCTGTTTAATGCTCCCCTGTCTGAGATGATTCTTCACACACCTCACTTACCATCAGCTTAAATCAAAAGTTCCGAGAACATGTGGTAATGTGGTCTCCCACACAGCCACTGTGTTTTGGGGTTTGAGATGTGGTCTAGTGTCCCTGCTAAAGCAGGATGAGTCTTGAAATTGTCTTTTCATTGTTCTGTCTTTCAGTTCGGGGCCAGGAGAATGGACTAGATGGTGGTAAGAGTGGAGGATCTTCTGGAAGAGGCACGGAAAGAGGGAGGCGGGGACGTGGCCGAGGCCGAGGTACACATGGGATGTGAGGTCCCCAGGGGGTGGGAGAAAAAGAATTACAGAAGTGTATCTATCTCCCATGAGGTTCCAAAGCCTCTTTTATGGGAGGAATTGCCAAACTGAAAAGATGCACTTGATTTTTCTGTTCTCATGCTTACTTTTAGTGCCTGCATGTTGCTTTCCCATCTTAATGATGCTAGCACCTAGTTTTTGCATCACATCCATGGAGTTAGAAAAAACAATTGCTTTATTACAGAGGTGGGAAGTTAAAAAACCCAAGGTTGACTATTTCAGCAGGTGGGCCAGTGGCTTGTTAGCAACCACACCTGCATCCTCATCATTCTTGCACATGTATCTGAGCACCACCACTGGCTTGGACTTTAAATACTTGAGGCAGAAATTAATTTTACCCCAAAATCTGCTGCTTAGGATTTGTTGCTGAGGTCACATACTGCAGAAATCAGAACCTGGGGTCCAGTACTTATGGTTTGTGCCAGCTGGAAACCTCATCTGAGCCTGGAATGATGCATTGCTAATCATGCTGCCAGCCAGCTGAGGTCACTCCCTTACATCAAAAGATGTTGCTGGCAATCCCATCAACCCAGGAAGATTCTCTCCACTTCCGTATTCTGGACATCAGAACTCTGTATGTTGTTCAAGTGTTTCTTTTCCCGGTGATGTAGAGCCAAGGGACAGCAGTGCATGTGTGTGTGTTTTGCAGGTGGCTCTGGACGGAGAGGGGGAAGATTTTCTGCCCAAGGCATGGGGTAAGTTTCACTGACACAAAACAGCAAAAATAAAAGTCTGTGCATGAGTGGTCCTGTTTGTGTCAGTCACTTCTGTTCTTCTTTTTCTTTGGTTGTTTTGTTTTTTTTTTTTTTTTTTTTCTCTTGGCTTGGGGTTGTTTTCTTTGTTTTTGTTAATAAGGCCCAAACTGCATCATGGTAACTTAAATTTGGGATGGCTGCTGTAGTTGAAGCATCTCTCCTGAGGGAACTGCCTTGTGATGTGTTATGGTTGGAATAAAATCAATTGCTTTCAAAAGGCTTTGGCAGAATGAACATTTCCATCCTTGTATTTCTTACAGAACTTTCAACCCAGCTGACTATGCCGAGCCGGCCAGCACGGATGAGAACTACGGGAATAGCAACAACAACACGTGGAACAACACTGGGAGCTTTGAGCCAGATGATGGCACAAGTGAGTGTCCCCACATGTGTGTTGTATTGAGTGGGAGTGGGTTTTGCATCCATCCAAGTTGCCATGAGGACATTCAAGGCAGGTCTTAGGCGCAGGGATGGAGGAACAGGTTTCTGGTTCAGAGATGGATTTCGGTGACCCTGATACTTTGCACATCAGAAATGGGAGCTGGAGGATTGCTCTGGGTGGGCTTGTGGGTGCTGTTGCCCCACAGAGGCACGGGAGCATTCACCTCTATTTGTTTTCTTGTAGAAACCACGTTACTGCTTGAAAAGGTGTTTTTTATAAACTGTGGTGTGATAAGCAAGATCTCCCAGTGTTTGGTGCAACCTCCAGAGAATTATTTTAAGTCAAATGTATTGCTCTTCATATTGATACTGGGAGCATTCTTTATTTCGTGGTCATCTTGCTCAAACCATGTTACAGAAACCAGCTGAAAGCAATTCTGCTTCCTTCCATGTTTGAAACAAACGTGTTTGCTGCATGATTCTGAACACCCAACTGCCTCTGCACATTTTTCTGCATTGGAAAACTGGTGCTGTGGGTTTTGTTTCACATATGCACAATACTGAGACACATGTGAACTCAGATTTTGCAGTGTGAGAATGGGACAGTCACAGTCCTTGACTGTAAGTAGCCAGGGATGGGGGTGCAGGCAGGGCTCATTGATTATTTTGTCTTTTTCTGGAGCAATCTTGCACCACTGCAAAGTCAAACTATTTTTCCACGATTACTGACTATTTAAGTAAATACCACAGCTTGGGTATAAGAAGCATCCACACCTGTGTTAATGTTTTTTTAGGCCGCTTCCATACTTCTTGGTTTTGCTGAAAAACTGATATGTTTGGAAAGAGAGAAGTAACATCTCATTAACTGGGATACCTTTCACTGCCTGGTTTTGGTGTGGGGGAGAGGGGTGAGGATGGCTAGTTTGTGTTTTCATGGGAGTTTTTTTGGGTTTTGTTTGATTTTTTTTTTTTTTTCCTTCAAAAGAGAGCTGTTGTGAAAGCGGGTGTTCTTGGGAAACACCAGCAGACAGGGTGGTCATCTCCTTGGCAGCTGAGAAGGGGCTTTAAATACCAGAGGGAGTAGAGTGGGTGGTTGTGTTTGGGGCAGTGGGTGTGCCTGTCTCATCAGAAAAAGGATGGGAGTGGACAAGCTCTGTGTGCTGGAAATTTAACTGTCTGGTGGGAACAGGCTTCTGTGTGAATGGTTTTCTTTGTGTTGGTGTTTTGTGGAATTTGTGGGTTAGAGTGTGGTTAGGGGGAATGGAAGAATTTTCTGACAAACAACTCAGATTTACTCTAGTACTACAACACAGCTGTAAAGTTTATTGTGCAACACCACTGGTCACCTGTGCTGTATGTGGTTGATTTGTTTCCAATTTAGTAGCCACAGGCATCTCTTTAAATTAATAATATCCACAGGTACAATGTGACTGGTGTACATGGGGGCAGTGAAACTCAGCTACACTTCAAGTCAAAATTTCACTGTTTGTCTTTCTTTTCTTTTTTTTTTGTTTCAGGACTTGATTTCATTGGGGGTGAGGGGTCAAATTATCCCCGAAAATTTGACACTGCTCCTGGTACGATACATCCAGGTGCACTAACTGCCCCGGATACCTTTACTTTATAGCTTTTTTTAAAAAAAAATCTGAAATATCTGTGGATATGTCATTCTTCTCTCTTTTAATTTGTTAATTTTAATTATTATTTGACATTTGTTCTGACTGTGCTTTTACTAACACTGACATCTTGAATGTAAATTGGGAGAGGCTAACACCAATTCCTGTGGACTGTGCAAATTTTAACTTCAGCCATTGCTTCTCGATGCCCAGAGCAGCTCTGTGTCCACAGTGCTGGTGACAGAGTATCCCACCCGAGGGCAGGAAGTGTGAGGCAGCTCAGTCATTTCCTTTGTCTCACAACCCAAAAGCTGTGACTTGCTGTTGTCCCCATGCCATTCTGCTGCCCTCCCTGCTGTTCCTGCTTAGGGTCACACCACTGCTGCAAGGGCAGTTGGTCTGGCTGAGCTCTCTTTGCACTTTGCCTCTGCCTACAGCTGCTGCTGGGTGAGCAGTGCCCAATTGCTGCTCTGGCGTGTTCATGCTGCCTGGCTGCTCCTCTTCACTTCCCTGCAGTTAAAGTTGGTGGTGGATTTGACAGGGATGCTTGGTGGCAAAGCTGCTCTGTGCCTGGCTACTTTATTTCCTGCTCTTATCCCATTATCCTTATGAGGCCAAGGGAGGTCCATGAGGTGATGCAATTTGTCTTACCTCTATAGAATTCCATTGGTGTCCATAATAAGGACATCCTGTTTGACTCTCTCCTCCATCTAACCTGATGTTTTGAATTTGAGGCTAAGGGACCTTCCAGAAGAAGCCACTTGGCTCCTGAAGGTCAGGGCAGGAAGAGAAGTGTTGAGACTGAGGAATCTCTTGGGCAAAGCCCCAAAAGCACGCAGACATACATGGAGTGCTTCTGCTGTGTGTTGGAGCATTTCCTGGTTCTCACCTCAGGGTTAATCTTTAACTTCCACAGGCAGTACAAGGCCATCTGCTCCAGCACTGCCATTGTGATTTTGCTGCCCTTTGCTTTGTTTGGATTAACATTCCTTAGAGGTGCAGAGTGGGGGCCTTTGGGTCTGTTGCCTTCCTAGTGCAGGGTGACAAGCCTGGATGCAGTCTTTGAGAGGCAGCAAACTGCTGGGCTGTGAGAGGAGCTGGGTAGTTATCTCTCAGTTTAAAATGGAGAGAGTGTATTTTAGGAGGGATTTGAAAAACTTGGAGACACAATGAGATTTTTTTTTTTCCTTCACCACATTCATACTTGCACATGTTGTTGGCTTAATTTTGTTTTTTTTCCTCTTTTTCTTGGTTTGATGAGCTTAAAGACCTGCAGCTTTTTGAAGGGCTTTCTGAAAGCAGAGAGGAAGGCTTGCTGTTCAGAAGACCACCCTTCTGAAATGGTGTTAGAAGGCTCAGGGTATTGCTTGTGTTACAGCTCTCCCCTTCAGAAGAGCTTGATGGAGAGTGATACAGTTGGTTTCTTTAAAAAACCTTCCTATGCTGTGCTAGTTGGGAGCTTTCTGGAGTGTTCCTGGTGAACACCCAGTTATGCATCACAGGTCTTTGATTCTCCATCTGCCCCTTTGTGTGTGGGGAGCTGGAGCCATGCTGAGTCAGTGTCTGGTATTTGAGGAATAGACTTGCTGGGAAAGCCCTGTCAATGGCTGCTCTTCATCTGCAGGCTTTCCCTCTGCTTCTGGTGCTGCTTTTCTTATTTTCCCCAAACAAACAAGACTTAAAAGCCCCATGCTATGTTCCTGCATGCACAAACTCTTCTTGGGGCAACTCTGTCTTCCTGCTCTCTGGGCCAGCTGCAGGTACATCCAGCTCCCACTTGGGTAAGGCTTGGGCTAGAATGATCTTTCAGATCCATGAAAATTTGGAAAGCAGCCTTCCTGCTACTGCTGTGAGGGCACCAAAAATCTGAGGATTGTGGGAATTTAGGTTTCTAAACTGCATGTGTTTTGCATTGAATGTGTCAATGGTTCTGTCTGTGGAGGAAGGAGTAGTGTGCCTTAAGACTCCTGGCACTCTGGCAAGTGTTGTTGTATTAATACCTGTATTTCAAACTTGAATATATAAAAAAGTAAATCCTGGGAGACTTCTTTAATTGGCTCAACTCACCGAGCAAGACAAAAAAAGCAATAAAAAAAGAATAAATCTATTGATAATTTTTTCATGCACTAGATCCCTCAAGTCTAGACGAGTGGTTGTTTAAATACACAAGTGAAGTCTATATGGGGAGATCTGTGTCCTGCAGAGGAGCTCAGAATGTTCTCCTTCCCCACATGCTTTGTTTTATGCTTTCAAAGGGCTGATGCCAACTTGTTCCATCCTGTAAGTGTCCAGGATTAACCCTGTTGGTGCTCTCAGATTTGCTTGATCTTGTTTGTGGGGACTGAAAACAAGCTGCACAAAATGGGACTGGCTTTATGCTCCGAGGTTTTTGGGGATGTGAAAGCTCCTGCTCTCTTCCCAAACCAAATTTTAGTTATTAAATGGAGTTTAAAACTGCTACATAATATGCAAAGTACAGAGATTAAACTGTGATGGAGGTAAGGATTGGAACAAGTTGAAAAGGCAGCCAGGCAAAACTCTTATTTTCAGATAAATTTTTGCTCGCCTAAATTGTGCTGTGTTGGATTGCAGCTGAGGTTTCCTGCTTTTCTCCCTGGTACTTCAATCTGCACACTTTGAGTATATCCCTGAAACTGGTCACAGAAAATGCAGGAATTGCTTAGTCCCATAAATTTTCTTTCCTGAATCCCATTTGCCTGAGCACAGGAGGTTCTAGAGCACTGAGGTTTCAAGACTTTTTTTTTTTTTTTTTTTTTTTGGGTGGGGTGGAGGATGAATCATGGGAATGGCTCAGTTATCCTTAAGTTTTATAGAAACTTGAGATTTACCTGGATGGTGAGATCCTGTGCCAGAGCAGGAAGCCCATGAGGGAGGTGCTCTGTCCGAGCTGCTGGGGTAACACTGACTGCTTGCAGGTGCACAAACCTACAGCTACTGCAGTACAAGGGAAAGCCAAGAAAATGGCTCAGGGAGGCTGGGGATGATGTTGGGGCTTCCTTGTGGAGCTCAGCTCCCCCTTTGGGTGTTGGGAGGGTGTGTACTGCCCTATCCCTCTTTTCCATCCCAGCCTGTGCCACCAAGGCAGAGGTGATCCCATCACCTTTACCGTAAAGCGAGGGTTGAGAGACTGCTTTAACTTGTCTGATTGGCAAATAGAAATCCTCCTGGCTGCCTGCAAAGCTCCCCAGTGCTCCCCCAGCTGTTGGAGGTGGAGCTTTGATGCATGCATAACTTCTGTACCTGTTGTTGTCCCTATAGGTGCATGGAGGGCAGCGACAGAAGAATGGGGCACGGAGGACTGGAATGAAGATGTAGGTATTTTCTGAACCCATCCCCTCTGTGTATATGCCATCAGGCTGCTGTCCTGTGTGTACACACAGAGCTGCCAGGGGAGCTCAAAACCCATCCTTCACAGACTGTAGACAGAACCACAGGCAGGAATGAATAAGTAATTGTTGCATCTTCTATAGAATATGTGTTATAAAGCTTGTCTTAGGAGCCCAGGACAAGAAGAGATCCTGGGGCATTGAGGCTGGTCCTCTCATTTCCTGTAACTACAAGATGGAATTATTACAAAAATGACTGACTCCACACAGATCTCCTGCTTCACTCTTCTGGTCGAGTGGCAGTTGGGGAAGGTTTGCCTTTGGTCACATCAGTAGCAGTTTCATAGTTTCATGCACTTCATGTGCCTCTCTGGTCCTTGTGATTTGGATGGGATAGAAGCTCTTGACTTTACCTTCTGACATACTCTTTGATGTGTCTCACCACCTAGAGTTCTCTACCTGTCTCCTTTAGGAAAGAATGGATATTGTTAGCACCTTGTGTTAATGCCTGTCTATAAATTTCTTCTGAAATTGGTTTCAATCCCTCTCCAAATCAAGGAGGGACATCTGTTCTTGGAGATGGGAGCAGGGTTGGGCATTTTAGTACGATTGTTAGTTTTGAGTGCTCATTTTGGTTCAGCCAACAGAATGGTCAAGCAGGGGGGCATTTGTTTTCTAGGCACCACCTGGGGGAAGCACTGCTGCTGTATTTGGAGATATGAGCAGCTTTTCTTTGTAAATTCAGGTCTTTGCTTGAAGGGAGTTTGAGAGCCTTTCTTACCTTTAGTGTGTGTGAGGTGCTCCCAGGAGTTTTGTATTTCCTTTTTAAACTCTGGCAGTTCAGTTAGTAGCAGCTCCTCAGTCTGGAATAGAAGCTGTTCATGTTCAGATATGTTTCAGGCTATATCACAGGACAACATTAACCCTCCACCAGTTTTTGAGCAATGTTATTTTCCCTTCTATGTTGGTCAGATCATCCAAATGAGGCCAGATCATTGGAAGCTTAGCTATGGATCCAGAGTTTCTCTTTCTGCACTACCTGTGCAGTGGCTTTTTCAGGTCTGTGCTGCATGCCATTGACTCAGAGCAACAGCCCAAGGTCCTAGGGGATTTGTGGACGATGGGAAATTTGTAGAAGGATTTGAGAATTTTTTTGGGTTTTTTTCCACTGGCAGGTGATTTGTACACATGCCTGAGAAGAAACAAATGAAATAGAAGCTGATTCTGATGGGAGCTAAATGCTAGAGAAGTTTTAGTCTGAGCACTTGAGTTTCTTGAGTTTTTCTGTGGCAAAGCACATTCATGTGCTTTGCATCATAGGGACTGTTAGGAGGTGCCGTTCTCACTTTTGGATTGTTTTCCTTTTTTTTTTTTTTTTTTTTAGCTATCAGAGACAAAGATCTTCACAGCCTCCAATGTGTCTTCAGTGCCTCTGCCTGCTGAGAATGTGACAATCACAGCTGGACAAAGGTGAGAGCCCATGGTGATGCTGCTTCCCTGGGAAAAGTAGCACCACATGAGTCTCAGAGCAATTTGCCATCTGCAACTAAACCTTAATAGCTAGCTAAAATGCAGCAGCTCTGAATGAGATGGGGTGGATTTAAATGGAAGAGTTGCCTTAGAAGTTCTTGGGTTCTAATCCTGGATTAGAATTTTCCTAGGATCTCTTGCTGGTTCTTCAGGTTTGGGGGCATTTTGCTTTGTTAAATCAATGTAAAGTGTGATTTTTAAAATCAAAGACAGTGCAGGGTCTTGTTTGGTCAGTCTGTCTTTCTGTGGTTGCTACTGGCAGTTATAAGTTAATGTTCTGCAGATTCCTTCAATTTGTAAAGTAAAAGCTGTGAGGCTGGAGGGGGAATACTGTTCTAATGCAAGCAGGAACTTCTGGTAACCTCAGTGGGTCTTTGTCTACCCAGAATTGATCTTGCAGTCCTGCTAGGAAAGACACCCTCTTCTATGGAAAATGAGTCAACAAACCTGGAGTCATCCCAGACTCCTTCCTTGGCGCAGCCACTGGTGTTCAGCAATTCTAAGCAGAGTGCTCTATCCCAACCTGCCTCTGGAAACTCCTTCTCTCACCACAGCATGGTAAGGAAATGCTGGTCTCTGCCAGTGGGTGTTTGGCTGAGGTGTCTTATCCCTTGTTGTGTCTGTTTGGGTAATATAGGAAATACAGCCCATATGCTCACTGCCTGGGGCTGGTAGAGCCAAATAATTTGCTAGTCTGCTTTAAAAGCAGTGGCCTGAAGTTCATTGCTCAATATGAAATAATTGTGGTAATTCCTCCCCTGCTGTCCTTGTCAGATTTGTAACACATGCTCCATTCCTGCTTAAAGTAAAGGAAAAGCACTTTAGATCCAGGGCTTGCAATTCCAACAGTTTGAAGAAGAGAACTGGTTGGGAACTGGTGTGGGATGGAATACTAATATCCATTGACAGGAGGAGGAAGGAGACATTGAGTCAGAGATGTGCATTGATCTGGGCAGATGCTGCTTTGTCTAACTTTAGCAAAAAGAAATAAAAGTTGTTTACTTAATGGTGAGATAGTTGAGGAAAGATTTTTCAAAACCACATTAACTATAAAGCCAAGATCTCCTGGTGTTTCTCTTTTAGTGCAACTGAATGCATGAGAATAATTTAGTATGTTTTTTAAGATCCTGTCAACTTCTTATGTAAGCCTCTGTGACACTGTACCATGGCATGGGTTGGGCAAGAGATGAGCATGCCTGTGTTCACACACCATGGGAGCTGGGAAAGAAAGATGAGCCCTTCCTGCCAGCAGTGTGTGTGTGTGTTCAGAGCTCAGGAGTGTTGAGCTGGGGTACCCAGTAAGAAGCAGCAGGGTACAGTGTGTTTGGGCATTTGTTCAGAGATGTACCTGTCCTCTGAGCCAAGTTCCAAGCCGTGGGAGACACTGACTTTATCTCCTTGCTGAAATTGCAGGTGAGCATGTTGGGGAAAGGCTTTGGAGATGTCGGGGAGGCCAAAGGCAGCAGTACTACAGGGTCACAGTTCCTGGAGCAGTTCAAGACAGCCCAGGCACTGGCTCAGCTGGCAGCTCAGCACACCCAGCCTGCTGGGAGCACCACTGCTGCTTCCTGGGACATGGGATCCACCACACAGACCTCGTCTCTGGTGCAGTACGGTAAGGAAACGCAGCGCGGCTCCCCACATGGCAAGGAACATGTTCCCCCAGAACTGCAGAGGCATGCTGTGAGCAGCAGTGGGAGGGATTCAGCACAGGATCTGTTCACAAATTCACAACCAATTTAGCTGAGCAGAGAAAAAATTGAGAGCTGTGGGTAAGACTAAAATGTAATAGTGTGTATGAGTCTCTCCCTGTTCCTTTTATACTTGGGACAGTTGAATCTGTGATTCCAGACGGTTTCAGGGCCAGGGATCTGGCATTCCTGAGCCTCTCAGAGTGTGCAGAACTACTTCCCAGTGTAAAGCTGTGCCATAAAAAGGTCTGAACGGCACCTCTGGAGAACGGCTCCCAAATGCAAACTCTTGTCAGTCTTCTCTCCCTGCTGAACTCCTGTTATTTAAGGGGATTTGCTCTTAAATGCCAGGAAGTAACTATCTCTGGCTGGCATGAGGGAATAAATGGGGATTGAGAAGCTCTTTTCAGATGAGAAGCTGAGTTTTGCTGTGGTTGAGTGCTAGTGTAATTTCCTTCAGCTTGTGCTTGTTATAGGGAAATGGCTCTGGTTCAAATCTAAGCTGAAGAAAAATTGAGCCCTGTCCTAGTGACAGTCAGTGTTGGCAGCTTCTGATCTTCTCAGACAAGAAGCTTCAGAAGAGTCACAGAGACTAGGAGTTGATTTTGAATAAGCTGTGGAAAGGCTTAGTCAGAGGAGGAAGGTTGTGCAAGGACCTGAGCCCCAAGCAGTGTTGTTGCTTGGAGATACCTGGTCCCTGCAGGGGAAGGAGGAGGCAATGGATTGCAGGAGTGTTAACAGAGAGGGAAAGAAGTGGCCTGCAGGATTCTGACCTGCAGTGTCTCCATGAGGGACTCTGGAGTCCAGCTTTTCTTGGAGAATGGAGGACTTCTGCCACACAAACTGGCTTTTTCCTGTAGGGGTGGTGGAAGCAACTGAGGGAAGAAGAGCTTAGAAAGGCTTGGCATTGGTGGTAGTAAGAATGTGAGCCTGGGAACAGAGATGCTTAAGTTCTCTGCTCTCTAGCGGGCTTCAGGATGAAACATAGAAGAAAAGGATTTGTTTTTCTTGATAAGTGTCAGAATTTGATTTACTTTTAAGGAAATAAACTCTAACTCACCTTTGTTTTGTCCCATAGATCTCAAGAATCCAACAGACTCTTCCGTGCATAGTCCCTTCACCAAGCGTCAGGGCTTTACATCAACTTCAACCATGATAGAAGTGTTCATGCAGGAGAAGCAGCCTGTGGTGACTGCCTCCACAACCACACCGGCACCCCCATCCTCACCACTGCCCAGCAAAACCAATCCGGTTCCCCAGATGTCCCCAGGGTCCTCGGACAACCAGTCCTCAAGTCCTCAGCCAGCACAGCAGAAGCTCAAGCAGCAAAAGAAAAAAGCATCGTTAACATCAAAGGTGCAGACCAGTGGTGGGGAGGGAGGCATTGAGTTGTGTAAGAGCTGCAGATACAGCCATTTGGGCTGCTGAGGGAAGGGTTTGGCCTTCCTGCTGTTAGCATTGAGTGTTTGTGGGGATGATGGGATTGTGTGCCTGCCTGGGTTGAACAGCGTAATTCAGGGGCTGCAAGCCTGTAACAGCCACTGTGTGCTGGGAAATGTGGGTATTAAAGTAATTCTCTGGGCTAATGATTCACCAGGAATGATTGAGCCGTTTTGTTGTTCCTCCCTTGCAGATCCCTGCACTTGCAGTGGAAATGCCTGGCTCGTCGGATATCTCAGGGCTAAACCTGCAGTTTGGGGCGTTACAGTTTGGTTCAGAGCCTGTTCTTGCTGAGTACGAATCAACGCCCACGACCAGTGCCGCTGTTAGCCAGTCTCAGAGCAGCCTCTACACCAGCTCGGCCAGGTGAGGACCAGGAGCCTGCTAATCCAAGCAGGCAGCTTTGGACATTTGCTGGTCCTGTGGACTTGAGTTGTGCATACCAGTAGACCCTTTCTGACTGTGCTGTGGTCATAAAGGGGGGACAATGTATGCAACAGCAAAGCACAAGTTGCCAGCAGACTCATCGGGCGCTCTGTGGCTCTTTGGCCTGCGGTACTTGCACAGAAAGCAGTTTTCCTGCTGCTCTGAAACTGTGTTGTTGGAAACACAGGAGGGGAAACCCCAGCACAACTGCTCCATGTCTCTGATGAACAGATTCTGAATGCTTTGTCCTTCTTTTTGCCTGGCAAACTAGAACACAGTGGGGTAGGTGTATCTATGGTGATGGTGCATTTGTCTTCAGTTGGGCTGACCCTTAAGTAACAGGCCAGTCCACTGAGTACTGGGACCTGAGAGGTGGCAGCTCATGAAGTGTTGCCCAAGGCACAGCAGTATGTGAGGCAAAGCTGCAGCTGGATGTCCATGGTTGGGCTAGCCCTACTCTCTGGACATGTTTCTTTGCCTGGCTGCTTCATGTAGTGCCTTTATACTGATGCTTGGGGCTTTTTATATTGAGTATTTGAAGTGAAGAGCCCAGTCTGGGTCAGCAGCTTACAGCAGGGCTGTTTTGGAGGAAAATGGAGGAAACACTTTTTTTTCCCCCCCTTTTTGCAGTGAATCTTCATCCACAATTTCGTCCAATCAAAGCCAGGAGTCTGGTTACCAGAGTGGCACAATACAGACAGCAACATTTACCTCCCAGAACAGTGCTCAGGGACCACTGTACGAACAGAGATCCACCCAGACGAGGCGATACCCAAATTCTATCTCTTCCTCGCCCCAGAAAGATCTGACCCAGGCTAAGGTAAGAGAAGAGCTTTGCTCACCTGTTGTGCTGAGTGAGCCTGTGTGAAGTGTCTCAGAAAGTGAGGCTGGAGGATCACAGAACCATTTGATAAGCCATTCAGCTGTGTGGCTCGTGGGCTGTTATCAGAGCTCTCTTCTGGATGCTGTGTTCTGTGCCTGGGACTGGACCACTGGGGTTAACAGTAGTCAAGTTGATTGCAGGGCATGTGTTGTCATGTGCAGCTACCCTGCTAGAGAGTGGCATGCAGACAAAGAATTTTGTTTTGTGTTAAGGAGTTGATTCTTGTATGCTGTACACCAACTCAGTAACATCAGGTTTGGCTAATGAACTTGGACTGAGAATGTTGAGGCAGTCTAACTACCAGCAGCAGAGAAAATTCTTGCACTGATTTCTCAAATATACACTTGAGGACCATGCTGGTATGGGACTAGACCTTGGGACTGACCCAAACACAGTCTGGTGACAAATGCTGGTAGCAGGACATTTTCATAACTACACAGGGGAGTGTGTGAGAGAGGTGCCACTAGCTTTGCTCTGGAAATGCGCTGTAATAATGCCCGGTCCTTCTTTCTCTTCCTCAGAATGGTTTCAGTTCTGTACAACCCACGCCATTACAAACAACACAGGCTGTTGAAGGTAAGAGTCTTACCAGTACAGCTGGTGTCCTGCATCTGTTGTGCTTGTGTTCTCTGCTTTGAATGAGAAGCTTTCTGTGCTCATAGCAAGTCCTTTCCTTGCTCAACTAATTGCTGCCATTCAGATTATTTCTTTGCCTCAAAGCATTCAGTTTTCTGCTGATCCTTAAAATCCTTAAAGGGTCACACATGAAAATAATTTACTCTGCTTTGTGTGTGGAAGGCACTTCATCTGTAGGTCTTGAAGCTCTTTGAAGAGGCAATGGTAGTGTTGGAGTAAAGTGAGATGTAGAACACAATCATAAATGTTTAACTGTTTGGCAGCACTGAGGGAAGCCCCAAATCTCCTGGCACCTCTAGCTGAGCACTTGCTGATCCTTGCCCTTGTGTTACCCTCTGGAAATTGCCAGTAGCTGTCTTTAACCAGAAGCTTCTGTTCTCAGGTGCTACAGGCCCTGCAGTGAAATCCGACTCCCCCTCTGCTCCCAGTATTGCACCTCTCAATGATGGGGTGTCTGCATCATCCTTGCTGACAACAGCCAGTCAACACTCAACAGCTTTGAGCAGCCTGAGCCACAGCGAGGAGCTCCCCAGTACAACCACTGCCCAGCTCAGCAGGTGAGTGAGTGGAAGGGCTGGATTTCTGAAGAAGCAGAACTAGAAGCAGGAATCCATAGCAGACATCAGAGTCTGTCTCATGTGATGAGGAAGACTAAGATGACTCATCCTATTCAAGCAGATGGGAAATAGGATGGTGCTACCAGTGTTGACTCTTATCTTGGTCTGATAGTGTTCTATTTCTCTTCTGTCAGTGCATTACCCACCCAGCAGAACAGTCTGTCCTCATCCACATCCTCTGGGCGAACATCAACTTCAACTCTTCTGGTGAGTCTGGGTATGCTCTCACCCTGTGTACCCCATTTCTGCTCAGCTTGGTGGCATCTGCTGAGGTGCCTGACCTTGGGGCCTGGTTGTGACAGGCTTCTGACTGTCCTGCTGGAGTTTGCATGCTCTGTGGAGAGAGATGGCAGGATTTATGTCAGAATGCTGTCTGTGCAGCTGTGGCTCAAGGCTGTTGACACCCAGCCTGTTTCTGACTGAGCAGCACTTTCTTTTGAGCCTTTAGTAGCCCTTGAAGGTGCTGCAGAGTCAGAGCTACATGTCAGAGCCAACTGCTAGCTGATGCAGTGAAACCAAATATCTCTACTGCTGGAGCTCTTGTAGTGCGGTTCCTGGGTATTGGCTTCTGCAGCAGAATAAATCACCCTGCTGCAAATGCAGTGTCAAGCCCTGCTCTGCTCTTCAGACGTGTTGGGGTGTAACCATGAGAGAGGTTTGTAGGCATTAGGGATTGGCTGCTGTCAGGACTGTGGACTGAAGCCAGGCTCACTGCAGAAACATCCAGATGCAGACAGAAGTGCATAATGTTCTGCACAGAGAGTGTCCTGTGGTACCTGTGCACTTGTTTCCATCTGCCTGATCCCCTGCTCTTCCCTTCCTTCCCTAGCACACAAGTGTGGAGAGTGAAGCAAGCCTCCATTCTTCTGCTAGTACTTTCTCCACGTCCTCCAGCACGGTGTCAGCTGCCCCACCGGTGGTCAGCGTTTCCTCCAGCCTCAGCAGTGTCAGCAGCCTGGGCCTCAGCCTCAGCAGCAACTCCACGGTGACGGCCTCAACTCGCAGTTCTGTTGCGACCACATCAGGTACTTTCCCGGGTACTGTTGTACCAGAGAAGGGTGTGAGGGCTATGAGAATGAGCTTCTGCTGTTTGCTTCATTATGAAACTTTTCCTTTCTCTTCCTTATTCAGGAAAAGCCCCTCCCAATCTCCCTCCTGGAGTCCCGCCGTTGTTGCCTAATCCATACATCATGGCTCCAGGGTTGCTACATGCCTATCCGGTGAGTGGAACTTTGCAGTGGTGTCATGCCACCAGGTCCCTCCCAGCTCCTTCTGCATCAGGGAGGGGATATAGCATGGTGGGGAAGCTATAAACTATGGCATAGCCCAGCACACTGCCTTGATCAGGCAGAGTTTGGACCTGCTGTTTTTAAATTATTTCAATGTGCCCGTGGAGGTAAATGTGTTATGATCCTGGAGCAGAGGCTACGTGCATGTTCTCTGCAGCCTCTCCAGCCTTTGAAGAGCCCTAGGGCAGAGCACAATGTAGGGAAGAACAGAGCTGTGTTAGAAACGTGATGTGACAAAGGGCAATCAAGGCAAGGGTAGCAATGGCCACAAAGTCTAGGGGTTGTGTGTCACACCCTCTCCTAGAGGTGAAGACAGATTGCAGTTTTAGGATGATTTCTAGAGAAAAACTGAGTGGCTTTATGGTCTGGAGCACTTTCCTTTGAGCAACTCACAGAAACTTCTGGCCTCTGTGTAGAGCCTCTGCCTGCCTGCACCTGGTGGCTCGTGTGGCTGCTCACCCAATAACTTCTGACTTTCTCTCACATTTATCTAAATGTTTAATCTAAGATTAGATGTCCTTATGTAGTCTATGTCCCTGATGTCATCTCTGGCTCTTTTTCTAGCCACAGGTGTATGGATATGATGACTTGCAAATGCTCCAGACGAGATTCCCATTGGTAAGTACTGCAGAATGACAAGGACATGCCTCTTCCACTGGTGCTGCTTGGGCAGAGACAGGTCAGCTGTGGGCAGCCCTGAAGAGCTGGCAAGATAGGGTGCGTGCTGTGTGGATGCACCTCTCAGTAGCAGCAGTGATGAGTTAATGAGTTGCTCCTTGGCTCACGTGGAGTCTGCAGCATGAGTTACTCATGCAGCAGTATTCCTTGTAGAGCCAGGGAGCACGAGTTACAGCAGCAGGGCTGTTACAGAGATTCACCTCTGATCCATGACCAAGCCAAGTGACTAAATACATGATGAGAATGGGCTTTATTTAGCCCATGTTAGTTAAGACATGTCCACTTTCTTGTGGAGAGTGGGGGAAGTCCAGGCAGTTTAAGAACCGCATACCAGTAGACCTTATCTGGTTCTTCTAATAGCCAGGTGAGGGGGATGGTACATGCTACAAAAACCTGGGGCTGTTGTAGATCATGATCAGCCTGGAAGTGGCTGGTTGAACTGCAATACTCAGACATACCTTACAGTACAGAAATTCCTCTCTCCCAAAAGATACTGCTTTGCACTTTGGACAGAGCTGATAAAATGTCTTCTGTTTTTATTCATCAGGATTATTACAGCATCCCATTCCCTACACCCACCACACCACTGACTGGAAGAGATGGCAGCCTGAGCAGCAATCCATACTCTGGTAGGGAAAAAGGCTGTTTTGATTCCCATCCCATCAGGGTCTATGCTGCTTCTACTGTGTCTGTGTCCACTGGACCTGCACTGTGCCTCCTGCACTGCTTTTGGTTTGGAGCATGCTTCTCACAGTTAAACTGTTTCCTTCCCTTTGAGCATCTGGTTGTGTCAAGGTCTGATACTGGGAAGAAGTGGGCAAAGTTGGAGTTAATGGGGCAGTTGGAAAGGGAGTGAGGAAGGGCTGAAATATTCTACAAGGCCTACCACTGGGGGGACTGCTTTCCAGGTTGTGAGGCAGGTGGTGAACAGCGCTACTCAAGCACTGAGAGTAAAAATAGAAAGAAACAAAATATGGAGATGTTACTATTTTTTTTCCTATGGGATGGTCTTATGGAGAAAGTAAATGAGAAATCTGGGACCTGTCAAACTCAACACAAGCACTCAGTGGGTGTATGACCTCTCAGTTACCTTGGTGAATGTGTTAATGCACTGCCAATCCACAGTGGGCAGTGACTATGCTGAGCTTTCATATGCTTCAGGAATTATTGCACTTGTAGGTTTGCCTCTTTTCTAGCACCACTTCTCAGCTTTGGCAAGAGCTGGTTTGTGTGGAAGTGCTTTTGCCCAGCTGAGGTTGAAAAGCCAAGCTCAGAGCATGGCACTATGTGAGCTCTGAATAGGAGAGTGTTTGCATGGAAGAGCCAAGCAGGTACTCATTAAAATCAGCACAGGGAGCTTCCCCCAGCCCTGCAGCCAAGCTCTGCACAGCCCAGGCAAGATCTGGGTTGTGTTCAGTCCTGCTGCTGGTGCATTGAGTGGGATGAGGGACAGCTCTAGCATCAAGCTGTGCTAGCAGGTTTATCCAGTGATGGACTGTAGGCTCATCTATTGTGGCTTCCTTTGTCTTCTGTAGTTCTGTTAGGGCCAAGGAGCAATTAACAGTTTCGCCTTATCAGTGTGCAAAGTTCTCAAGGCCACAGTCCTTGGCACTGGCAGGAGGTGGGGTGGGAAGGGGCAGGTGATTGAAGTTGTTGTTTAAAAATAGACTGGGTCACCTTTGCACTGACTTGGAATAGGCCAGGATCTAGCATCTGTCCTTCACTCTTACCTCCTCTATTTCAGGTGACTTAACAAAATTTGGCCGTGGTGATGCCTCTTCCCCTGCTCCTGCAACAACTCTGGCACAGCCTCAGCAGAGCCAGACCCAGACTCACCACACCACGCAGCAGACGTTCCTGAACCCGGCGCTGCCTCCTGGCTACAGTTACACCAGTCTGCCATACTACACAGGGGTACCAGGGCTCCCCAGCACCTTCCAGTACGGGCCCGCCGTGTTCCCTGTGAGTTTCCCACAGGCAGGGTGGGGAATTTGGATGAAAAGGTGGCGCAGTAAAGCCTCTCCTCACTCTCTTCCTCTCTGTTCTGCAGGTTGCTCCTACCTCTTCCAAGCAGCATGGTGTGAATGTCAGCGTCAATGCATCAGCAACCCCTTTCCAGCAGCCCAGTGGCTATGGCTCCCATGGGTACAGCACTGGTAAGAGACCCACTGGAAAGAGCACTTTGCACAGCAGCAGGGCTTGCTCCCAGTCTTACTGGCTGTGATAAGGAATGCTGTCTTACAGCAGTAGTAGAGAAAAATGCCAGGGGTGCTGCTCCCAAGTAGTTTGATTATCCTTAGAAAGACCCAGGATTGTTCTGCATCTGGGTCCAGGAGCAGGTCTGAGGATTTTAGATCATGAAATGCCCTCTTCTGTGCCCTGCAGTCAACTGTCTGGGCCCTTGGACCACTATCAAAAGCTTAAGATGCTGAATTCTTTGGTTTGTTGGTTTTTTAACTGATTGTATGTTATTAAGAAAACAGCAGTTCTGGATTTGAACTTGTTTCCCACCAATGTTTGGCAGACACTTTCTAGTGAGGTGTCCTTGATTCAAAGATGTGGGGAGGTCATGAGCCTGCTGCCTGTTCTGGTACTTGGCTGATATCTGACTGACTTACGAAGGCCTGCATTTGGCTCCCTCTTCCAGTCTTTCAATTCCTTTTATCACATTTTTCACTGCATTAGAACCCTTCAAGATAGTATTTTCTCTTTGCCAAGGTATTTCAGCTTTGTACCAGGATGCCTGTGCTGAGTCCTTCAAATTGCTTTCATTTCAGCACTTTATTGTAGGCATTAAATGATGGCTGACGTGTCTTCTGGGCCACCTTTTTTTATGGACAGCCAACATCCCATGGATACTTGTGTTGTCAGTCACTGCACCAGCCAGCCCAGCCCACAGCTGAGTTGCCTTTACATGCAATCGCCTGTTTTACACCTGAGGAGCTTTTGGGCTGTTCTTGCTACTTTCCCACATGCTGTGGGTTTGTTTCCCTGTGTTCTGCAGCTCTCTTCAGACCTGCAGTTTTCCATGTGTTTCTCTGGGTGGCAACCAGCCCTTCAGCTGGTTTATGGAGGTGTTTTGAAATAGTGTATGTTCAGAGCAAAATAACTTATATTCGTAGGGGCGCTTTGCATGTGATCATGCCAGGGCCTGGCTGCCCAGGCCAGTCTGTCTGCAGATCTTCTCTGACCACTGGAACACTCCACCAGGTCCTGCTGGTGTTAGCAACAGCCATCTTCTGTTGACCAAACACCCACCTCTCCCTTCTCCCCAGGTGTATCCGTGACATCCAGTAATACAGGTGTGCCAGACATCTCGGGCTCTGTCTACTCCAAAACTCAGGTTAGTGTTTGTGAGTGCTTCTTGCATTGCTGGGGAGGAAGAAGCCAAGCTCTGAGACAGCCTCACTGGGCAATGAGATATCTTTCCCTTTGGATCAGTCAGCCAGGGAAAAGGGAAATGCTTGACTTTTCTCAGCTTACAGCAATTCCAAGCCCAGAAAGAGCCATAGGAGGAGATTTTATTTGTTCTCTATAGCACATACTGATTCTGGGCCTGTGTTGTGTAGAGATGGGGGTGGGCACACTGTCAGCTGGGCTCCCAGCCCTTATTCTGCCCTTGGCATTTCCTTCTTAGCAATCCTTCGAGAAGCAGGGATTTCACACTGGAACCCCAGCAGCCTCCTTCAACCTGCCTTCGGCGCTGGGCAGCGGCGGCCCCATCAACCCTGCAACAGCAGCAGCATACCCCCCCACCCCCTTCATGCACATCCTCACCCCGCATCAGCAGCCTCACTCGCAGATCCTCCACCACCACCTGCAGCAGGATGGGCAGGTAAGCAGTGCCCCTGACACCTCAGCCCCTTGCTGGGCTATTGCCTAGAGCTCTTGCTCCCCCTTTATTTCCTTGGTCCCTCTCACTCTTCCTGCCTCCCTCCCTCATGCTCTGCAGCAGACACAGGCAGTGACATGCACATGCTCACACCTGCACATACACACAGGGCCAGTAAGAGGATAAGGTGAAAAAGGAAGGCCTGGGGTGTGGGCCTGCTTTGCCAGGGTGGGTATTCAGCACCACCCCCCTGCTGCTGGGCTGCACTAGGTATGGTCAGGTAGTGCCCCCTCACGCAGACACATCTGGGGCATCCCGACTTCCCCCATCCTCAGAGGGGCAGCTCCACAGGCCAGCACCAAAGGGGTTACTTGCCATAGCCACAAGCCTGCAGGAGCTTTCAGGTTTAACCATGGATTTCTATTGTCATAGTTTGTCCCTTTATTTTACATATCCTGGTACTGCAACAGCTTCCATATTTGCAGATGATACTGTGCTGCCAACGCCAGCAGGAAGATCAGGTAATGAACTCTCTGAAAATGCATTGCACTTGCCCTGGGCTCTGCCCCCGCCCCTAAGGCTCCCCAGGATCACATAGTCCCTTCCTTCTACCCCATGGCCCTGCAAGACGAGAGAGGCCTTCAGTCAGTATGTACACACACACACACACAAACCTGTGCGCGGACACAACCTGCACCAACCCTTCCCCATCTCCCTTCTCCGTGCTGCTCAGCAGCCAGCACTGCTGGTCTGGAGCAAGGAGCAAGGTGTGGAGCTGAGGGAGGGTGCTGGGGCACAGGCGGTGCAGCTGCGAGGTGCTGGAGGCAGCCCCAGTGCCAGGGAGTTCAGCTGGGCTGCGGTGCATCGGCAGCTGCTGAGGAGCTGTCACCTGGAACATCTGGCCAGGGCTGTCTTCTGGGGCCCAGGCATGCCAGCCTTGCCCTTTGGAGTGGGCTGGGGCTGGTTCCCCTGCATTCACCACCCACTTCTCCTTCTGCCCTTTCCTGCAGAGCGGCTCCGGGCAGCGCAGCCAAGGCAGCTCCATCCCCCAAAAATCCCAGGCCAACAAGTCCGCCTACAACAGCTACAGCTGGGGTGCCAACTGAGGCCGGGCCCCCTCGTCACCACTTGCTTCCGGAAGAGAATCTCAGTGACCCCGATGATGAGGAAGGATCCCAGGGAGGAGAGAGCCCTGCGGCGGAGAGCACCTGGGCCCCAGCCCTGGCAGGGCCCCGCAGGGCAGGCCGCAGGCACCTCTGCGTTGTCTGTCTTCAGCCACTTTCCTGTTGTATGTAATATAGAATTTGTATTTTTTTCTTTTTTTTTTTTCCTTTTTTTTTTTTTTTTTT
>VRYO01000348.1:1124381-1140002 GCA_009812075.1 Sialia sialis
TTTTTTTTGGTTTTGTTTTGTGGGGGTTTTTTGTTTGATTTGTTTTTTTGGGGATTTTTGTTTCTTTGGTTTTTTCTATGCAGTCCAGATCTTGTATTTTTCAGTTCCACCTGAATCCCTTCAGCTGCAGCCCCAAGCGGGGATTTACTGAAGAGAATAAAGATCACAAAGTGATGTGTGTATTTTTTCCACCTTCTCAGCCTCGTTCCCTATTTTTGGTGCAGGGGGTGGGCAGCCCTGGGCAGTGGGGGCAGTGCTTCCTCCCCACCCCTCCCCAACTTCTTGCTAGTGTTTTTGTCCCCTCCTTTTGTGGGTTTTTCCTTTTCCCAGGATGCCAGCACAGGGTTAATGCTCCTGTTCTACCTCTCCCTTCTCTGAGACACTCACCCTTCATTTCTGTGTTATGTCCTCACTGCTCTGGTGCTGCTGGTCCTCCTTTTGGAGGTTGAGGGGTGCTCTCCCCATGCTGAGGCCATCGGGACAGGCACGGGAGAGCAGTGAGCACTGGTCCAGCAGTGGTCACTGAGCTGCCCTTGACCCCGATATGCAGAAAATATTATAATTCTATATATGAGAAGTGACACTTGTAAAGTAGGTATGCATTTATTTAATGCTGAGGTGCACGGGGATAGCTCTTCCCAAAGCATTCACCACGAAACTTCACACTACTGCTGTTTATTCCCTGAAAGTCTGGTCTTATACAATACACCTAATACATCTTCATGCCCTAGCCCCACAGAGTCTCGCCTACCTTTGTATTAAAACCCCCAATTCAGGGGTCTCAGAGGCTTCCAAACCCTTCATTGTACTCAGAACTTTTCAACTTTGTCGCTGGAGCGTGCATCTTAGCTTTTATGGGCACATTTCAGACCTTGAGATTAGTTCTTGTTGGTTTACCAGTGATAAATCCAAAAACTTAACTTTGTGCCTCTCGCCCTCTTTACAAGTTCTGGCTCTGTTTATCACAAGCCAGTCTGCCTCTCCTCCCGATTTTTGCAAGAACAGTAACGGTTAGACATTCCTTATCATTTTGCTTAGCTCATTTTGATGAATTAATCCTTACTCTTCGCTTCCCTGTCTCCCCCTGTGCTCCCCCTCAGCCGCCCAGCTGCAAGGTAAGGGGCTAGGGCTTTGCGGGGCGAAGTTGGAGCCTTCCTGTGTAGAGTGGGCCTGGTGGGGGAGCGGCAGGGCTGAGCGAGACTCCCGGAGCTCAGCTGGGCCGCAGCCAAGGGCTGTGGGAGCACAGGTGCCGTCGGACGGAGCCCGCTACCCCGCCGGTTCCGGCAGCACCGGCCTGCACGAGCACACACTCCCCGGGGCAGCCTGTGCGGCCGGGCACGGGGCCCCGCGGTCAGACGAGGAGGGCTCCGGCCCGTGCGGGTCTCGGGGGCCCCACCGGGCACCGGGGACGACCCAAGCCGGGCCCCGCTGCCGAGGCGCCTCGCGACACCCGGCGGCGCTTTACGGCCGCGGCGCTTGGCGGCAGCGCGACCCGGGCGCTGCGGCGGGGACTGGGGAGAGGGGCCCTGAGCGGCATGAGCTTCTACGACGTGTTCCGTGGCTTCTTCGGGTTCCCGGGACGCTGCAGGTAACCGGCACCCCGCCCGTCCTCGGGGTCCCCGCGGGCCTGCCAGCACGAACTCTGTCCCTCTTTTAACCCCCGGCTGCCCCAACGGCCGCGGCCCTCCCCGGTTGCTCCGGGCTGTGCGGGTCTCTCATTGCCGCGGTGCCGCAGACCCCGGGATCCGCTGTTCGGCGGCGCGGCGTGGGACGAGGAGGAGGAGGAGGATGGCGGCCCGTCCGTGTCGCAGCCTCCCCGGGACTTCGGCTTCGGATTCAGCCCTGGCTCGTCCCGAGGCGCCTTTGAGGAGCTGTTCCGGGACATGGGCGAGCTCCTAGGCGCCCTGGGGGGGTTCTGGGCCGAGCCCCAGCAGCCTTTCGGTGGGTACGGGAAGGGCTGAGCGGGACTCTTGGGGCCGCTCAGAGCCCCTCGGCCTGACCGACGCCCTTTTGCTGCCCAGAGCCTGCCCTGCCCGGCCCCAGTGAGGGCAGCTCAAGGCGACCGCTGAGGGACTCGATGCTGAAACACCCGGTGAGTCCCTCTGCCAGCGCGGCTCCGGGGGTGCCGGCGATCTGACCCGGCCATGGAGACCCTTCCTAGGGGTGGGCTCAACAATTCAAGGCAGCTCTGTGCTGTTGCTCCAGTGTCGTGCTTTGCCTCCCATCACTGGTGTCAGTGGTATGTGGCTTTGTCTTGCAGCTGGAAGATGCTCATCAGGCTCCTCCTGGCATCAAGGAAGATCAAGGTGGGTGCTGGGAGCAGGGGCTGGGGGCCCTCTGCCCTCCCTGCTCCACCCGCCTGTGCTGCCACAGCCTCTGGGCCATGTCCCCATGCCGCAGCCACCATCTTACATCTCCCCCCAGACCTGGACTCCCAGGTCTCCTCCGTGGGGCTGGAGACCATCCTGAGACCCAACGAGCCCAAGTCCCACTCTTACTTCCAGAGTGTGTCTGTCACCAAAGTGACTCTCCCTGATGGGGTGAGTGTCCCTGCACGTGCAGCAGGGCTGTGGGAAATCTGGGGACACCATCCCCGTGGCTGGGCAGTCTCTTAGGGCTCGGCACTCTGCACAGGCAGTAGAGGAGCGCCGCACTGTGCAGGACAGCCAGGGTCGTCGGGAGACAACAGTAACGCGCCGGAGGGGGGACCAGGCCTTCATCACCACCACCAAGGAGGATGGGCAGAACAAGGACTATCGGGAGGAGGTGGTCAACATGGATGACCGTGAGTGAGGGTCTGGGGAGGATGTAAGGAACGGCCAGGGGCCCCACTGAGAGTGTTTTCCCTGCCCTCCCAGGGGAGCTGGCACAGTTTGCTGGCACGTGGCCGCAGCAAGATGAGCTTCGTTCTTCCAATCTGAGCGACCCCTCATCTGTGCTGGGCAGCTTCTTCCGACGCTGGTTCTCGAGTCGGTAGCTGTGTCCAGTCCTGACTGAGCAGTCCAAAAGAGTGACAGGTACAGGCTGGGGGAAACCTGGGCTTTCCAGGCCTGTCAGAGCAGGCAGTGGGCAGCATCCTCTTCTCACCATCTGTTTTTGTTGTAGATGGGTCAGATCTTGCTGGGAAGTGGTGCCTGGGCTGGAGGCTACCCACCTTCTGCAGCACTGCAGAGCTACAGAGACCCCTGTGGGGGCCAAGTATATGTGTGTATAGAGCAATAAAGTCTATTTATGCTAAACGGTGACCTTTCATGCTCCTTCAGACTGGAATCTCATGTGTTTGGAGGTAGATTCCCCTGCCCACCAGGATGACTTTGGGAGCCTGCTTCAGAGGTGCAGGTGGTTGCCAGGCTCTGAGTGCCTGCACTGCTGCCTTCTTACCTCCCTCTCCTATTTCCCTGCCTGATGCTGTGCTAATGCATCTCTGGGATCACCCTTGAGGGCCTGGCCCAGCCTAGAGGCCTTTCCAGGGCCTCTTCAGTTTTGACTGCAGTTGTGGCTTAGGCAGGAATGTGGCTGGGATAAAGGGGGTTTCTGGCCAGGAAATAACTGTGCCTGCTCACCTGAGTCCCCACGGCCACTTGGGGATCAGAATGTTCCCACTCAGCCTGGCCCTGCTGGGGTGCAGCATTGTCACACGGTGTCCCTGGCCCCACACAGGACTCTGGTCCCTGTCAGGCGTCTCCCTCGTGCAACCATGATTGGTTTAAAGTCTGCACATTATCACCCACCTGGCTCTGGGGCTCATAAAATCTGCTGCTAATGAGACATATACACACTGCCACCACTGCCACTGCTGTCACCGCTGTCACCGCTGTCCCCACCCGGTGAGCACTATGAGCACCGCTGCTTTCTTGACAAAGGTCCGGGGTCTGCTGCACATCCGGAATCGGCTGGCACGGGAATGCCTGGCTGAGCTGCTGTCCACCTTTGTGCTCATAGTAAGCAGGGCACACAAGTGGGCTGGGGTTGGGGGAAAGCGTGTAATGGGGCTGGGACAGGGCTGACAGTGGGGTGGTGGCAGGCGCCAGGGGTTCCAGAGCTCTGCTGCTTGCCCCTTGGGGTTGGAGGGGTTTGAGGCTGCACCATGCTCAAATGTGCAACTCAGCACTGCCTGTCCTCCTGCTTGGACCCTGTTCCCAGCCAGGGTGTGGTGCTGAGCAGTGTGTGCCGCGATACCTCCTGTCTCAGAGCAGGCAAAGATTGGGGCTCTGGTGCCGTTCTTAGCATTTAGGCTGCATCCCACGATGGTGAATGGTGTCTCTGAGGCTATGTTGTGGCGCCTCTTTCCCAACACCTCCCCACAGAAAGCAGTTTACCTAATTGCTTATAATTTGGTTGCTTTGCCATCAAAGTGAAGGCAGTAACCACCTCCCTGCCAGTCCCTGTCTGATGTCCAAGGATGGGGAGCAAAACCAGGGGGCAGCACCAGCACAGCCCTTGCCTTGCTGCCCTGCAGTATCAGCGCTGGGAGGGTCTCCGCACAAGGCCACCAGGGCTGAGGTGGGGCTACATCCCTTTTCTCCAGGTAATCACCCTGGGCTGTTCTGCCCAGAAGATCGCCTTCGATGACACGAGGGGGAACGTCATCACCGCTTATGTGGGAAGCGCCATTGCTGTCATGGTGGGCGTCTACGTAGCAGGGGGAATCTCTGGTGAGACAGAGGAAGGGATCCCAGCTCTTGCTATCCCCTTTCTCGAAGTCCCCCAGGACCCTCTACTCCCAGCCCTTCTCCCTATTCCATTGCAGGGGCCCACATGAACCCGGCATTCTCCTTAGCCATGAGCCTGACTGGGGTGTTTCCCTGGTGGAAACTTCCCATCTTTGTCGTTGTGCAGACCGTGTCATCTTTCATAGCTGCTGGAGCTGTTTACATCCTCTACTATGGTATGGGGGCAGTAGTGTTGGGCAAAGGAACCCCATGGTGACGTTTGGGTGGTCAAGGTCTATGGACATGCTCTGCCTCTGCCCCCAGATGCCATCTGGAACTACAGCAATGGGACCCTTACTGTCTCTGGCCCCCGAGAAACTGCCTCTATCTTTGCCACCTACCCAGCTGAAGGTGTCTCCATTGCCAATGGTTTCTTGGACCAGGTGGGTGCCACTGTCAGCTCCACCAGCCCCCTCAGTCCCCGTGGTGCTGAGCTGCTGCCTTCTCCTCGCAGGTGATCGGTACAGGGGTGCTGCTGGTAGGTGTCATGGGCCTCATGGATGCCCGCAACAAGCCTGTCCCCAAGGGCCTGGAGCCAGTGGTTGTGGCTCTCTTGGTGCTCTCCATTGAGTGTTCCATGGGTGCCAACTGTGGCTGCCCCCTGAACCCTGCGAGGGACATTGGGCCCCGGCTCTTCACCTATCTGGCAGGTTGGGGTCCGGAGGTCTTCAGGTGCGTAAAGGGAAGGGGGTGAAGTGGGGATGGCAGGGATGATGCTCAACCCACCCTGTCCCATTCTCAGGAGGGGCAATGCGTGGTGGTGGGTGCCACTGATAGCACCGATGCTGGGGGCCTCCGTGGGCACATTCGCATACCAGCTCTGTGTGGCTTTCCACCACCCAGACGAGGACAGCGAAGTTCTGCCAGAGAAGGACGCCATCGTTCTAGTCAACACCAAATTCAATGCAGATATTGGGACATTGCCCAAGCAAAAGGACACTGGGGAGACAGCGCCTGCCATGTATCCCCCACCACCTGGCACCAACAGCACAGTCTCCCCCACAGTCCCTGCCACAACATTAAAAGAGTCCTGAGGTCACGGTGTGTCTTGTCTATGGACATGAGGGTGCAGGAATATGCTGGAGGCCGTGGTCCCCAGCCCCCAGGGAAGGCCAGCCAAGCCTGGCTGGTGTGAGGGTTGCTCCACCGGACCTTGGTGTGTCCCCAGGACCCCCGGCACTGCCCCCTGGCAGCCTGTGGGGCTGTCTCTGGCCCCCTGGATCCGCCCCACAGCCCAGCACGCCGCCGGGGTTGCAGTCCGGGCCGCCCCCCGCGGCCGCGCTCCGCCGCTTCCCCGCGCCCCCCACCTCACTTCCGCCGCCGACCGGCGCCGCCGCGGCCATGGGGAGCTGAGGCGGCGGCAGAGGCAGCGGCCCCGGCCCGGCCCGGCCCGGCCGCCCGCTCCCCATGGGCTGCGGGGCCGCGGGACATGGAGCGGTGCGCGGCCCACCGAGCCCCGGGTAAGCGGGCCCGGGTGAGGCCCGGGTGGATCCCCGCCGGGCCCCAGTGCGGCCGTTGCCCCAGTAACGCGGCGGGGCGGGGCGGGAAGGCCCGGGCCGGGCCGGGCCGGCAGCGGCAGCTCGGGCGGGGGCCGGAGCCGGGGCCATGTCCCGGGAGATGTCCGAGAAGTGGCAGTGGGTCCGCGACCCCGGCGGGTGCGGGGTGGGCACGGCGGGGGAGCAGAAATGGGGGCTGAGGATGCAGAGATGAGGGGGCAGGGCTGCAGCTAAGCGGGACCGGGACTGCAGAGTTTACGGGGTTGGGGGTGCGGGACTGGCGGTCCAGGAATGCAGCAAAGCAGGACTGAGGGAGCAGAGGTGTGATGTGGGGATGCGGTATCTGAAGGTGCAGGGCTGGAAGGGTCTGGTGACCTCCTGGTGCCAAGCTGGGGGTGCAGATAAGTCAGACAGGGGATCCAGAATCTGGGGCTCTGGGAGTAAATGTGTGTAGAGCTGGGGGTCTAACAGTGCCGCTTTGCGGGGGATCTGGGGATGCAGAATTTGGTGCTGGAGGTACGGTTCTAAGTTCTAGGTGTGCAGAGGTACAGCTCCTGGCATGGGGGAGCACAGGGCCACATGACACAGCTGGGGACACTCCCTATTCCCTGCCTTCTGGGTTTCTGGGACTAGCTTGGCTCTCAGGATGGAGAGGAGATTGGGGTGTCAGGGTTCAGGTCTTGGCGCTGTCTGGCTGCAGATGCAGGGAGTGTCAGGGTGCATGTGGCTGACAGGGTGCTGTGTTGCAGAGGAAGAGCGTCGAGTGCGAGCCAACGCGCGGGAGTACAACGAGAAGTTCCAGTACGCAGTGAGTATGGGGGGGCTGAACTGCTTTCCTGGGGTCCTCGGGCAGGTTTGTGGAGCTGGGATCTGAATCACCCACACCTCAGTGGGGGCCGGGGGAAGATGTTATGGCTACAAAATATATGTTTGTCCCTGAAAAATATGGTGCTGTTGACATTAATGCCAATATGGCTGTGGGACTGGCTGGGCACAGTGCACTCTGTGTGGAGGATTAAGCCCCACATCCATGGCCAAGGCCCAGAACCCTCTGGCTCTGTCCGGATCCCAGCCTGGTCCCACATCCCAAGGTGGGTCATGGGTCAGCTTCTGAAGGTGCCAGGGGAGGGCAGTGCTCACCTTGACCTCCCCCCTCGTTGGAAGTTATCCCTGGCTGTTCCAGAGCTGCCTGCAGAGAGGGGAGAAGGAGGTCTGGATTGTGGCCACCCTTGTGGGGGCCAGGTGCTGCTGCTGGAGGAGGCTGGTCCCAGGGTACCAGCTGGTGAATGAGACTGAGAAATTGGCTTTCCAAGGAAGCTGCCAGAGGTAGCATAGAAGCGGGACCCTGCCCCTCCCCAAAAGAGCACACAGCCCCTGTGATGAGCCACAGCCCTTGTCCTCCAGAGTGATCTGATCTTGGGGAGTTATGGGGCCTCAGCAGCCTGTAAATCCCCTTCTTGCCTCATCTGTCCCCAGAGCAACTGCATCAAGACCTCCAAGTACAACATTGTCACCTTCCTGCCTGTCAACCTCTTCGAGCAGTTCCAGGAAGTGGCCAACACCTATTTCCTCTTCCTCCTCATCCTGCAGGTGAGTGCAGTCCTTCCCTGACTGGGCATAGAGGAGGGCTCCGGGTAGTGTCATACTTTGGAAGTGGGGAGATTTGGCACCCTCGAGCAGGGCAGCATGGGCCTAAGGCTGGCTGGTTCCCATGTAATTCCTGTTCTCTGTCCTCAGCTGATCCCTCAGATCTCTTCGCTCTCCTGGTTTACTACCATCGTGCCTTTGGTTCTTGTCTTAACCATCACAGCTGTCAAAGACGCCACCGATGACTATGTGAGTGGTTCCCCCTGTGCCCCTCTGCCCACAGGGCAGGGGTTGGGATGCTGTGCAGGGGGACAGTGACCAGGGCCAAGGCATTTGAGATGGTGGGGGAGTAGAGGACCCCATCCCCAAGAGGCTGACACTGCTGTCTCTTCCCTCTGCTCCCAGTTCCGCCATAAAAGCGACAACCAGGTGAACAACCGGCAGTCTCAGGTCCTGATCGGTGGAGTGTGAGTGTCATGGGCACAGAGCAGTGGAGGGGGAGCCAGGAACCCTGTGGGACGTGGCACAGGGCAGTGGGCCAGGCAGGGCTCCTTCCTGACTACGCTTGCTTGTCCCTCTACAGCCTTCGGCAGGAGCCATGGATGAATGTCCGTGTTGGAGACATCATCAAGTTGGAGAACAACCAGTTTGTGGCGGTGAGTGCAGCCTTGAGACAAGTATGGTTCCAGCAGGGTGGGTGACACACAGGGACCATGGGTATGTGCCACTCCTGCTTTGCTTTTATGCTCCTCAGTCACTTCCCAGGGTGGGGACATTAGGGACTTCCAGCCTGGAAGTTGCATGTTGCATTTAGGTTGGAGAGTTGGAACCGTGCTGGAGCCATGTTTTGAGCTCTGAAGATCTGAGCACTTGGAGCAATGGTGGCTAGGCTCAGGTGCAAAGGGCACAGGGGGTTAGGAATAACCTTTGCAGATGCTCCAGGGAGTTCCAAGGACATCCAGGCTTCCTTGGGGAAGGCAATGGGGAGCCCCAGTGTTGGCACAACCCTTCACAAGTCTCTCCCAGCAGGCTGACCTCCTCCTCCTCTCCAGCAGCGAACCCCATGGATTATGCTACATAGAGACTGCAGAGCTGGATGGGTAAGTGCCCCTGCTCACTTTGGGAGGTCTGGGAAGGCAGGAGATGGGAGTGAGAGTGGACTGCAGGCAGGGCAAGAGCTGCTGGGCAGCACCTGAGAAGGCTCTTCCTGCCAGGCTGTCTTTAACCCGCATGTGGTGCCTTCTTGCCTGCAGAGAGACCAACATGAAGGTGCGCCAAGCCATCTCCGTCACCGCGGAGCTGGGGGACACCAGCCAGCTGGCTCACTTTGATGGTGAGTGCCTGCCACCAGCCCTCTGCCATGGGGCAGCCCCCACCTTCCTTCTTCCATCACCCTGGGCAGACAAGTACCAGCCACGTGACATTGTCATTCTGTGACTCAAAGCGGATCTCTGGGGAGCCAGAGATGGTGCTGGGAGCACTGGGATGGAGCTGGCCATATGGAGAAGTCAAGTCCCAGCTGAGCCATACTGTGCACCCAGGTGAAGTGATCTGTGAACCCCCCAACAACAAGCTGGACAAGTTTGGTGGGACACTGTACTGGAAGGAGAACAAGTACCCGCTGAGCAACCAGAACATGCTGCTGCGGGGCTGTGTCCTGCGCAACACCGAGTGGTGCTTTGGCCTCGTCATCTTTGCAGGTGAGCTGAGGCAGCAGCTTCTGCTGCGCTGCACAGAGGGGAGGGAAAGACAAAAGACACCCCCTGATGTCTTCCTGCTCCCCAGGACCTGACACAAAACTGATGCAGAACAGCGGCCGGACCAAATTTAAGCGGACAAGCATCGACCGGCTGATGAACACGCTGGTGCTCTGGGTATGCAGGAGGGATACCTGGAAGCCCTGGCTGTGACCCAGTCAGGGCTCTGATGTACTGTCCTCTCCCCAGATCTTTGGGTTCCTGGTGTGCATGGGAGTGATCTTGGCCATTGGCAATGCCATCTGGGAGCATGAGGTGGGCATCTGCTTCCAGATCTACTTGCCCTGGGACGAGGGGGTGCACAGTGCCTTCTTCTCTGGCTTCCTCTCCTTCTGGTCCTACATCATCATCCTCAACACTGTGGTGCCCATCTCGCTCTATGTGAGGTAGGGCAGGGTGCAGAGGGGTTGGGCAGGGGGTGTGTGGGAAATTAGGGGTGCCCTGTGGGGAGGGAAGACAGGGATGGAGATCCACAGGCAGAACGGTGTGTTCTGTGGGTGGGTGTGGGCTGCTCTCCTGGTGACAAGCCATGTCTGCCTTCAGGGATGCCCCAAGACCTGAGGACCCCACGGGTCCCTCAGGGCCCCCTGGCTGTGTCTGTCTGGCTGCTCGTCTCTCCCTGCCCTGGCTGCACGCTGGCTATTTTGCTCTGCCCTCCTACAGCTCCCAGGTTCCTGCACTGTCCCCTTCTCTCTCTCTTTTAATTTCTCTCTCTTTTCGTTCCCCAGCATGGGTTCTGTCACCCTTAGCCCCGAGGTAAGAATGTGTCACCCCCACCCCTCCCACTAGCTCATTGCTCTCTGCCCTGGGGGCTGGGGAGGGGTTCAGGGTTCATAGGTGTATCAGATGCCTGAGGAGCCCTATGGGCTGCCCCCTGGGTGCCTTGCCTGGTCCCTAGCCCTGGCTTAGCGGTGGCTGTCAGCAGGAATGGGTTGCAGGCCAGCCCCCGGGAAGGGTGTGGGAGATAGCAAGCCGTGGGGGGGTGTGTGGGGTGCTGGAGTGCCCAGAGCACTGAGGGTCTGGGGTGGGCATGTGTGTGCCTGTCGCTGGCTCAGCAGAGTGTGCTGCCCTGCCCCAGTGACACCCAGCCATCCTCCCTGTAGCGTTGAGGTGATCCGGCTTGGGCACAGCTATTTCATCAACTGGGACAAGAAGATGTACTGTGCCAAGCGTCGGACACCAGCTGAAGCCCGCACCACCACCCTCAACGAGGAGCTGGGGCAGGTGGAGTACATCTTTTCTGACAAGACTGGCACCCTCACCCAGAATATCATGGTCTTCAGCAAGTGCTCTGTGAACGGGCACAGCTATGGTGAGTGCCGGCTGTCAGAGTTGGCTGGGGCTGTCCACAGAGTGGGGGTGCACTGGCTCTCCACCTCTGTTTGGGGCAATCAGGGGACAAGGGGGCTTAGCTAGAGCATTGTTGGGCAGCAGCAGCTGCCATGGTGTTGGATCTCTGTCGTGGTTAAGTCCGTACCCTGTTTTGCAGGTGATGTGCAGGACATGCTGGGTCACAAGGCAGAGCTGGGAGAGGTAAGGGTGCTGTCAGTTTGATGCCTGCCCATGCCAAGTGCCACCTGGGGTAACCCCAACTTTGCCTCTTTCAGAGGCCAGAGCCAGTAGACTTCTCCTTCAACCCACTGGCGGACCCACGCTTCCAGTTCTGGGACCCCAGCCTACTGGAGGCCGTCAAGCTGGGGGATCTCCATGTGCACGAGTTCTTCCGCCTGCTCTCGCTCTGTCACACCGTCATGTCCGAAGAGAAGAGTGAAGGTAGGCGTGGGGTGGGATCTATCCCTGTGGCTCACAGGACACTGTCACTGACTCCCATGCTGTCCACAGGAGAGTTGTTGTACAAGGCACAGTCCCCAGATGAGGGAGCGCTGGTCACAGCTGCCAGAAACTTTGGCTTTGTGTTCCGGTCCCGCACACCCAAGACCATCACAGTGCATGAGCTGGGTCAAGCTGTCACCTACCAGCTGCTGGCCATCCTGGACTTCAACAACATCCGCAAGCGCATGTCTGTCATCGGTAAGCTCCTGGGCATGGCACAGGGGCTGTGGGGCTGGGAAGGCCACATGGGGCTGCCGCATGGGGCTCATTGTGGTGTGTTGGGGGACCAGTCCAGTGCTGATGGGGATGTGACTGTGGAGGCATTGGCAGGTTGATGGCTGGGAGTCAGAGTGGGACCTGCTCCTGCACCCGTAAGCCAGGCATCTTGTCCACCCCTCTCTGCAGTCCGCAGCCCTGAGGGCAAGATCCGGCTGTACTGCAAAGGCGCTGACACCATCCTGCTGGAGCGGCTGCATCCCATCAACCAGGACCTGAGCAGCATCACCACCGACCACCTCAATGTGCGTGGGACAGGGTCCTGCAGGCAGGGTGGGGAGGAGAGAATGGCTGCCCAGGAGCCTGAGCTGGGCTTTGTGCCCTGTCCTAGGAACACCGCTGGGGACTGGGGATGCCTTCAGTGTCTGCCAGCACACCCAGCTCTGCCCACTTGCAGGAGTACGCTGGCGAGGGGCTGCGGACACTGGTGCTGGCCTACAGAGACCTGGAGGAGAGCTACTACAGGGACTGGTCCAAGCGGCTGCTCCGAGCTGGCAGTGCCCCTGAGGCCCGTGAGGATCACCTGGCTCGACTCTACGATGAGGTGGAGCATGATATGATGGTAGGTGGGCTGGAGGCTGACACTGGGGGTGGCTGGGGACGGCACCTGCTTACCTCCCACCTGTTTGGGTCCCCAAGCTGCTTGGAGCCACAGCTATTGAGGACAAACTGCAGCAGGGGGTTCCTGAAACCATTGCCATCCTGACGCTGGCCAACATCAAGATCTGGGTGCTGACAGGGGACAAGCAGGGTGAGGCGTGACTGAGGTGCTGGCTTGAGATGAGAATGTTTGTGGGCTGGATTCCACTTGCCTGGGATCCCTACTGCTGTCTCCTGAGTGGACTCTGACTCAGCCCCTGGTTTCCTGTCCTCAGAAACAGCTGTGAACATTGGCTACTCCTGCAAGATGCTGACAGATGACATGACAGAGGTGTTTGTGGTGACAGGCCACACTGTGCTGGAGGTGCGAGAGGAGCTCAGGTGAGGGTTGGTGGGCAGAGGGCACAGAACAGTGCCAGTGTGGGGCACAGCTGCGCCTGGGGGAGCTAGAGATATGAAAGAGCCCTGAGATAGAACCCTGTGCCCCCTCTCTCCTCAGGAAAGCCCGGGAGAAGATGATGGATGCATCGCGTTCTGTGTGCAATGGCTTCTCCTACCAGGAGAAACTCTCTTCCAAGCTTACCTCTGTGCTCGAAGCCATTGCGGGCGAATACGCCCTGGTCATCAATGGGCACAGCCTGGTACGCCCTGGGAGTGCCAGGCAGGACAGGGGTCTGTGCCTGGCTGTGCACCATGACCCCAGCTCTCTCTTGCACTTCTTGCAGGCCCATGCACTGGAGGCAGATATGGAGGTGGAATTCCTGGAGACAGCGTGTGCCTGCAAGGCCGTTATCTGCTGCCGTGTCACACCCCTGCAGAAAGCCCAGGTGGTGGAGCTGGTGAAGAAGTACAAGAAAGCCGTCACTTTGGCCATTGGGGATGGGGCCAACGATGTCAGCATGATCAAGAGTAAGGCCTGTGATCTGGGGGACCACAGGAGAGAGAGGCTGTGCCCCTGCACCATCCTGGGGCCCATGGGAGCCTCTGCGCTCACCCCTCTGCCCTGCAGGAACAAAGTGCCTGTGCTGGGGCTGCTGCTCTCATCCCCTGTGCTCCTGGCAGCCCTTTCTTTACCTGTCTCTCCTTCCCTCCACAGCTGCCCACATTGGGGTGGGCATCAGTGGGCAGGAAGGCATCCAGGCCGTGCTGGCCTCCGACTACTCCTTCTCCCAGTTCAAGTTCCTACAGCGCCTGCTCCTGGTGCATGGGCGCTGGTCCTACCTGCGCATGTGCAAGTTCCTTTGCTACTTCTTCTATAAGAACTTCGCCTTCACCATGGTCCACTTCTGGTTTGGCTTCTTCTGTGGCTTCTCAGCACAGGTGGGTTGGTGGCTTTTCCCGCTGGGAGCTGGGGAGGGTTTTCCTGCAGGGTTCCTCGGCTCTGAAGCATGTTCAGGTCTATGGACTCCCTATGGGGACTCATCCTGAGCCAGGAGGCACAGCCTGGCATTCAGCATGCAGTGTGTGAGGAGCCTGTGGTCAGGCTGGGCGGTCCTGGGGGGATGGAGACAGCTCTCTTGTCCCTGCAGCTGTGGGCACAGGGACTTGGGGGCTGGCCAGGGCACAGGGCGGGCAGGTCTTGTGTCCTGCTGAGTACTCTATTCCATACAGACAGTGTATGACCAGTACTTCATCACTCTGTACAACATTGTCTACACGTCGCTGCCTGTGCTCGCTATGGGTGTCTTTGACCAGGTATGGCAGAGGGTAGTGAGAGGTCCCTGGGTACATGAGCAGTCTGTAACGCTTCCCTTCATGCCCACCCTGTGGGAAGAAGGGCTGCCTGGGTGCCTGAGTCAGGCTGTCCTTGTCATTCCATGGGCTGTGGTGGAGGCTGCTCCTGCCCAGGGCTAAAGGGAGGTGCCCATGCCTCCAGGATGTGCCAGAGCAGCGGAGCATGGAGTACCCCAAACTCTATGAGCCTGGGCAGCTGAACCTGCTCTTCAACAAGCGGGAGTTCTTCATCTGCATTGCCCAGGGCATCTACACCTCCATCCTCATGTTCTTCATCCCCTATGGCGTCTTTGCTGATGCCACCCGTGATGACGGTGCCCAGCTGGCTGACTACCAGTCCTTCGCCGTCACTGTCGCCACCTCCCTGGTGATTGTCGTCAGTGTGCAGGTAGGGACGTGGTACTCGGCCCCAGACCCTTGGGGCACCTCAGGCATCCCCTGAGCCCTGTCTCCTCCTGCATCCCCCCCACTAGATTGGGTTAGACACAGGATTCTGGACAGCCATCAATCACTTCTTCATCTGGGGCAGCCTAGCTGCCTACTTCACCATCCTCTTCACCATGCACAGCGATGGCCTCTTCCGGATGTTCCCCAATCAATTCCGCTTTGTGGGTGAGTCCCTGTGGTGCCCCGTGCTCCAGCACGGTGCTGCCTCGGCCTAGCCCTCGCTGGATTCACTCTTTCCCCCCAGGTAACGCGCAGAACACGCTGGCCCAGCCCACGGTCTGGCTGACCATTGCCCTCACCACCGTAGTCTGCATCGTGCCTGTTGTGGCCTTTCGCTTCCTTAAGCTGGACCTGAAACCAGAACTCTCGGATACGGTGAGAGTGGCTGGCTGTAGGAGTGGTCACTGAGGAGAGGTGGTTCCACAGGTCCCTGACCCTACCCTGTGTCCCCAGGTGCGCTACACTCAGCTGGTACGGAAGAAGCAGAAGACACAGCACCGGTGCATGCGGCACGCGGGGCGTGTGGGCTCACGCCGCTCTGGCTATGCCTTCTCCCATCAGGAGGGTTTCGGGGAGCTCATCATGTCTGGCAAGAACATGCGGCTTAGCTCCTTGGCACTCTCCAGCTTTGCCCCCCGCCCCAGCACCAGCTGGATTGACACCCTGCGCAAGAAGAAGGGCTGCGAGGGCAGCAGTGCTGGCAGCCCCAGTGCTGCAGCCGACAAGACTCTCAAATTCTGAGGCTGGAGGGGGTCACGTCCCCTCCAGTGCAGCTGGGGGCTCCCCTTCTCTGCCCCTGGCCCTGGGGAGGACAAAGATCCTTGTCAGCAGGGTCCCATGGTAGGAGCAGAGGTGATGTGGGGGCCAGTGGTGAGGTTTGTAGGAGTCTGGACTGTCGCCTTCTAGCCAAAAATACAGTCTTTCCCTCTTGGGGATGGCAGATGGATGGATGGATGGCTGGATGGCTGGATGGATGGATGGATGGATGAATGTCATCACCATCAGCCCCCCTCCCGTTTGCTCCTCCGTCAGTATTCAATTCCACTAAATGCAAATACTCCATCACACATGAATGTATCATGCCAGAGGTGCAGGGCTCTGGGAGGACTGTGGCCTCTCTGTGCCCTTTACCCACGTGTCTTTTTTTTTATATAAACAAAAAAAAGAAAAAAAAAATAT
>VRYO01000348.1:1141002-1199716 GCA_009812075.1 Sialia sialis
AAAAAAAAGGAAAGCAATGTTCTGAGGAGATTCTGCCATGTCCTGTATCCGGGGCAGGGTGCGGAGGGCTGCGGGCAGCAGCGGGTGGGGGGCGGTGTGAGCTGGCCCGGCCCCCGGGCGCACGTGCCGCCCCGCCCCGCCCGGTTTCACAACCGCGGCCGCCGCCGATGTTTTCCTCCCCGGGACCGGGCGCATGGCGCGGCCGCCTGGGACGCTTCTCCTTCTCCTTCTCCGCCTCCTCCTCCACCTCGCCGCCGCCGGGCGGCCCTGCGGCCCCGCCAGTGAGTGCGACCGGGCACCGGGCAGGGCGGGAGACGGGGGTGGCCCTGAGCTTGTCCCGGTACCTGGGCCTCGTGGATCCGGGCACGGGGAGGGGACACATGCGGTCCCCTGCGTGCCCCGGAGGAGCTCAGCGGGGCCCGGGGAGGCGGGCGGGTGGTGCGGGGCACCCCTGGATGTGCTGGGACCTCGGGTTGGGGTGCTGTGTCCCGGGTGCTGGCCGGGTGCTCTGTGCTGGGTGCTGGGTGCTGTGTTCCGGCTGCTGGGTGCATTCCCAGCAGCAGGAGCCGAAGGGAACAGCGGGTTCACACTGGCCATTGACCTTTGGAGGGAGCCGGGAGCGCTGCCCGGGCCTGACCCGGGCCGCCAGCCAGTGCAGTCGTTAACCCCTCTGGCACTGGATTCCTGCCCAGGGACTCCCAGGACCACCAGTCCCAATCTGCGACCTTCCCTGAGCTGTGCTCCCCACCACCAGACCCGTCAATACACAGCCCACCAGGTGCTGTGGTGCCCATCCCTATTGTGGTGCCAGGGGTTCAGTACCTCACTATGTGAGAAATCACTGCCACTCTCCAGCTGAGTGCCCTGACCCCCAGGACACGGGGGAGCAGTCCCCACTAGACATGGGGAGCAGATGATGGGGTGCCTTCCATCTCCAGGGACACCCACTGGGGTCTCACCTCCATCACCCGGTCTTCTCTTGTCCCTCCAGAACTGTCGCAGGACACGGTGTTGGGCTGCCTGGGAGCCAACATCACATTGACCTGCCAGGACGAGGTGTCTGCAAATGCCACGGTGCTGTGGCAGGTGGAGGAGCAGGGGGCAGCAGGGGGCTGGGGACGGCAGGTGGCAGAGGGTAACACCCTGCTCCTGCGGCAGCTGCGCTACGAGGACTCTGGGCACTACAGCTGCTCTGCGGGGAGCCACCTGCTGCGCTCCCTGCAGCTGCTGGTGGCAGGTGGGTCCACGCTGGGGTGGGAATGTCCCTGGCAGCACTGCCTGTGATGGCCCCTGTCCCCCAGCACCTCCCTGCCTTGCAGAGCCCCCTGAAACTCCCCAGGTCTTCTGCTACCGGCGGAGCCACGACAAGGATGTCCTGTGTGAATGGCCACAGCAGAAGAAGCCATCCCCAGGGACACGGGCAGTGCTCTGGGTGAAGCGGAGGTGAGTGCTGTCACTGCATCCACCGTGGGCTGGGACCCCAATAGGACGGAACACGTCCCTCTCCATGGACCCTTTCCCTGGTGCCATCTAGAACCACATTGCTCAGGATGCTTGCCTCCCTGCAGACCCTTTTTTCCCTAGCAGCTACTGATAGTTGGTTCTGTTCCCCATTGCTTCCTGGGACCCCATGGCACAGAATGTATCCCTCCCCACAGACCCTTTCCCTAACACTGCCAGGGACTCCACATGTCCCACACAGCTGTCCTGTGCCTATGGCATACTGCAGCCCGCCCTGAGCTGTGACCTCACAGGTTTGTGGCTGAGAATGCCACAGAGCAGCGGTGCCGCTACTTCTCCAAGGCACGAAAGTTCGTTTGCCGGGTGAAGGTGCCACCTGGCACTGATGACACCAGACACCTTGTGGTGTCCACGTGCGTCAGCAACAGTGCTGGTGCCTCGGCTGGCAAAGACAAGATCATCACCCTCAGCAGTGTCTGTGAGTGCTGCCCCTGTTGCTGGGATCTGGGCTGGCTGTGGGTACAGTGTGAGGCCCTAAGCCCCCCTTTCCCCATCAGTGAAGCCGGACCCCCCAGTCAATGTGACAGTGCAGGCTCTGGAGAAGGCACCGCAGCGGCTGCAGGTGAACTGGTCCTACCCCTCATCCTGGGACCCCCGTTTCTACTGGCTCCGCTTCCAGGTCCGCTACCGCCCTGAACCTGCCCCAACCTTCATGGAGGTAAGAACCTGCTTGCTGGCATGTTGCTTGTCCCTGGCCAGATTATCCCCAGCCCTGTGTCCCCTCCAGGTGGATCAGGTGACAACAACTTGGCTCGACATTCGTGATGCATGGCGTGGGACGAGGCACGTGGTGCAGGTGAGGGCGAAGGACGAGTTCGGCCATGGCTCGTGGAGCGAGTGGAGCCAGGAGGCTGTGGGCACCCCCTGGACAGGTAGGAGGAAATCATGGGGTCCTGAGACTGGGAACTTAGCATGGGGTCTCCCAGTCTCATAGTCCCCACTCACTGTGCAGACCCTTGGGACCTCACCTCTGAAATGGAGCCCTTCAGCTCTCAGGTAACAATGATCTTGGCCCTGAGAAGCATCACACACACTTCCATGTGGGACAAGGGTACTCTAGGGCATGAGGGCTGTCCTGTCCCATTGTGCCCCTCCACCTTTTGCAGGTCCCTATGGAAGATGGCACCTTTGGGGTGACACTGCTCCCCAGGCTCTTCAGGGAGGATGATACTAATGGTGCTGGTGGTGAGGAAGGGTTCCTGGACTGGGGGTGGGACACCAAGGTCCCTTATCCTCACAATGAGCCCATCCATTTTCTCTGTCTCAGGGTCTGTCATGGAATCCAGCACCCATCCTGTGGCATCCCCCTATGCCTTCCTGGTCACTGGGGCGAGTCTGCTCCTTGGCATCGCCCTGTTTGTCGGCATCGTGGTGAGGTGAGTGCCAGAGGGGCTGATCCAGGGGGCTCTGTCTGCCCTCCACCCTGACCTGGATCCCCTCTTCTCCCCTGCAGGTACAGGCAGACATGGTGGACAAGCGAGCAGGAGACGACCAAGCCAGAGGGCGAGGGGCAGCATATGCTGGTCCCCCTACACCTCCCCCTGCCCACACTCAGTGATACCCCTCTGCTCTCACACCCTGCCCCCTCAACCCCTGGAATGCTGCACATGACTCAGGCAGATGTCTCCTCCTCAGGGCAGTAGTCAGGGGCTGAACATGCTGGTAGGTGCTTGGAGGTTGGATGAGGGGCCCCAGGGCTGCAATGTGGCCTCTAGGAGCAGTTCCGCCCCCGCTATCTGGTGGTTCTGTGGCTGGGACAAGCCTCTGAGGAGGGAAATCAGTGCCACCCCAATGGAGAAGCAGCTGGGAAAGGCCCCAGACTGAGTCCTGGGGGCACCTTCAGCACCATGGCCAAGCTGGCGTGGCCAGGAGCAGCAGCGCTGGAAGCATGGCTGCACCAGAGCATGGGAGCTCGCCCGGGACCGGGTTCGGGGGTCCCACAGGGAAGAGCCTGGTTCCTGCAGTGCCATGGGGGGTGGGGAGGGAGGGAGGGTCTGGCTGGATCAGCCCCCCTATACCTCTGCTTCAACCCCCTCGGGGCTTGTTGGGGAAACAAGACAATGTGTCTGAAATAAATGCTTTGGATTTATAATGGAATGGGTGCTGCGAGCGGGGTAGCAGAGTGGTTGCTGCAGCCCACCCTTGCCTAGGAATGGCTCCAGTGAGGTTGCACCCTCGCTTCGTTCACCCCCAGCCTGGCTGTGCCCTGTAACTATGCCCCCCATGTACCCCATGGTGTGCTCCCTGTTTCACTGGTGCCTCCCAGGCTGTACCCCCTATGCTGTGCACACCTTCACCCCCTGCCCTGCACCCCCATGCCATGCCTCCTCTTTCATGCACTGCTCCCCCCATGCTGGGTTGTGCAACACCCCGGGGAGCTGCAGCTGCACCCAGACAGGAAACCACAGGATGAGGGGAGAGGGTGCTCAAGCACCCATGGGACAGTGTTCTGCTTCCCTTCTGCTGGCCTCCCGCTATAAAAAGCCTGGCAGGATGCAGATGTGCTGTTGGGGGAGCCCCAGTACCTCTGGCCCCCAAAACTGTGGTGACTCTTGCCAGCACAAGATGCATCCCAGGCCCACCCCCAGGACCACTGCTTCCTCTCAGCCAACAAGTTTATTTTACTAGATCATTACAGGTCCCAGTCCCACTGCGTGCTTCCACCTCGGGCACGTGGGTAGCCCCCTGACAAGTAGGTTCTGGTGCAGGGTGGTCAGGATTTGTCCCAGCAAAAGGGGAACAGCCCTGCTGGAGTCCAGGAGTGGGGTCCCTTCAGGACTGGAGCCATGACAAATGCCCATCGCTGTGGCTGCACGGTGTCTCACGCCACAGGGGTGGGGGTCGCAGACGCTAATGCAGCTTGCAGTGGACGGGGTGCAGCAGGGCCATGTGCTCAGCCCCCTTGAAGGGCAGCTTCTCCGTGGAGTAGTAGTGCACAACTTCAGGGATGCTGGCGAAGACGCCGCTGGCCTGGCTGAGCGTGTACTTGTTGTCCTTGGTCTGGGCCACGATGATGTGGACGCAGCCCTGGCTGGTCCTGGGCGGCCAGCAGGCATCAGTGTTGTCGCCAGCCCCCCCGGCGCCCGCCTGCCCCGCGGCCGTATCCACCCCTGTTTGTTCCCGTCCCGCTCTGATTGTTTCGGCTCCAGGGGCTGCACTTCCTCAGGAAGGAAACGCCACTGGCGCTCCCGACAATGTGCCGGGGAGGGGGACACGCCGTACCCCCCGCTCCGCCCCAGCTCCACACCAGGATGCCTGGGTCCCCCCGCCGTGGATCAGGGGCTGCCGTCCCTCGGGATCTGGGTGCTTCCTCCCCATAAGGGCTGGGATGTGAACAGCCGGGGGGAACCCCCGCAGCATCGCCCCAGGGTGGAGATTCACCTCCCACCCGGGGCCGAGCCCCCCTCCCGTTCTGTGGCCACCCCGACACTCACTTGAGCGCGATGGAGTACTTGCCGCTGCCAGTCTCGCTGGTGCGCACCAGGTAGCCCGCCTCCCGGCACGGCTGCAGCCGGCTCTCGGCCTCGGCCCGCGTGATGGCCCCGTGGTACCAGCTGTGGGGGGACACCGGGAGGGGACGCTGAGCCGTGGCAAAGCATTAGGCACGCCATCCCTCCTCGCCCCGTCTCCCACACGTGGATCGGCCTGGCAACTCACGGCTGTTTCTCCAGTGCCAGGGCAGGGTCCACCCGCTCCCCCTCGCTGTGCTCGGTGCCTGCCGGCTTCAGCATCTTGGGGGTCCAGCTCTTCTGGCGTAGATGCTGCCGCTGTGTCTCCTCCTTAGGACGCTCCGAGCCCTCAAACTGGACTGGGAGGGACAAGATGTGAGCCCCCAAAGCCCCACCTCCACTTTCAATCCCCATCCCTAACCCCATCCCTGTACCCAGCCTCAGCACCTTCCCCATTGCCAGTCCTAACCCCCTCTCCAACCACGCGCCTGTCCCCATCTGATCCAACACCCCACCATGAAAAGGGACATCTTCAGTTACATCAGGTTGTTCAGAGCCCTACCCAACTTGATCAGACAGGCATCACCTCTGGGCAACCACTGCCTTGCCACCCTCAGCCCAACAAAATTCTTTTATCTAAAGTGCCCCTTACACTTAAAAACCATTGCATCTTGTGACAAGCCCTGCTAGAAAGTCTGTCCCCATCCCTGCCCCTGTTGCCATCCCCAATCCCATCCCATCCCATGCCTGTCCCTTCCCCCCTGTCCTCATCCCCATCCTGTCCCTGTCCCCTACCTGACAGTGCTTTGACAATCTGCTCCTTCTTCCACTCCCAGGGCTGCTCATATTCCCCCGCCGGGCGCTCGTCGTTCTCAGGCAGGCGCCCATCACCAGCCCTCACCCTGCGCTCTGGGGTCCCCCCAGCCACCCCCTCCCCAGGCTCGTAAGGGGTGTCATAGAGCTGTGGCCCCTTCCCTGCCACTTCCTTGCCCGCTGGCCGTTTGGCAAGATCCAATTTGGCACCCCCCTCCCCAGGCTCTCCAGGACCGTCCAGCAGCAGGATGGCTTTGACCAGGGGGTCTTTGGAGCCACGACGACGAATTTCTGTGGGGAAAAGGGATGATGGGTCAGGGATGGGTTTGTGTGTCCCTTGAGACCCCCTACTCCCACAACCAGCCCTCAGTGAGGGATGTGTGCTGGGGACCCTACAGCGGCAACGCCCCATTGGGAACCAGCTTGGGAGGAGCTGGAGCAGGAAGGGGCCCATCCTCATGGCGCCTGGTCTGCTGTCCAGCCCTGAGGCTGCTGGCGCCACGGGCACAGACCCACGGCAACGCGGCCAGCTGGGCTCCATGGCAGCAGGATGCTACACCCCAAGCTGGAGCTCAGCTGTGCGGGAGGCCACCCCAGGGGCTCCCCCCTCCCAGCCCCCTGTTTCTCCCCACGGCGCCAGTCTTTGCCTAACAGCCTGGGCTGCCCCGCACGGAAAAAAAACATCAGCAGCAAATCTTTTATTTCCAGCTTCCGGCCCAGTCAGTTCCTGTTGTTGTGGCCAGCTGGACAGTTGCCACGCCAGCCGGGGTGTCGCTGGCTGCCGGGCACGTCCATTGGGAACTCTTGGGGGGTGGAACCCTGGGATGACTGGGGGACATTGAGGGCTTTGCACTGGCCACATGTGCTTGTTGGATGTTGGCAGCAGGTCATGGCACCGGTTGAGGGGCCGGCCAGCACGGGTCAGTGTCCGGCCTTGCTCCCACTCCTTATCTGGCCCTGCGCAGCCGCAGGAAGCGGCAAACAGTTTCCTGTTCCCGGAGCCTCCTGCACCGGGTGGCTCCAAGGAAAGGCACAGACTCCTGGCTGGGGAGCGGTACCAGCAGTGGCATGGCTCAAAATGGCACATACCTGTGATCATCTGCTGGGCATCATAGGGCTCCATGTACCCATCATTCTCCCCAAGGCGCTCGGCATCCCGCTGCCCCTTGGTCCGCTTGGCATCGTAAGGGTCTGCGTAATCCTCCAGGATGATGACCTGAGCAGAGAATAGGCATTGCTGGCTTCAGAGGGCTGCAGGAATCCCAGCAGGGGTGGCAGAGATGCCACCAGCACACAGCCAGGCAGGAAACAGGCACACTGGAATTCACAGGGAAGGATGGTGGCTTATCTGGGGTAAATGGAGCCACAATCCCAGAGGAGGCATCCTCTGGTACCTTTGAGTGGGGGCCTCAGTGGTGATGAGGAGCCTGGGGGGAGCTCTGGGACCTTTTGAGCGACAGCAACCCCCCGACTGGCTCCCAGTCCTTCCAAGGCTGTGCAGGGAGCTTTCCAGAAAAGCTTTACAACAGCCTTTGTTCAACCAGCAGCTGAGCTCTGGGGTCAGACAGACATGGGACACGCAGGCCATGATGAGGATGCCCGATGACCCCCCCACCCCCACATGGTGATGAAGGGCAGTTGGGATGAAGGCAGCTTTGAAGGCATTTAAAGGCAGTGTAGCCGGGTAGGATAAAAGAATGAAGTCAGCTGGGCTAATGAGCTGGAGACCAAATTAATTAAAACTGGCAGTGATTCACGCTCCACACATCTCCCCCTCTGCCCCGGCTCCCAGTCCCTGCCTTACCGTCTCTGTCTTGGGGGGCTTCCCCTTGTCCTGCTCAGGGGCAGGCAAGCTGCCAGGCAGGGGTCCAGAGTGCCCCTTCCCGTTCTTCTCGGAAGCCTCCACCTTGATCAGGCGGTTGATGTAGGTTTTGGAGGGTCCTTCTGCTGTGCCTCCCTCCACTCTGGAATTCTTCCGCATCTTCCCGGTTGCAGCCTGGAGCAGACCCTGCAGGTTGTCCCGTGACAGCCGGCTGCCCCCTTCCTTGCCACCCCCAGCCGCCCGGTAGCCCCCCAGCTCAGCAGTTGAATTCTTGCGGCTCTTGCCAAGGCTCCCGCTTCCCGGCCGAGCCTTCTCTGAAACCGTCTTCAGGTTGGATGGGAACTCCTTGAACCACTTGGCCGCCATGGAGCTGGGGAGACGCAGGGTGCCGCAGCCCCCCCGGGCGTCCCCGACACCCCACGGCTGCCCCTCCGGCTCGGGGCCGACTCAGCCGGGGGGCCCTGGGCAGCCCGGCTGCCCCCAGCCCTGGAAACGGGATCCGCTGCGGACTGGGGCCAGCCCGGGAGCGGGGATGCGGGCCGGGGGACCGGGGCCTTCGTGGGGGGCTCCAGGCGTCCTTGGCCCCGGCGGGGACAGCTGGTGGGTCCCCAGGGGTGCCGGCTCCTGGGGCCCGGGGAGCGAACCGCGTGCCCTCGGAGGTGCCTTGCCCCGGGGAAGGGTCTCGGAGGGGGCCGGGGTATCTGCTCCAGCAATGGGTTGAGCCGGAGGGTCTCGCCGGGTATCGGAGGAGTCCGGCCGGGGCAGTCCCGGGGAGGTTCCAGGGGTCCGCTGCCCCTGCGGACGGGGCTCGGGGGGGTCTCTCCGAGCTCGGGAGCGCCCGGCCGGGGACGGGCAGCCGGGGGGTCCCGTCGCGGCTCCTCGGCGGGGCCCGTCTCCGGGGGCAGAGGGGCTTCGGCGAGGGGTCAGGCTGGCCCGGGGGGCCCCATGCAGCGGCGACGGGATGGGCCGGGGCCGGGCCGGGCCGGGGCCGGAGGGGCCGGAGGGGGTGGCAGGGCCGGCGCTCCCCGCCCAGATCCGGAGGGGCGGCCCCGGGGAACGGCGCGGCAGCAGCCGGACAGACAGCCACGGGCCCGGGGAGCGTGGGAAGAGATGGAAGCTTAGGTGAGGATCCCGCCCCGGTGGGGCTGAGAGACCTCGTGTCCCCGCCTGGCCGATGGATCCTGCCCGTGGATCCCGCGGATGGACTGTGCGGACAGAACCCCGGGCCGAGACTCCACGGATAGCACAGATCTACGTGCGTGGGGTCCTCCACACACCCTGGGCATGGACTCTGTGCTCCCTGTGTGTGGAGTCTGTGCCACCTGTACAGGGACGTGGTGCACAGTCCCCTGTGCGCAGCCTGACCGGGCTCTGAGCGCAGCCAGGGCACTCTGTGCCACCACGGCCGTGTTCACACCACACCAGCCAAGTTTACGTCTGGCAGTGCTGTCACCTTGCCAGAAAAGCGCGGCAGAGCCCGGTGATTTGTTTTCCTGTCGGACTGCGGTGCCGGGGGGCCCTTACAACAGCAACCTCTCCCCCTTTGGAACGCCACGGCAAGAGGAGAGGGTTTTGTGGCAAAATTGCTCCCACAGCCCCCGGGATGGGAATTTGTGGCAGAATACGGGCTCCTCTTCTGTACAGGGGGAGGTGCTGGGTGCTGGCAGCGCCATGGGAAGCGATGGTAATTACCTTGCTGGTGCTGCTGGGCAGGATGTGCCTTGCAGTGGTGCGATGCCACTGGCAGGCTGGTGCCCGAACTGCCACTGTAATCTCGTCTGGCTTCAGCTTTGCCTTTTTGAGACCTAGGTAAACTCTACTTCCCCACCAATAAACTCAGGGGCTGATTCCTTTTCTTTCCTTCAGAAGGCAGATTTCTGTCCCCCTCAATTTTTATGGAGCCTCAGTAGGACAGACATGCAGGCAGCACTGTCTCAGTCACTTTGTGCAGGTTTGTGCTGCTGTGGTGTTCACTCCAATGTGCCACATGTCCCCTTCAGGAAGTCTTCCCCCATCCTTATTCTCTGCCAGCTCCCACAGAGGAAGCTTTGGGAGTGCCTTTGGCAGTGGTGACAGATGGCACCGCACACCTCCTTCCTGAGCCAGCCTGGTGGCAATGAGGGCCAAGCTCAGCTCAGAGTGGGATGGGTCCTTGCTGGGCAGGTGTGAACAGACAGGACTGGCAGCTGGCCTGCTAGACACCTGCTCCTGCTGCACTTTCAGCCTCAAAGCTTGCTAGGTCATCATCCTGGTGACAGAGTGTCCTGCAGGGCCCTCTTCAGTCCTGCCCATCCCAGCCTGTAAAGCCACCATGACCTGGGGTCTGAGCCATGAGCTCTCCCAACCAACTCGCCATACCCCATCCCAGCCCAACCCCATCGCTGGGCTCAGCAGAGCAGCCCCTGCTTCACCAAACAAAAAGCCCCACAAGTGTTTTAAATCTTCATTAAGCTGACTTAACCCAGCACCTAGCAGGCTCCTGAGCTAAAGGTGGGAGCTGAGTGTAGCTACCTCTGCTTCCCCAGCTACCATGAACAGGGCTGGAGAGGACCCAGAACCCCGAGAGGTGCTGGTTTGGGCTGGAGGACACAGGGCAGAGTGCTCATCTTCAAAAATCCTCTGGTCCTTCAGCAAAGCACTTAAAAATAGTCCCCAAGCTGAGACCAGAGCCAGTCCTGCAATCATCAGTAATCCCTCTCCTAACAGCATCTTTTTATTCCAACGCTCTGAGCAGGCCAGGGAAGCAGCTGCTGAAGTAGATAATGGAGTTCTGAGGCTCTTTGATTTTCTAATGACTTTTATTCAAACACAGTGAATTAATATGCATGGTTCCATCTTTGACACTAGTGCGTCAGTTCTGTCCTCCAGACGAGGACATGGCCCAAGTCAGAGGAGCTCCAACAGCCGTATCTCCTTCCAGCAGACTCAAAACAGGGCTGTGGGGATTCAAGACAACAGGCCACAACTGCAGCAACCCCATCCAGAGAGGGCTGGAGTACAAAGGCGAGCAGGAAAAATAGCTTAAGGAAAGTAAAATAAAACCCCATAGAACAGGGTGTTCACTGCTGGACTAGGACCTGGTCAGGGATGGGAGCAGTGCCCACACTCCACTCCCTGCAGCAGCTTGCAGCCACAGCCCAACAGGGATGGGGACAGGGGGCTCAGCCTCCATGTGTAGCTAGTGGGGAGAAACAGGACAAAGCTCAGGCCTCAGCTCATCTTACTGCTTGGCAAGAGGACAGGGAGAAGTGTGGGGGGGCAGCTGGCAGCCCTGTGATACACCCACAAACCCTTCCTCTGCTGCAGAGGAGAGGACAGCCTCACAGATCTCTGTGCTTCAACTTGTAAGTCTGCAGTTTACAGAGAAAAGCTGGGTTTACCCAGGGAGGAGGGGGCAGAAACCCTGCTCCCTTCATGACAAAAAAGAGAAGGGCTTTTCTTCTTCCAAGGCAGTTGTGCCAAGTCTTCCTGCAGGGCTTGAGCCCACCACAGCTCCACTGACCGCCCCACCCTGGGGCCAGGGCTGCAGCAGGGTTTGCAGGGCACAACCCACCCAGCAGGAGCTTGGGAAAAATTAGACCAGCATTCTCAAATTAACAAACTGTAATTTTTCTCCAAAGATACATTTTCCATACACATCCATCATACACCGTAACAAAAAAAAGCAGTGTACATGAAATAAGAAAATAAATTAAATCCATAGCATAGGTAAGGAGGATGCTCTAGACTGGAGTAGAGTCAAAAGTTTCCAGCAATACAAGAGGCTCAAGAGTTTGTTTTAACAAGAATGCCTGCTAGCATGGGCCCAGCAAGTGTTCTGGGTCAGTCCAACTCCTTAAACAGTTATTTAGAGTTTTGAACAGCCAGTATTGTCCTGCAACAGGCAGAGCTATTACATCCTGGGAGAAAGCCAAGAGGCATCACTAAGATCCAAGTAGAGCATCCAGAAGATATTCAGATTGGTCCTGCAGCATCCACACTAGCCATCCTCCTTGGGTGGTGTATACCAGCCTGAAATGAGGAGAGATACGTGAGGGAGGAAACTGCATTGGCAACGAGAATCTGCACCTGAAGAACCTGCTGAAAGCAGCCAAGTCCAGTCCCACTTCCAAAGGGCCACATATCCCCCATTACTGGGAGGCTTCCCCTTTGGCTTACTTCCCAACACCACACAGGCAATCACAGAATCATTTAGGTTGGAAAAGACATCTCAGATCAAGTCCAAGTCATCAGTGAGGTGCTGCCTCTAGTTACAGCCACTGGAGCCCAGGACTGGGCAGCAGCATTCTGCAGCCACTCTGTGCTACAGCAGCTGCCCTGCTGCTGTCACCTCCACACCTGAGACAGGATAAAACTCGAGTGGCTTGTCTGGGGAGCCCAAACAAGCAAGGGAAAATCCAAGCCCTCTCCCTCAGCCCTTACCATTTTTCTCGTGGATCTGAACCAGGGATTTGTAGGACTGCTGTGCTCTTGTCAGGCTGTACTGGTTCTGCAAGGGAAGCCAAGGAGACCATCAGTCCAGCAGGAACCTTGGGGAAGCCATCCCACAGATGGCCAGAGCTGGCTGTACCCCCATCCACCACTCCACATTCTCCTACACTGTCCAGGCCCTACCTTGTTGGCTCCAAATTGTACTCGTGCTTTCCCTTTCACCAGCGTTGCACTGATCTGCATGATCACTGACTCGATGGAGTAGGCACTACTCCAGCCCTAAGGGAATGAAACACATGGTGAGGCCAGACCCACCCCAGAGATTGTGCTCCCAGTACAACCAAAGGGCCTTGCTCAGCCCTAGCAGGAGCTGTCAGGAATATGGAGTGTGGTAGGCAGAACAGCCACCCCAGTTCCCACAGGGACCAGCACCCACCTGTTTTGTAAGCAGCTCCATGCAGATGGCACCACCACCCAAAACATACCTGGGAAGGAATCAATGTTACTGCACAGATAGACGTGACTGTACCCGCCCACTGCTCCAGAGGTGAAACATCTTCTCTGATTAGATTCCTCATGCAAAAGATATACTAAAAACTTCACCATCACTGTCTGCTTCCCAATGGCAAATCCTTGTCAATGAAGTTACAGGATTGCACAGCACTGGATAAACCCAGTGAAAACTGTTTCAGAAAGCAGCACTGCAGAGCAGAGAGACATAGTTACTCACCCCCCTGACAGCACCGGGGATACAACCCTTACAAATGGTGGATCAAAGGGAAAGTTATCCTGGAACAAGAGAAGAGAAGCAGAGCACTGAGAAAGGTGTTCTCTGATGCCTCAGAGTCAGGTGTCTCTCTAGGAGGGGGAGCCTTACTTTAAAAGAAAAGTTGAGGAGGATGAAATCTGTTCCTTCTTTCTCTTTGAGGATTTGGAGATCGTTGTGCAAAGCGCTGTCCTCGTCAACCCTGTGACAGAAAAAGCCCCGAGGGTCAGTGAGGGCCGTGCACTGGGGCCAGCCCTGCTCGCTGCCAGCACCCCCCAGAGCTGCTGTACCTGCACAGTCGGGCACTCTCAGGGGCCCTCAGGCTCTCAGGGCAGCGACAGCATGGGCTGCCAGCATTCTGCTTCGGGTGTGCAGAGAAGATCATCACACCCCTTTTCCATGCTGCCAGCTTAACAAATAAAGGCTGCCTGGCCCAAGGAAAAGGCAGCACTGGTGTCTGGAGGGTGTGAAAGCTCAGGGTTTGCCTGCTGCACCTCTTTCCGGACTCTAGGAACAGCAGAGACTTGCAGAGTCCTCCGATTACCTCATCTTGTCTGGAGATATCATCTCCTTTTTGTCCTGGAGACAGCAAGCCAGCTGCCTGAGAGAGGCTAACTCAAGGTCTGCTTGGTGCTCCCCTGCCATGCTCATGTCACCTCTGCTCACAGGGACTTTGTGGTCCCATCACCAAAACCCACCACAAATGCATGATCTCAAGCTGGGCCACCTACTTCAGGAGTTTGACGTTCCAATCGTACAGGCTGTCATTCACTAGTTCAACTGCATAGTATCCTGCAAGGAGAAAAGAGAGGGGGGTGTCACTGTGGGGGGAGCACTCTGAGGAGGGGCTGAGCCACTGCCCAGATTTCAAATCCCCTGGACCCTCCAGCATAACTGCACTTGGGCACTGTCCCTCCATGAAAAGCAGCACCTATCCAGGACAGCCCTGAGGGCAGCAGTTTCTTTCTCTGAGTCCCTGGGCTCAGGAAAGAAGTAGGAACACCACCCCCCTCAAAGTCAGATGCTCCTCACTTCCACCCAGCAGTAGAAGGGAACAGAGAGGGTAAGGTGGTTTTGCTCACTCTTGACAGAGCCATCAAACACCAGAGATCCTCCCCCTCAGCTGAGCAGCACAGCTCCAAGGCCACTGGGTACCCCACAGAACGAGAAGGAATCCTCCTCCATGGAGCTCCTGGCAGCACTCACCGCCCTTGAAACTTGGTGATCGGTAAATATCCCTGAGCTCCTTCATTAGCCGGTCAGTGGCCTGCACAGACCCAGACACTGCACCCTGCAAGGAACAGGGAGGGCAAAAGTTGTATTGTTATGAGATCAACACCTGAGCTACAACTCAGTCCAGCCTCTATACCAGACAATATCCTATCCATCACCTCTCAGTCTGTCCCTTGCCCCAAATATGTCACCTCAGGCAGCACAGCTGCAGCAGAAACACCTCTGTGTCCTCTCTACTGTCTTAGCATCCCAGGCACAGGTACAAAATCACAGCCCACCTCCACAGCCTCAGGTGATCGTGGGGGAACAGCTCCTGGGACAGAGGGAGCCCCAGATCTTGCTGTAGGAGGACTGCTCCATGAGGGACTAATTCCCTGGGGGCACCCAATGCCCTCCCTGAGCTGCAGAGGCAGCTCACAGACTTCTCTGCTTCAGCCCCATCAGCCCTAGAGAACTGGTACTGCTGCACCTTTGGCTGAGGACAGCCTCTCTGATTTAGGGCTGGAGGGCTGGCAAGGGCCTCCATCACTCTTGCCCTTGAGTCCCTCTGCTTCCCCAGCCCACCTGCCCACTGGGTGACACGTACATTTAAGTAATCTTGCCTCTGGTTCTTTTTTATTTTCTCTAAAATGGCCAGGTTTTCTTTCCCAATGCCTTCATCCTCTGTCTTTCTCCCATCTGCTGGCTCTTCCTCTTTCATCTCATAGTGGTCCAAGTCCTCAGTGTCCTGGGAAGGGAAGGGAAGGGAAGAGGAAAGCTCAAGGAAATGTGCTTTTGCTCCTCCTGGCTCTGATACTGAGCTGCCCTGACTCAGGAAGGATTCCCAGTCCAATACTTTAACCCCAGCTCCTGATCTGAGGTACAAATCAAGTGGAAGACACAAGGTCTGGGCATTCAATTGGGCTCATGCAGGCTCTTTGTTTGCTGGATTCTCCCCTGCCATGTCTCATGCCTGTTTATATAACAAGCCATTAATCTCTCACTCCTCAACAAGCCCTATGTCACTGAGTGACCCTGGATCTTGGCACACCCATGGCATCAGCAGCTTGTGGCACACTGCTGGATGGCAGGAACTGCTGGGCCCCTTCACCGGCCAAACCCCAACAGGGACACACAGGTCACCAGCACCACAAGAAGAACAAACCCTTGCACCCAAATCCAACACCACGGGATGCTATTCCCTCAACAAGAGTGGGTATTTCACAGCATGGCTCTCTGTAGATCAGCTCAGCACACACCAAGTGTAGTATCTGACCACAGAAGAGCCTTTGCCCCTTACTGTTTCCCACAGTAACACATAACAATGCAAGAACCTGATGGGAAAAAACAGTTGCAGTAATTTGGGCCCACTACAGAAATCTCTCCCCAATGCACACAGGGTTCAGCTGCCTGGAAATGGCTGTGGGTATGCACAGCTCCAGTACTGGCACTAAATCCTCTGAGCAAGTGTTTACTCTGGCCTCTCTGGGCTGGTTGTGGCTATTGAGCAGCATTTTTGGAAGGGCTTTGACATTTTTAGACTCGCACAGGAAAATAGATCCTCCTAGAAAATCCCTCGAGTAGATTAACCTGCATAATGAATCTCTGTGTCAGGGCACAGTTCTGCTGCTCCACTCCTCCACACAGCTGAACAAATCCCACCACTCAGCACCGAACCTTTGCTCTGCATGAGAGCGTTCTCCCTCCACAACGCGTGGCGTTAGAAAAAAGCACAAGGGGGAATGCTCAGCTCCTGGGGATTTATTTTCCAGCCCACAGGAGTGGAGGCCTTGCACACACTGATTTGCCATGAAGCAGCAGATTTACAAGGTTATGCTGGTGCCAGTTTAACCCTCCACTTTCCCCCACGGACCCTGGCAAAGCCCAGTCTGAATTTTAGCAAGCAATTGACTTTGCTAAATCCCCCCCAAACTGCTGGGGTGCTGCTGCTCAGTGACCTGCCCCCAGGCTCCACGGCACTGCTGACTCAGTGCCCGTGCTGCTCTCGTGTGTGAGGCATTGCTAAACGTCACCATGGAGATTCAAGATTATTCCGCCCACTTCCACAGATCCCTAAACTGCAAACCAAACAACCAGAGCCTGTGGGTTCTGCAGCAAGGTGCCCTCAGCCTGCAGTGAAGTGTGGTTGCCTCCACCACTCCTGGCAATTAGCTCACTTGCACACTCAACCACCTGACCTCATCCTCTCTGTGGGAGTCCCGTGCAACAGTGACTTCTCCGCCAGCAGCAGCAACCCAGAAATCCATCTCTCTCACAGCAATTCCAGGCTTTAGAGAACAGCACATACTGTCCCAAGCAGCTCTGCTCACAAGCTCATCCACATGCCCTTGGAGGCCATGGCTACTCTGCTCAGCCTCTGTGCTCTCCTGGGGTTTGTGAATATGTGCCACCCAGCAGCACTTCAGAATTCTCAGCATCAAAATGCCTTTGATCCAAACTTCCCTGTCTAGAGGCCACAAACTTCTCCCAGGCAAGACCCCTGTACCCTCACACCTTTCAGCACCTTTCTCCCTGTGCTCAGCTCTCTGGCATTTATCCTCACACATTGCAATGGCACTTACCTCTGGCATCTCTTCATCTTCCTCTTCAGAGGACACCTCTTCCTGGGTGCTCTGTGGAGAGAGAAGGACAGGGATGGAGATTGTGTGGTCAGCATCCTGGGAAAATGCTCTCCTCCCTTCCCAGATGCTTCCCAGGTGAGGTCAAACAGGGATATACAAACAGAACCAAATTAAAAGCAGAGTAGCCAAGAGGCTTTGCAGAAAACGGTACCAAGGCCCAGCAGAGCAGGCTGGCATCACCTAGGACAGAAATCCAACCCCTCACCCACTGTGTTCCTCCTCTGGCAACTTCTAGAAGCCTCCAGAGTAAACATCAGGGAACTTGTTTTCTGAGCTTTGGGAGCCTTTCCCTGAGCCACTCACCTGTTCTGCCGGCAGAGGCTGGTCCAGCATTTCAACATCTGGATGTTGGGGGAGGTTGTAGAGTTTGCACAGGTCAGAGATTATTCGCTTCAGGTGCTGCAAAAGCTGTCCGAAGAACAGAGGCTCAGGGAAGTGCCAAGCTGAGCCTCAGCACTGCAGCCAGCAAGCAAAGGCCTCAGACTGCTCCTTCCTACTCCAAGCAGCAGTAGACAGGGGTGCAAAATCCCACCCCAGCATTAAACAATGTCAGAAAAGCTCATCTCAAATATCTGGAACAGTTATGAGACCAGAGGAAATCCCCACTTCAGGCAGCTGTGGACATGCAAGCAGGGAGCTACCCCCACAAAGCTGCCAGCCCTCCCCTCTCCCGGGCAGCGGAGCGTGTCTCACCAATGTATTTCCTTTCCTAACTTCCACCAGCCTCTCCAGGATAGCTGCCAGGTTGGGATCATCTGACTCCACAGACCATATTGGGGGAACAGCTGGATAAGACTCCTAGAGAGGGGGAGAAGGTGGTGTTGGTGGGATGGAGGCACAGAGCAGTGAGCCAGATAAGGTGCAGACTGAAGCCCTGCATCTTCTGCAAGCAGATCCCTCTGGACTACAAATATCAGGCCACAAGTGACTGATCCACCTTCCAGCATAAACCTGGGGCTGAGGGCAATAAAAACGCCGACTCTGACCATGCTGGCCTGGCTCTGTGCTGTGCACCCTTGGCCCAGGGCTGAACATGAAGGGAGCATAGTGGCATTTTGGCCACCTCTCTGGCCACGGGGCCATTGGGGGTGGGAGGCAGCAGAGGCACGACACTGAGGGCACCCCATGTTACCCATGGGCTGCTACCCTCACAGCTCTGCACCAGGAGTTGCAGGAGAACCTGGCAGCACCCACGCAGGACAGAGGCCAAGCAGGCACTTTTAATCCAGGACAAAGCCTCTGGCAACACTCCCAATATGCCCCTCCAGAAAACCCTGATCACTAGCCCCATTCAGAATCTGCACCAGGGGCTATCCAAGCTCTGCTGGCCCTCCTTGCCTGGAGACACACACCAGTCATAACTTGTGATCAAAGAGGGCATCAGCACACCAGTGCCAAGCCACCCAGCACCAGCATCTCTACAATCCCAGTGCGAATGAGCCAGAGCAGAGAGAAAAAGCCGACGCTGCTGCCGCAGGTGCCTTACTTCTCCAGAAGAGAAGACCAAGCCCCCCTGGGAAACCCTCCAAAACAAAACTGGAGGAAGCAAGGAAAACGGGGGCAGTCCCGTACACAGGGCGGTCTGAGGGGCTCTGGGACTGGGGACGAGCAGCTGGACCGGACTGGAGGTTCCATATAGCATAGGGAATGGCCAATTCTCGTACACTGGGATGGCGGGAGTGCTGCCGGGCACTGACCCCAGGTTTTTCTTTGCTTGAACCGCTGCCCCGAGGAGCTCGCGGTGGCTTGTGCGGCGCTCCCGCAGGCCCCACGGAGGAGGGGGCCGGGGGCAGCTAAGCCCCCCTCGCCCCGTAGCCGCCGCCGGGGACGTTGGGGCCCAGGCCCAGCTCTGAGCCCCAACGGCGGCAGCCCCGTACGCGCGAAGGAGGAGCCACTCGGTCCCGGGGCCGCCTTGCGGTGCCCCCGCAGAGCTGGGCCCGCCGCATCCCTTGGGCCTCACCGTGATGTTGCAGTGAATACGGACGGGTCCCGGCGGCGGCCCCCGGGAGGCGGAGGCACCGGCGCGGGCCCCAGCCCCCGGGACGAACTCGCAGCTGATCTCGTCCGGGCAGGCGCTGCCGATGCGGAACCGCTCGTGACCGCGGTGAAAGATGGACTCGAGCAGCCGCAGCTCCCGCCTCAGGAGCCGCCCGGCGGGGGCCGCCGCCACCTCGGCCCCGCTCCGCCCGGGCCCCCCCGCCGCCGCCTGCGTCCTCGCCGCCTCCTCCGGCCCCGCCCGCTGCATCTTCCCATGGAGGGACCCGCTCCGCCGCCGCCGCCGCCGCAGCCCCGGAGCCCGCCCAAGATGGCGGCGGGACGGCCCCGCTCCCGGAAGTGCCGTCGCCGGAATGGGCGGGGTCGCCCCGCCGAAAGCGTCTCGCGACATCCCGGAAGTGACACTCGGTAAGCCCGGGGGAAGCAGGGCGGGGCCACGAGGGGGACAGCGGGGGGGGGGGCTGCCCCGGAGGGGTCACGTGGGGTCACGGGGTGGGGGGGGCACCGGGCACGGCTGGAGCCCGGCGGGGACGAGGCTCCCTGAGGCCCGGCAGTGCTGACTCTGAGACCCCGCTACTGGTGTACGGCGGAGCCGCGGGGGCTCCGGTCCCGGGTTTCACCCGCGAACTCTCCCACCGCTCCGTCCTACCGCTCTGATCCCCGCCCGGGGCTCCGCCGCCCCTCTGGCACTGTGCAGGGAACCTCGGTGGAGCGGCGAGCTAGGGGAGCTCAGACCCCTCCGCCGCGTCCCCGGGCAGCGGCGGGGCGGAGGCGGGGGCGGCCCCGGGGCCGCTGACGGCGGCGGTGACGGCGACGGAGCCGGAGCACGGGGCGGCCCCGGCGCAGCGCCCGGCACCGCCTCCCGCCCGGGGCCGCCCCGCCTGGGCCGCCGCCGCCGGCTCCAGCACCTCGGACAGCGCCCGGCCAGAACCGCGGACAGCGCCGGGTACCGGTGGCGGCACCGGGCCGCCCCCATGGCGCTGCTCCGCGTCCTCTGCCTTCTCGCTGCCCTCAGACGTAAGTGTCGGGGGCTGTGGGGGATGCACAGGCGGGGAGGGGACCGGACCGGACCGGGCCCGGGGACTGCGCCTGTTGCACGGGACAGATCCGGAGCGGAGCCGGTACCGGCCCCTCAGCGGTGCCAGTGCCGCTGGCGCTTCCGGCGCTCCTCGACCCCCCCGGGGCTCTGCGGCCGCCCTGGGCTCCGGCTCCCCGAAGTGGTGCCAGGAGTGGGCAGGGATCGACAGGAACAGGGGAGGGGGTGTCATGAACGGGCAGGGAATCGCGGAGACTGACAGGGGAGGGCAGAGAGGAACCCCCAGTCCTGTCCAGCTGCTCGTCCTCAGTCATGGAGCCCCTCAGACCGCCCATTCCCCCCCCGGCCCTCCCTGCTCCGTGCCCGGCTATGACACCCACACCCCATCACCATGCCCCCCATCATTCCTGCTCTGGGCCCCAGGCTGGGCACGGGCTCTGTCCCGGGGGGTCCCCGGATCCTTGTGGGGGGCTCTGCCCCCCAGCGTGGGACTCAGGCTCTGCCATGCCCCAGGGAGCCTGGGCACAGACACGGAGGAGCGACTGGTTGAGTATCTGCTGGACCCCGCACGCTATAACAAGCTGATCCGGCCGGCGACCAATGGCTCTGAGCTGGTGACCGTGCAGCTGATGGTGTCACTGGCGCAGCTCATCAGCGTGGTGAGTTGGCCAGAACTCTACTCCCCAGCCCACCATGCAAGCAAGGGGGTCCCAAACCCTCCCAGCACCCTGAGTGACTGGCCCCTCTCTCTCTCTGCAGCATGAGCGGGAGCAGATCATGACCACGAATGTCTGGCTGACCCAGGTGGGCACCCTGGATGCTGACGTGGCCCTGAGACCCCTATGTTCACTTCCCAGCCTCTGTCTCGAGACCCATCCCTATTATAGAGACCCCCCCATACACCCTGTGTGGGACCCTAATGTCTAATCTGTCCTGTCATAGCCCTCCATAACTCCTGTGTGGGACCCCTGTGTCCCCCCATCCTGAGCCACCCCCTTGCCCCAGGCCCCCATCCTGTGGCTGGGCTGGCCTGATCCCACCTGTCCTCAGGAGTGGGAGGACTATCGCCTCACGTGGAAGCCTGAGGACTTTGACAACATGAAGAAGGTCCGCCTGCCCTCCAAGCACATCTGGCTGCCTGATGTGGTGCTCTACAACAAGTAGGTCATTTTTTGAGGGGGGCTATGTGTTCCCCAGCCCCACCCAGGGCAGGGGGCCATGTCATTGTACTGCTGGGGCTGATAACAGCAGGACTGACAGCACCTCTCTTCACCCCAGTGCCGATGGGATGTATGAGGTCTCCTTTTATTCCAACGCTGTGATCTCCTATGATGGCAGCATCTTCTGGCTGCCACCTGCCATCTATAAGAGCGCATGCAAGATCGAGGTGAAGCACTTCCCCTTTGACCAGCAGAACTGCACCATGAAGTTCCGCTCCTGGACCTACGACCGCACCGAGATTGACCTGGTGCTGAAGAGTGAGGTGGCCAGCCTGGATGATTTCACACCCAGTGGCGAGTGGGACATTGTGGCACTGCCAGGGCGGCGCAACGAGAACCCTGATGACTCCACCTATGTGGACATCACGTATGACTTTATCATTCGGCGTAAGCCGCTCTTCTACACCATCAACCTCATCATCCCCTGCATCCTCATTACATCCCTGGCAATCCTTGTGTTTTACCTCCCGTCTGACTGTGGCGAGAAGATGACACTCTGCATCTCTGTCCTGCTCGCCCTCACCGTCTTTCTCCTGCTCATCTCTAAGATCGTGCCACCCACCTCACTGGACGTACCATTGGTGGGCAAGTATCTTATGTTCACCATGGTGCTGGTGACCTTCTCCATTGTCACCAGCGTCTGTGTCCTCAATGTGCACCACCGCTCGCCCACCACGCACACCATGCCGCCCTGGGTCCGCACCCTGTTCCTCCACAAGCTCCCGGCGCTGCTCTTCATGAAGCAGCCGCGGCAGAGCTGCGCACGCCAGCGTCTGCGCCAGCGCCGGCACACCCAGGAACGTGCCGCCGCCACCGCTCTCTTCGTCCAGGCTGGTGCTCGCACCTGCACCTGCTATGCCAACCCTGGGGCTACCAAGGCTGAAGGGCTCAACGGCTACAGGGAGCGACAGGGGCAGGCAGCAGCCCCTGCAGCTGGCTGCAGCTGCGGGCTGGAGGAAGCGGTGGATGGCGTGCGCTTCATTGCTGACCACATGCGCAGTGAGGATGACGATCAGAGCGTAAGTTAGGGTGGGCAGTGTGCAGCTGGGAGTGGGCAGTGCTTAGGGGTGGGCAGAGATGTGGGGTGCAGAGTGTATCCTGGTTCATGTCTGCACCACAGGAAGTGATCTGCACAAGCACCAAGGGGGTCCCTGCCTAGCCCCGTGTCCAGTGAGGTCTTGCAGCTTCTGCTTGGGTAGGGGGGTCCAGCACCAATCCCTGGCTGACCGCTGCAGTGCCAGGCAGAAAAAGCTGCTCTGGAAACCCAGGAAGCTCCCAGGACGCCTGGCCCTGCACAGCACTGTCAGGCTGCAGATTTTGCAGAGCCCCCCTCCGGCTCTGCTCACTGGGGAAATGTTTGCTGGGCTCAGCGGTGCGGGTGACAGCAGGGGGAGTGAGCCCCGTGAGGCCCACAGCAAGCTGGCAGGCAGCCCCAGGAGCTGCAGTGCTGAGGGAGCAGATTCAAGGCTCTGAGAATATGCCAAATTTCCAATTGGGGCAGTGTCAGGTAATACCTAAGGCCCTAGCCTGACCCAGCATTTTTCCTGGCCCCGTGCAGGTGAGCGAGGACTGGAAGTACGTGGCCATGGTCATCGACCGCCTCTTCTTGTGGATCTTCGTCTTTGTCTGTGTCTTTGGCACCATTGGCATGTTCCTGCAGCCCCTCTTCCAGAACTACACCACCAACTCCCTGCTGCAGCTTGGCCAGGGCACCCCCACCTCCAAATAGCATGGGGAATGGCTGGTCCCAGGGCCAGAGAGCTGGGTACTGGGCTCAGGAAGCCCCTGCAAACCAATAAATACTCACAACCGGACCGGGTTAGTTCCATCTGGTGTCATTTCATCCTACACTGTGCTCCGCGGGCCTGAGAGAGCAGGATGCAGCCAGGGCTGGGGGGACTCTGGCTTGCTGTGACCAAGGTAAGAAGCTAGGAAGGCATGATCTCTAAAAATAAAATCCCAGCTGTCGTGGGAGAGAGCATGAAACCTGATCCACGGGGATGTGCCCAGTTCTATCCTCTGCTCCTGGGAGCACCTGCCACTCACTGCATCTCGTCTCAGGCCATGTGGGGCCAGAGCCCCAGCCTCATGGGCAGCACTGGGGCTCCTAGAAGATGACAGATCTGGAGCAGAGGCATGGGGAGGAGGATAGAGCTGATCAGCTCTGGCTTGGAGGCGAACACATGGACCAAGCAGGAGGAGGCTATTTTTAGGTCCTACCTCCAGGCAGGGCCAGGGCAGCAAGTGCCAGGGGCTGCTCCAGCTCTATCGTCTTCTGTTCCACTCCAGGCTCGGTGTGCTGGAGCCAAGAGCAGGCATGAGTTGCACAAGGAAAAGGAAAACACAATTAATCAACCCAAGCTGGGAGCTGCTGGCAACCGGGCCACACTGTGGGTCACTGGGCTGACAGCCACGGCCAGCAGCATTCCCCATACTCCCTTGGCCAGCAGGAATTGGCCTCACTGGGGAAAACTGAAATGGAGTGTTTGCTATAAATACCACTAATCCCCAGGGCTGGGGGGAGCGGTGTTGGCAGGGCCTGGCAACACACAGGGACAGGGGAAGCCGCACGCTAGAAATTAATTTAAATCCCAGCACTTCACACAGAGAAATCCCAGCTGCTGCAGCTGCTGCTGCTCCTGGAGCTCCTGCTCTCAGGAGTGCACTCCAATACCCAAATATTAAGAACTTTGCTTCTAAAGCAGCCCCAGGTCAGGTGTTTGTCCCAGTTCATCCCACCTGTGTCTCCTCTGCTGTTGATCCAACTGTGAGTGCAGGATGAGGGGGTCATGCTGCACCCTAGTAGGGAGTGGAGATCTATGAGTAATAGGAGGGTGTGGGAAGTACAACAGGCTTCAAACACAGCTCCCTGAGCAGCTGCTGACAGAGAAGCCCCCCAGCCCTGCTCTGGGCTGGGTGCCAAGGCAGTTGCTACCCCTGACAGCTCTGCAGGGCAGTGGATTGTCCATGGGCAGCTGCAGGCAGGGTGAACCTGTGACAGCCAGCTGTGTCAGCAAGTGTGAACCCTGCTTGGCCCCAGCCTGGCTGGCCCCTGTGGAGATCCAGAGCCAGGCTCTTGCTCCCAGCCTTAGGGCTCCTCACTTTGGGATGTGCTTCCATGCTAGGAGGGCTTTGGTCTCTGTCTCAGATGGCAGAGAGCTCTCATCCCAAGCAAAGGCAGCACTTGCACAGGGAAAGGGGCTGCTCCAACAACACCCAATAAACTTGCTGCTGGATGGCAACAGCATTGCTAATTCTCACCTTCCACCAGCATCTCTGGCATATGGTTCAGCTCAGACACAGACACAGGACAGGGCCTGCAGTCACCACTGGCATCCAGAGACTGGAGACAAGACACCTCATGATAGAGCTAGTAGTAATAGGAGCTGGGAGAGCCCGGCCCCAGCATTTCAGACCCCAGCCCCCTCATGGGCACAGCACTGCCCAATGAGCCCTGTACTTGAGGCAAGAGGCTCAATTCCAAACCCCACCTGGCTCCCTTCATCACTCAGCAAATACTAACTCATCTCTGTCCCTCTCCCAATCCCACCATGGGCCCCTCTTCACCTCAGCGGGAATTAGCACACCCCATAGCCAACAACACTGAAACTTCCTTTTTTGTTATTAATACAGAATGTTATGCTGGTCCTACAGCTGCACCTTGCAGAGGTCAGCTCCATGTCCTAGTTTGGCTTGCCAGTCATCTTCCAATAGAGACAGAGAAAACCAGTCAAACAGCTTGATTTTTTTTTTAATCTCAAAGGAGAAAATTTGCCTCAAAACCTGCCAGAGGGATTTGCAGTACATGGTCCAAAGGTTTCAAGCTCACAGTCTTGAAAATTCCTCTGGTTTCTCGTGCCTTCTTTAAAAAACAAAAAAGAGGGACAAAACTATAAAAAAGCAAATGGGGATTGAACCTGCCCTTGCTTTAAAAAAAGGAGAATCATTTACATGCTCATTTTAAAAACGTAGTGTCTGAGTGACAGGGACAAGGCAGCTGAGCCTACGAGGAAACTGCTGCACAGTCCTGATTCCACTCCAAAAACGTGGTGAAAGAAGGATGAGCACAGCCATGCATATGCCTGTGCACATTCACCCCCTACTACATAAAGAGTGCTTCTTTATGCATCAAGGACAGAGAAATTTTCTTCCTCTTGGGGTTTGCGGATCCAGCTGCCGTAGCCCAGCTCTTCCAGCATGCTAAAGAAGCACTGCTTGGCTGCCTGGTATGCTGTGGCTGCCTCCTTGGCATCCGAGTACGTGGAGAAGCTCAGCAGGTCTTTGCAGTTGTTCTTCACACAGAGCTGCTGGAACAGGCTGAACGTTTTCCTCTTGGACACTCGAGACACGTCCAGCTTCAGACTGAGAAGGAAGACAATGGCAGCAATGAGGGACAGGACACTGAAAAGAGCTAAGAGGAGCAGGGGGCTCAGGTAAAATGCCACCATGGAGGAGCTCTGGGCTTGGCAGGGCTCTGTGGTAGAATCCAGGCTGGGCAAAATTTTGTTTTCCTTCAGGAGTGCTTGTTTATGTCTGCTTGAAATTCCTCTGTCCAACCCTCCCCATGTGTGCTGTAACAGCACAGAGTGTACTCCTCACCACAGAGCTGCCCCCCTTCCCCCAGACACCGTTAGGAAAAGGCAGTGTCAGGAAAGGCTCTTCTTACCCATCTACTTTCCCTTTGGTGCCATCCAAGATTTCAACTTCGCTTTCATCAGCAAGACACCAATTCACCGATGACTCCTTCGTCTTGCCCGTCTGCCTTGCAGAGTCATACACGCTGACTCGCCCAACCTGCACAAGAGGGATCCTTAACCTGGTCCTGCTGCCTGAGTCTCTTGCCCCTTTCATCCCTCACAGTTTTAGCTCATCTCAAACTTTCCAGAGCTACCAGAATAAGGTTCTTACTGAATTGAAGGTTAGAGAGGCAACTTAGTGTCCTTTTTTTCCTGACTAAGACATTGCCAGTAATCCCCAAACTGTGGGGTGACACAAAGAGCTCAGGCTCTTGGGGTTGTCCTGTGCAGGGCCAGGAGTTAGACCTGGTAAGACATTGTGTTCCCTTCCAATTCAGGATATCCCTTGATTGTATGATTCTGTGTTTCTGGTCACTAATTCTTGCCCCTGGTTGGAGGGCTGCTGCACAACAACCCTCCCTGCTGAGCACTCAGGGACCCCCAAACCCACAGGCAAAGGAATGGGGGACAGAAAGATGAAGAGGTGCTACAGCTGCAGTACCTCAGGATGGTTAATGTGATAGGGAGCCTGGAGCTTTTCCTTCAGTGTGCTCCCTTCCCTCTCCATGCGGCAGCAGATAGCACGTGTCAAGTGACCCTGACTGTACAAGTAACCTGTGGGGATAGAAATAAAGGTGTTAGGAAACAGGTGATGGATTGGCCAAACGCCAGAACAGCACTGTTCACAGACTCCCAAAAGCCCACAGCATGTGGATCAGCATAGCTACACGTATCGTATAAGACAAGGTCTTATAAAGGTCTACAGACTTAAACACTTCTCACTGAAGATACAAACATCCAGTTTTTGTCTCACTCTCCTAGATCACAGTGCCTCCTAAAAGCCCAGAATTTTGAAGATAGGAACTCTACCCACAGCCTAAAATCCACAGGCTCCCTTTGTGTTTTTAAACAGCTCTGCCATGAAAGTAATTTCAGTCTGTTGCTCCTATACTCTCCACAAACAAACTTTGCCATCACACTGCAGACTGAGATGAGCTGTCACTGCAGCCTAGTTTTACCCCAAAAGGACAGCGTGTTTCGCACCGAGTGTAACAGAGCGGAGATAAACTGGCTCTAGGAAGTGTGACAGCAGTGCCCCTTGCAAGCCAAGTACATTCCAGCGTAAGATCTTGTCACTGCAGGACATGGTTCGTAGCCGTTCCCCGTGCTGGATCCCGTCCCACGTGGGTACAATGTCACTCGACTCCACAGGAATGGTACCTTCCCCTGTACAAGACAAGAAGAAAGCTTTTCTGTACAGTGTTGGATATTCAATAAATTAAAACCCATCAGCAACTGCACAAGAAACTTCTGGATACCCAGAGTGAACTCAGGAGTTGGACATCAGGTTCAGGGAACAATCTGGCATTCGGTGTTGGGTACTGATTTTCAACGTGCAATTTTCAACATGGCTGAGGCAGAGGAGAATTTTGCTTGAAAGTGGGGGACACAGATCTAGATCTGAGCTTTACATCAATTTCAGCTGCAGACTTCACAAGCGTGGCAGTGCAACAAGCAGAGCTGGGAAAGAGAAGGGACTCTAAAACCTTCCATATACCTCTTTTGATTCCTGAATGCTTCAAATCCCACAACAGCACACAGAGAGGGTAAGGAAGTTCTAGAGCACCAGAAGGCTCAGAGGAGAGGACTGAAGCCACCCCATCACACAGGAAGTGATTGCACTCACCATTCTCCACCTTGGTCCGCAGCTTGCCTTGCTTGGGGTTCTCAAAGAGAGGCTGGTGTTGGGACTGTCCCATCTCGTTTGCCTGATCGCTGCAGGATTTATCGAAGAGTGCTCCATCTCCACACGGTGCTGTGCTAGAAAACAAACCCTCCCTGATTAGCACTGACTGTAAAGGAAACAGTCAGGGCCAGGGGAGTGACAGTGCTGCTGATGCCAGCCATTGAACCCCCACCCCACAAACCTGATGTAGAGGTGAAAGGTAACACTGCTCTTTATTCTGAGTTTCTTTCCTCCCGCTTGCTCAAAAATGCTCTCTTCTGCAGAGGAAGGATTAGACGGGTCATACTTCATGAGCTCACTGTAAAGAAACCTGAAAATAACACCATCCTGTCAAAAGGCTGCTCTGCTTCTCAGATAAGGAATGCTTCAATTGACAGGCAGGGTCCCACATCACCCACTCCTGCCACATGGAAGAGCAGAGACCAGGGGCTGTGGCTGAGGATGCCTGGGAAGCCAACAAACAATGCTTAATGCACAAAAAGGACAAAGGATCCAGGAGATTTCCTGCCATACAGAGGACAAGCAGTAGAAAAGCAGTATCCTGCCTGGGAAGCAGTGGCAGGAGAAAAGAAGGAGCTTGGCTGGGTGCTGCTTGCATGCATCTGATCCCAGTGTGAAGAAGACTTCAAGGTTGTTAACCAGCACCTTTAGTCAGCAGACAGTTTGCATTAAAAGTAAACAATCCTGCAGGCAGCTGAATTCAAGCTGTGTTAGAACGAGCCCATGATCTGTTTACACTGATGAGGTCTTTCATGGCTGCTTCTGGCCAGAGCAAACCCTGAGATCTCCAACATCATGTCAAGGACTAAAAAAAAACTGCAGCCTCCCAGACAGTCCTTGAGCAGAGCCTGTGCAGGGACTGATTTTGCAAGGAGAGGAAGAGCTTACTCTGCTGTGCCACAGCAGCCACTGCTGTCAAGATTAACAGCTAAAACAGACAGTAAGCAAGATGCAATCCTGATTCATCACTTCCAGGGACCTGCCCTCAACACTTTGCCTTGCTGAGGAATGCAGAATACAGTGGCACCACACAAAGGCTTGAGGGAAGCAGCTGATTTTTTTGTTCATAACCAAAGCACTGTTAACCAAGCACTTCAGCTTCCAGAAACTGTAAAGTGCCACAGTGAATGTGAGAAAAGAGGAGAGGAACAGGGGGGAGGGAGAGAATTGTGCAGCTTAATTGGGAAAACACTTCCCAGCCTCTGAAAAAGGGCTGCTGACTTACCAAAGCAAACATATGCAGTATGTTTTCCTAAATCCTTCTACACTCAGACCTAGAAAGGCCAGAAGACCAGGCCTGCAGTGGCTTGGTGTGGTAGGAGCTGTGCTCAGAGCACCCTGCACATCAGCCCAGCAGCTTCAGCAGGAGGCTTAATATCAAGTACAGCAGATGCAGCCCTTGGGATCCTGGCAAATCTCCCATTCAGTACTGATTTGGGAATCATTTAGGCATGGCCCCTTCTTATCAGAAATAACTTCCCTCTATTCAACAACACATAAGTAAACAGCGTCTGAGGATCACAGCATCTCTCAGCACAGAAAAGAACTAGGGATGTGTTTCAGCTACATCCCTTCAGAATGGGAAAGCAGCTCCTGGCAAGCCCCTCTCCTTTTCCTTTTGAGTTTCCCCTTTTCTCACCTCACAAAGCCTCTTCGAGAAATGATTTCTGCATGACAGTCATTTACTGTCTCCCCCTTTAAGCTTAGCTCTTCTCCTTTCACACAGCGATTGCCTGAAACAAACAAAAAAAGAATTAAATAATGGGGCAGGTATCAAAGTCAAGATAGCTTCAGAGAGTGGATGTCTTATTTCTTTGGGCTCTTTGAGCAGCAGCACCAGCACAAGCACCCTGCCTATTAAATCACTATCACAAGCAGTTAAGAAAATAAAGGGACACCGCTTTAGGGACAGACAGACTTAAATTGCTGTGAGTTTTGGGGGACTGTACCTTCCCGAGGGCTTTTCAGCCCATCACTCCTGGTAGAACGCCTGGCAGCAAGGCAGGGAGGGAGATAAGCTCTGTGTGGCTGTGAGAAACTGGGAGATCGTGTGCTGTAGCACATAAGAAACCCATGCTCTGATGCACAGAGTAGGATGCAGCAATGCAAGCAAAGATTAAGAGCAATATCGCTGCAGGCACATTTGCTTTGTCCTCTCTCTCTCTAACCAGATCACTTGTGACACCATGTGAGTCCTGGGAATGTTTTGTACCCTCTCTGAAGAAGCCTACAGCAACAGCCACTTCTGAGCTGTGGCTGACAAGGAAATCCAGCGTGGAAGCAAGAGCTCAGAGTGTGCTGGAAGAAGCTTCTCATACCTGTTCCAATGCTGACCACCACTCCCAAGCCCTGATTTCCTTTCCTCATGATGATGGCAGCCAGGATCTTGCGGCCGAGCAGGCTGTGCTGGATGCGAGCAGTGAGGCTGTTGAAGCGCTGGTGGCTCAGCATGGCTATCTGATCGTGCAGGGTGCTGCCACTCACAGGGAGCTGGGATGGGGACACAACAGCACAGGGTGTGAGCAGGTCATATGACAGCTCCAGAACAAGCTAACCTCTCCAAGCAGAAAGTAGAACACAGAGAAGTTTGAGCTTTGGGCAGTGCTGTGTCAAGGGGCAGATGAAGTTCTTTTAGGTATTTCTGGGAAAACCTCATCCAAGGCTTTGAGTTCTGTTTCAGCCACATCAGAGACAGCAGCAAGCAACACAGGCTGAGGAATGGTCTCCTGAGAAAACCAGGGAAAACCCCAAGCAAGAAGGAACAAAACCAGCCTGCCTGTTTCCAGAGACTCAGCCAAGGAAATCTGTTCCTGGCTTTGGAGGAATTCCTCCCCTGGCTGCCTGTGAGAAGAGTGCACATTCATTCCCAGTGCAGACCAGCTCTCCTCCTCCAGCACTGCTGACTGACAAATCCTTCCTGATGGCTTTGCTATTTAGAGTGTTGTGCTGCCTGGAATGAGCCTTTTCAGAGATCACAACACTCTAAGTGTGATTTAAATCAACTCAAGTTTGGGACAGCCATCCTGACACAACCAGGGCTTTGCATTTATATGATGCATGAATTTTTTGAGCTGACACACAATTTTTAATGCAGCACAAAGGAATTTGGAATAACTAATAAAAAAAGTCACATAACTAAAAATAAGCATGTTCCTACTCTATCACAGGAACACACTTCAGTAGCTTGTGGAAGTATTTAATAATAATTTGGCCCTAAAGCAGAGGCCCATAGGACAGAAGGGCAGGCCTATGCCCTGAGGAAACATCTAACTCACTTCAGGAAAACCGTATCAACAGCTGCAAAGAACAAAGGGATCTCAGTTGATTTTGAAAGCATTTTTCTTCTGGACTGAAAGGAGGAGGATAGGCAGGACTACAAACACAACCCCAGTTTTGGCAGAAGATTTACCTCAGTGACACTCGTCCCGTCCATGCGTTCAGCTTTCTCTGATTCCCCAATCAGGACTCTGAGTGCTGCATCAGCTGCCTCCTGCTTGCCCTGCTTTTTGTTGTGGGCAGTTACAGCTGGGAACCAGCGGCCACCAACCTTCGCCTGATAGACAAACCTACAAAGGAACCAAGGAACTTGTGGATTTCAATCTGGTTTTTACATTCTCTAAGTGGAGAGAGGAGGGAATCACAGGGATGAGATTTGGCAGAGGCAGCAACTAGCCCTGTTGCCATCTCAAAAGGCATCAGCAATTCTGAACTTTCTGCCTTTTTCCTAGGGCAACAGCATCCTGCCAGAAGCTGCAACTTACTTGGGGTCATGGGGAGGTCCTGACTGGTCAATGAGTTTGAACTCTGCAGCAAACCCATTGGAACGGGCGTATTCCAGCAGGCCACTGACAGGATTGACGTTAAGGTATTTGATGAGCTCCCCAACGCCCTTCGTTTTCACCACCTTGGATTCATCTGGAGTGGCAATATTGTGCATGGACTGGTCACTGTAGGGCTTTACAACAGGCTAGAGCAGAGTTAGAAACGAGAAGGCTGTTAAACACTGAGCAGCTGCATTTAGTGTAGGCCAAGAGCAGCAGCAAACCTCTGCCTCACATGACCTTGTGGGGTGAAATGCAGCAGAATGGGAAATAAAAGGGAGGAACACCCAACTCAAAACACTTGGGTATTCTAAAGATGCTCTTTATACCTGTTCAGGCAAGACATGGGGTACAGACTCTCCAGAAAGAATCTTCACAGCAACTTCTGCTGCCATTTGCTTTGCTCCCTTCTTGCTGTTTCCTACCACAGCGGGGAAAATTTGGTCACCCATTTTCACACAGTAGCTGAACCTGACAGGACATTATAGTACATGAAAAGTGTTAACCATAGGTGTCTCAATCTGGTCATTATCCCCGTCTCCTACTTTCAGGTAAATCCTTCTGGGTTATCTCCAATCTATCTGTAATTGAAAGCTACTGAGATGGCCCTAAACACTTCCAGCAGAGCACCTCTAGGTAGGGTACAGGACTGAAACCAAGTCCTGCTCTGGTAGAAGAAACAGCATCCTTTCTCTCAGAAAGGGCATTGCTTTGGGTCTCTTTCTGGAACTAGATGTCTTGGACCCCCCAGAATCCCTGGCTAAGAGGAACACTCAGCCTCACTCAGGTAAGTGACAAGTCCAGGGATGTAGGCAGCATGCTGAAGGGGAAGGACAGTGAAGAATGTTTCCACCCTCCCTCAAAGCTGACAAGAATATTCCATACCTAGGATCGTGAGGTGGGCCATCCTGAGAGAGCAGCTGGAATTCAATTATGTTCCCTGATTTTTGACCATACTCCATTAATATGCTGATAGGGTGCTTCCCAGGAAGCAGGTTGAGGTGAGCTGCTGCAGATGACAGCTCTGGCTCCAGCTGCAAAGACTACAGCAAGAAGATGGAGGAAATCAGTGTCAGACACAACACTGAGCAGCCTCACAAAGTAAAGAAAACAGGACTCACCGACTCTGGTTCTGAGCTGTTGGATGGAAATGGCTCTTCACATTTAATTCCACCAGGCCTCCCGTTCTCCATTTCACTCCTCAAGACCTTCATTGCATTAGCTGCTGCCTCCTGCTTAGCCAATTTTTTGCTCCCTGCCTCTGCTGGTGGGAATCGGCGCCCATTAATCACTGCCTGGAACTTAAACCTTTGAAAGAGAAAATCAAAGGGGCATATTGAGAAGTAGAAGTGTGTTCTTCTCAGAGCAAACAAGGCTGCTCTTGGAATTCAAAGAAGAAACAGCCAGCTCTTAGCTGGGAGAGTAAATCCAGGCTGCCAGGTGCTGAAGACAAAAATACCAAGGGTACCTGAGCAGCACTGCATCTGGGCCTTGTTTCATTACTGTTTACAACAGAGGAGCAGCTCCCTGTTTTGTTCTGAAGGAACAGGATGAATGGCCTTGTTCTACCACAGGTGCCAGAAACAGGTAATGGCTGTAGGCAGGCAGCAGCTCTGTTCTGGCTCCTCCCAGGAATAAGAGAGCTCACAAGCAGCCTGCACTGTTTCATTTGCACCTGGTCATTTGAGGATCAGTCCTCCCTTTGGCATTCTCCATGGTTATCCAAGGCATCCATCTTAGAAAGGTGCTGCCTCACATAAATCTCTTGCTTTTGACATTTTTGCCTCCCCCATTCCTGTGAATGCTAACAAAAGTTGATCTTCTGTCCTCCAGCCCTGGAAATCTGCTTCTAAGGAGAGTGGGTCAAACCAGATCTGGAGAGGGATTACGGCACTGAATCCATTCAGATCTCTTCTTAAAAAAAACCAACCAACCAACCAAAACAAAACAAAACCCCTGGTACTCCATCTTTAGAAATTAGGCCAATTTTCCCGTCTAGCGGATCTATTGACATATTCCAGTGTGGCACATATGGAGATTTTCACAGTCTCACTGGTGCTCAGTAACAGCCATGATTCTGCAAGGGGAAGCAGCACTCCAGAGACTTGGCCAACTGCAGTGTCATGCCACATGCTCAGCTCAGAGAATCTGCTCTGACCTGCTACAACACAGAAATGTCCAGAGTGGGGCCACCTTGTTTAACTTAAGACACCTGCACCCAAATGCTTTGTTTTGGGCTCCCTTTACACCATTTCCAGGGTGAGAGCATCTTGAGAGGCAGCTTAGACATACCAGTTTCCTGATCAAATTGATGGCAAGTAATTGAGATGGGACCTAGTGAAGAAATGAATCCCATCTTTGCTGCTCAGAATGATGAATGCTAAAACTGGGCTACATAGGGTTAAATTTTAGGCTTGCTTTGTTTTTTAGGCTGATGCAAGGAATCAGCTGGGCTAATCCTTCTGGAATGAAAAAAACCATCACTAGTAGAACCTTTCACAACAGTTGAGTGGGTGAACTTAGGTGAAGTCAAATAATTTTACGGAAAAAGAGCAGAAATAAAAGAGTAGAACATCTTCTTACCGTGGCTCATGAGAGGGGCCATTCTGCTCCAGCATGATGAAATCACAGTGTTGGTATGTATACTGGGAATATTCAGTAAGGCCACTCACTGGGTTCTTCTCCTGACAAGCTATCAGTTTCTCTACAGGCGAACATGGGAAAGCAGTTTCGAACTGGGCATTATAACTGGGGGAAGACTGAGAATTCATGATGCATTCTGACTTCTCAGGCTGCTTGTTGATAGCATTCAAATTATCTGGGATATCATCCGTGGTCCACTTGCTGTTTTCTGCGTTATCATAATTACTCAAACTGGAGAAGTCAGGCTTAGTGTCCTCAGATGCATCTGCTTCTGTGTCACTGACATTGCCTTGACCAGCTTGCCCCAAAGGCTGCTGCCCATTTTCTACACTTTCTTCTGATGCCATCACTGCTGGCAAAGCTGTAGTCATCTCTCGGGGACATGGAGGGACAAAGGAAGAGGGAAGACCTGGCTGAGGAGGTGTGGGATCTGCCATCTGCATTACTGTGCTGGCCTTCAGCCTCATCTGCATCCTCTCCCGTTTCCTATTTGTCAGGGACCATCGTGGAGGAGTTGCATTCTGCTTGTGGACATCTCCCAGCTTTTCCAGAGCGCTAAGAAATGCATTAACATCCTTGGCTCTGGAAAACCCAATGTTTTTGGCAAGATTTAGTGCTGTTGTTTCCACCACACTGAACAAGTAGTTGCAGATTTTCTCCTTTGTCTCAGCCATGTCTGTGTCTCCCGAGCCAAGTGTGCTCTGCTCTCCTACTCTGTCCTCAGAAGCTGGATCTATGCAACTGGCACTGTGGTCAGTAGGGCTTCTTTCTCTCCCTGAGCTAGTGCTGGCCATTCTCCACAGTGGCCGTGTCTCTCCCCCTTTGTGCAACTTGCCTTCTCTTAAGAGTTTATACAAAACACGGTTGACCTCTTTCTTTTGAGTTTTAAGCTTACGTGCCAGATCAATAGCTGTGCAAGTCCTCCCTTCCCCAAGCTGCCTGAGAACAGTCAGAATTTCTTGTTCACAGTCTTGCCCAGCAAGAGACAGTCTTTGGAAATCCAGCCTCACAGAGTCAGAATCTCTCCTTGAGTTCTCCTGATTATGGTACTGCGGAGGGCAATACCGAGGGCAAGTCTCGACCCGGGGATGCTGGCTGGAGAACCTACGCCCTCCAGGCCTGCGGAAGCTGGGCTGACACCTGCCTGCAGGAGCCGGTGTCACAGCTTGCCCGCCTCTGGTGCGCCACTCCTTGTGTGATCCCTGTCCCTGCAACACACAGACTTCAGCGTCCTGCTCTGTTAGGAACTGCTGGTGTAAAAAGGTTTCCTGATTAGTTTCTTGTGGGGCACGAGGGTGGTTAAAAAGACCTCGGTTAGTATTGTGGCAGTTGTATCTCGACTGGGTAAGATACAAGCCTCTGCCTCGGCCAGTGCCTCTGATCATAGCGCACTCCTGGGACACACGTGGGAACCAGGCTGCTGATGAGCCAGGACAGGAGCTGTCATTCACTCCACACTCTCCCACCCTGAGGAGAAAAAACATAGGAACTCAGAATGTCTTCACACAACTACAGGATTCCAGAAATGCAGTTTAAGCAGCATCCCAGCTAGTGAGGCATTTCAAACATCTTCTCCCTTGCCAATTTTTTTCCCTACTTTTCTAGGAGTCTAAATTAGTCCTATAAACACAAACAGAAAACTATGGCTGCCAGAAGAGAACCAGCAGCCCCAAATTGTAGATTAAGTCAATCACAAGAAGCAGTTTTGACAAAAGCAGTCCTCTGCTCCTGTTAGGTTTGATTTCAGCACAGGGCTGGGTGGCCTGTACAGGATGCACTCCTACAACACAGCAAGCTGCATTCCCCTGCCCGAGGGAGAGCATCTCAGACCTACTCTGGAACCTGAGAAACGGGGGCATGAGGATATAAAGGAGTGCAAGGAGGTGATCTGGGGCAGCTTGCATGGTCACACAGAACCAGAGTTGCAATTATTTTCAGATTCATGGCTAAAACAGTCTGAAACCCCAAGTGTCTTCTCCTCCCTGGACACTATGTAGAGGTAGAACACCAAACGACAGGGGAATGAAAGTGATAACGTGCAGAGAAATTGGACAGGTGTGCAGCTGGAAACAGTATGACAAGTTTTTTTCGATTATAGCCCAAATTTCACTCTATCGCACAAAGTAGTGCTGCCCTCTTGGGGTACAGGGGTAAGACTAAACTATTGATATGCTTTTTTAAAGTAAGGAATCCAACCCAGCATTTTCTAATTTTCTGATAACGTTTGCTGCGAAACGGATAAAGACACGGAACATGATGCACACTGCCAGGTCCCCGTTCTGCCTGCTCCTCCGTGACCTCCTTCAGGCACTCAGCATCACAAAAGACAGTTTTCCCTATGCAAGTCTCACTTTTATAAAGCTCCCCATCGTCGCCAAACACCTCAAGGCCAACTTAAATTTCACTTTCATTAAACAACTGCACTCGGCTGCCATCACCAGGACTTATTTTTACAATAAACATGGAGAGGCTGAGTGCAGCGCGACAAGTTCCCAGCCGCCCAGCTATGAGGGAGTCCCACTACCGCCCCCCTGCTCAGTGACCCCATTTTACAAGCGCTCCCTGAGGCAAGAGCAGGGCAGAAACAGCAAGAGGGGTTTGGAGAAAACGCTCTTACCTCAGTCTCATCCGTGCGCCAAATTATTTTATGAGAAAATACAGGGGCAACAGAAACGCGGAGCCGCAGGAGCGCCGCGGGCAGCGGGAGCGAGACGCCGGCAAGATGGCTGCGAGCTCCGTTTCAGTTTCGTTTCCCGCAGCAGCCGCTCCGCCCCGCCCAGGGAGCTCGCAGCGGGGGCTGGCCGGATTTCGGGCTTTCCCAGACGGGCTCTCGGCTTTGGGAGCAATCATCTGGTTCCTTACTAGCGGCGGAACCTGGGGCGGGAAAGCGAACCCAGTAGGGCAGCTCCTTGCCTCGGTGCCTATGCTGCTGCAAGCCCGTCACTCACGAGATGCGGCCGGGATGGGGTCCTAGTCCGCATAAGAGGAGTTGCTGCTCTCCTGGTTTAGGGGGTCGCTGAGGGAACACCTGTCATCTTCAGCTACACCCCCAAAGGGGACCCAGGGAGCACGGCTGCCACCCGCATCAATGTCAAACCACATTCCCAGGCCCGCGCATCCACAGCGGGAGCGACAGCACCGCGAACACGAGGGGCTCGCCTGGACAAAGCCCCTGAGCCCGGAGGGCATTGTATGGAAGGGCGGGCTGGGATACAGGGCGGCGAGCACCGAAAGCCGGATGTCGAGGCTTTTATTCTACACGTTCCGCCCTATGGAACCTGGCCCCAAACAGGAACCTTAGGGAGCCAGGACACGGTCACAACACATCCCTAAGGCCCCACCACGGCCTGTGCGGCTCGGGTCCGCCGCGTCACCGGGTCCGGCAGCGGCAGGACACACGAACTTGGACAGACCCACGAGAGCCCGAGCCCGGCCCACGGCCGCCCCCTCCCCGCGCCCCTTTACCTTGCCGCTGCCGCCGCTGCCGGCGCACGCTGATGACGCACGCGAGCCCCACGCGCCTGCGCAGGGATCTGCGCGGCGGCCATCTTTCCTCGGGGCAAAGTGTGGCGGCCATGTTTCGTGCGGGCAGGGCACGGCTGTGCCGGTGCCGTGGGGCCCGGTTCGGCTCGCCGGCTCCGCTGCGGGACAGGCGGCACAACCGCTGAAAGGCAGCGGCGTGCACAGGCGCTACTGACCATGCGTCTCAGATGGCGTTTCCCCCAACCGTCTGGGCCCGCTCGTGCGCTCTGCTCATGGCCGCATGTCCCTGTCCCTCCGGGCCCCGCTGTCCTCAGGACTAGGGGGCTTCTCCCCTCCTCCACGGGCCTCCTATGACCCGTGGGACACCCATTCCCTGTGGGCTCTATGTGTGGTGGAGTTCTGCTGTGTCCTCGGGGGCTCCCTTCTCCCTTGGAGCATCCTTATCCCCCTGTGCCCCTCACCATGGGGGCTCCTCTTTGTCCACAAGCTTCCCATTTCCTGTGGGACTAGCCATACCCCCATTTTAATCCATTACTTTAATGTCAGAGGTGTAGCAAGTCATATCCCACCCTGTCCGAGGTTCTTCCCAGGCAAATCGACACATCCATCTTCCTAATGCCAAACCAGGCACAGCTCCTGCTGCCGCTGGATCCTCCCTTTCTCGGGCATGCACCATCCGGATCATGTGAGTTATAAAACTACCGGCAGAGAACAAAGAGTTCCTGTCCGCTGTTCCACCGTGCGTCAATAACGGTATGTCATTGTCCTGGTTTAGGGCAAATTTGGGAGGAAACCTCTGAATTGGGTCCCTCCAGGAAGTGGATTCAAGCAGTCCCTTCCTCAACTGGTTTGGGGTAATATTTCCTTGGAGAGAAGTAGTGAAAAAACCCTGTTTATTTAACAGGCAAAGCACTTCCCAGCACAAAAATGAAAAATACTAAACAGCAAAACCTCTCACTGCCCCAAAGAGATGACAAATTCAGAAGAGTGCCTTCTGTGGGTTGCAGCCTGGCTTGCTGAGTCTGTTCCCTGTTCCTCTGGTGCTGGGAAATGCTGCAGCCCAGGCCAGGCCTGATGTGCCACAGGTGTGAGCTCCTGGTGCTCTTCTGTATTTTCAGTCCAGAGTAGGTTCAAACAATTCCAAGAAAAAGGAAAAATAGCCCATAGTCCAGGGAGCTTCTCTGCCTCAGCTAGCCAGAAACTAACCAAGAGCAAAGGAGAGCTCTCGCCTGCAGACAACACTGTCTGTGTGAAGGATGAAGGGGAGCAAGTGCAGTCTCTGATAAAAAACTGCACCTCTTCTCTCCCCCTTCACTCCTGGAACCAGTCTGAAAGCTGCAGAACTCACTACTCAACACCAACAGAACAGATGTTTGGGGATACAATCATCATAAAGTCACCCCAAACAGTCATGTACCATGTGGCACGGGGATCCAAGTGGGGACCATCCAGGAGCTGCAGCAGCACTGCCAGGCTCGTACGGCTCCAAGGCTTCAGTGACTCGGAGCAGCACCTGTTGGGCAGTGGGCACTGTGGTATTTATACTTGTGGGTGTGGATCATAACCACAATGAGAGCTGAGCTATATTAGATGCATGTATGGACCAGCCGTGGTGGTTGGGTTCTTGTTCCAGGACAAGAGGAAATGGCCTCAGGTTGCAGAAAGGCAGGTTTAGATTGGATATGAGGGGATATTTCTTCATGGAAGGGGTGGTCAGGCACTGGAAGAGGCTGCCCATGGCATTGGTGAAGTCATCATCCCTGGAAGTGTTCAAAAATGGAGTGGATGTGGGGATATGGGTTAGCGATTGCCTCGGCAGTGATAGGGAATCAATAGCTGGAATCAATGATTTTAGAGGGCTTTTCCAATCTCAATGAATCTGCAATTCTATAATTCTGCTGTGGTACAACCAGTGAGTGACTATCACATACAGGACCATCATCTGGGAGTGCCCAGACCCTCTTCTGCCAGGGTGGTGGGTGTGGAGGGAGCTGGGAGGGACAGGCAAGGGTTCTGGATCAATTTTGGTGGTCCATCTGCCTACATTCGTCCATGAATGGGCAAAACATACAAAGACAAGCTGAGAGCACCCTGATCTTCACCAGCAGCTCTGTGTGTCCCAGTGGAGAGGCAGCTGTATGTGCCTTCAGGTGGGGACCATATACCCACTGTGGCCTGTTCCCTGCAGCTTTCCAAAGGCATTTCAATGAACCCGGAGTAGTGGCAGGGTGCAGAAATGGTGAGTCATACCCTGGAATTGCCAGGCTCAGCTGCTGCTTATGTTCAGTGGAGGTTGTGGATTGTTCAGGGTTTGGGGTTTTTTCTTCAGATGATTTCTGGGTTTAGAGATTTTGAGACTTGTGTGTCACAGTGTGGTTTTGATGTGGGTTTTTTTTTTTTTCTGCCTATAAAAGAACCCCGCATGCTCACCGAAGTTGTCGCATGTTTGTTCCTAGGAGGGTGTGGGAGCACAAAGGCTCCTGCTTGGGATGAGGCTCATGGCAGACTGTCCAACGTGGGGGTCGCAGGCCACATAAGCAGCGTCTCCCATCCACTTCAGCAAACAACAAATGACACCACAGCACACACAGTACACGACTACCAACTCCTCAATCTGTTGTTTTTCTTTTTTTTTTCACTCTGTTTTAATTGCTGGTGATCACTCGCAAGCTTTGCTCCAGGCTCAGTGGGTGCGATTCATCTCTGTGAAGATGAAATATGAAGGTTCCAGTGCTGCTGTCCGCTGCCTTGGTGTGACATAGGCTGCTCATGAAATCATGTGTTGCTGGCATTTTTGGACCATGTAACCTTCAGAATTGCATCATCCTGAACCTGACAAACAGGCACTTCATCCATACAAGCTCATTCTTTCTCCTTCTTTATGAAAAATTGGCAGACTCCCAACATGTTTCCATAGGAATGGGCTGGGAGTCCAGGAGACCTCCAGCTGCTGAAGTCCCAGCATTAACACAGCCGTGGCATCTGCTTGGCCATCACAGAAGTTCCTGCAGCCTCTAGAGATTGCAGTTATGGGAAAATGAATCAATTTGTGGTGGAGATAAGGAGCTGATAACCAGCTTACCTGAGGCTGCCCAGCTGATTTTAGTGGAGGGTGGAGAAAACTCCATTACTTGTTCTTGGATGCCGGACCTCATCCTGCTCCCCTGCTTCTTTGGGGGCTGCCCCAAATCTCCCACTTTCCCCAGGCTGAGCAGAGGCTTCCCCGCAGGATGGCAGCATTCACTAAACCTCCAGTGTCAGCTGGAGATGCCTCAGGTGTCTGCTTTGATTTGCTTCCCTCTTATGAAATGAAAAGAGAGGAAATAAATTGTGACACAGCTCCCCCGCCTGACTTTTTGCTTGGATGCCAGTTCTCAGCTCAGGCTATTGTTCTGCAGAGTTTCATTTTAAACTCCTTTATTAGACACTCTAAAATATCACTTCCTTGCTCTTGCAGACAGCCTGTTCCTACATGAGAGATTTGCACTTCTTAGTCAGCTGATAGTGGTTTCTAAGGGAAGGCAGCCCTGGGAGTGTTGGTTTATCACCTGCCCTGCTGGTGTTTGATCTCCTCTGCCCCAGGGCCAAGCTGTGCTCTCACAATACTGGTAAGAGGTGCAATTAAGGTTTGGCCTCCTTGCAGAAGCACCCATCAATCACTCCAGGCTCCTCATATGTGAAGCGAGGAACTGGGCTGAGCTGGTTCCCACGTCCTTCCAAGTGTTGCACTTTCTCCAGTCTGGCTGCAGATGTACAGCTGGGAACTGACATGGAAAATCTTCATAACTCTAGAGCATCAGTACCCCTAGAAGGGAAAAAAATTCTTTGTTTTCTTCCAATGGATTTGAATGGCAGCTATAAACATAGAGCAGGTAATGCATGGGAGATATTGCCCCACTCTGAGCCTGTGGCCTTGGTATGGGCACCAGAGCAAGGAGCTACTTCCCAGAAAGGGACTTCTTCTCCTGCTTTGTTCTCTACTGCTCCAAACAGACAGGTTCCTAGCTGGGGAAGCAGCAGAGCTATCCAGGGAATTGCACAAACTTTTGCCTTGCTGCTCAGAGAAGGAGTGAACCTGAGCTTTGGTACAACCCCAGCAGCTGCCATGTCTGTGATCTCCAGACATCAAGCAGGGATTACTCATCTTGAGAGCTCCCTGTGAGGATCAGAGGGGAAAGGGGACTCCTGACACCTCTGTCTATGTGATACACATTCCCCCCAGGCATCAGTGTGCTTCAGGGATGGACAATGTGCTGCCATAGCTCAAAGCTGCAGTGGAGCCCAGCAGTGAAAGGCAGGTAGGCCTGGCACATCTACAGCAGAAGGAGCCAGCACGATAACTCCCACGGCAGCTGCAGTGGTGGGAAGCAGCACAGTTTTATTCTGTCTGGTACAAAAGGTACCCTTGAAAAATGCAGAAAGCAGACTGTGGCTCAGCCACCTGTATGGCAGGACATGCTACTGAGCACAGCCTTCACTTTGAGTTCCTGGATGTTCAGGGGCTCTTTTCAGGTGGTTTTAGAGCCTTCACAGCACGTGTGGCCAAATCTCCACTCCCAAAGAGTTGGCTCCTTGGCCTCCTCTCTCACCAGTCTGCAAGGGAGTTGTGGAAGACTGGCCACTCAAGTCATGTTTCAGATGTCAGTGTCTCTCTGGCATGGCTCCAGGCTCTCCCTTACCGAGGTGTTGACTCAGGTGATGGCCATGCAATGCTGCAGGAGGTCAGATGGGTCCCTAGACAGACCATGAACCAGCCTGTTCTTGGAAGGGGACTAGCAAGGAGAAGGGAGTTCATTTCACTGCACTTAGCAAATGTAATGCAGTGGTTTCCAGAGGCAATCAGCTGAAATAATAGATCCTCCCTAAATCCAGAATGCAAAGATCTGCCTAGTACATGTTAGTTGACATGGCATTAATACTTCCTTCTGCGACCATTATATCACCATCCAAGCCCTGGCTCCCCTTTTTGCCCTTTCATGTTTAATATTAAATCTGATTTATCTGCAAGAGGGCTTAATCGTGTGCTCAGAAAAATCGAAAGGATTTCACAATCCATCCCTGAGGCAGAGCCATGGGTGGGAAAAGCATTGACCTGAGGGTAAAAGCATCACGTGCACCCTGGACAGAGCTCTCCACCACTACTCTCTTGTCACTTATCACCACTCCAGTGACTGATTTTTACCTCTTTTGCTTGAGGTACTTGCTGACTCTCTCTTTTTCTTCAATCTCAGTGCTCAAAAAACTCCAGGGGCTGCCCAAGGCAGCAGCTGCTGCTCTCCGCTCCTCTTTTTTTATGTGCTACTGAGCATAGAGAAATTCTAATGCACAATCTCACAGGGAAAACCCTGGTGCAGCTGGGTGTCTGAACATCTTCCTTGCATGTAGAACTCCTTCATGCCTCCCCTGAGATCCTATTACACCTCTTTCACTGCTCTTTCTTTGATTGCTGCAGATCTTTCTTTTTTCATGCAGCACAAACTGACTGCTGCTGGAGTCAGTGCCATGTGCTGATGGAGACAGGAGGGTTGGCTGGAGGGAGTAATGGATGACAGAGGAGATGCCAGTTGCAAATCATAGGGACATGTACAGCATTGTAATTGGTTGGCTTGCCCAGATTTCCTCCCAAACAGCATTTTTTAATCTAAAAGAAAGCAAGTCTTGCTTCATTCATGGCTTCCCTGGAGGCAGCAGCAGCACATTAAGGAAAAAAGAGAAGGAGGCGGAAAAAATAGTCAGAAGCACCAGGTGGCTGAATATCTTGCAGCCTAATTGATTCCTCTTTAATTAGAACAAAACCTGTTGCACTCAACCAGCATTCAGTGCCAGCTTTGGAGAAAGCAGCATCTTCCCTGGCCCTGTACCAGCACAGCTTGGCATGGAGGGAGGAGAGGAACCTCACGGAACCATGCGAAGCTGACAGTGCCTCTTCAACACCTGGGAATCCAGGCAAACTCCAGCTCCTTACAACTTTCTTCAAGGCAGCAGGAGCAGGATGAAGGAGAGCCAATCATGTCAGTGTCTGTTGCACACTGAGCTGCAGCAAGGGACTTGGCTGGGATTAACTGGAGTAACTGAGACTTCGCAGGGATTTCTGTGTCTGTGCCTGACCTCACTTGGGAACTGCTCACCACTTCTCCCACAAATCCAGTTATTTTTAAAATGGCAAAGAGCTCAGCTTCATTTGCAGTGAAATGACTTCTCTGTTTTTTGCCTCTTCAGTTTTGAATAGATGTCCGAAACCTTGCATGGATTGGGGACCCCTCACCTGCAGGGCTGTGTCCATGTCAGGACATGGAGCTCCTGGAGAGATTTCACTGGAAACCATGAAGATACTGCCATGGCTGCAGCACCTCTGCAGTGGAGATGGGCTGGGAGTTCAGCCTGAAGAACAGAAGGTTCCAATGAGATCTTAGAGCCCCATCCAGTGCCTAAAGGAGCTCCAGGAGAATTGGAAAGGGACTTTGGTCAAAGGTCTGGAGGTACAGCACAAGGGGAAATGGTTTCCCACTGCCAGAAGGCAGAGTTAGATGGGATACTGGGAAGGAATTCTTCCCTGTGATGGTGATGAGGCCCTGGCAGAGGCTGCCCAGAGAAGCTGTGGCTGCCCCATCCCTGGAAATGTCCAAGGCCAGGTTGGACAGGGCTTGGAGCAACCTGGTCTAGTGGAAGGTATCCCTGTTATGGGGTGGGGGGTGGGACAAGGTGAGTTTTAAGGTCCCTCCCAGCTCAAACCAGTCTGTGATTTCATGAAAATAGGCTCTGCACTTGCTGGTACAGGTTAGGTGGCAATGTCAGACATCATCCTCTGCAGCACCTGGTCACATCTCAAGTGCTTTTGGCAATGCCACTTTATGGTTTTAATTCTTTGGTCCTTGTGATGTGAAAGGGCTGCCCCTGATATGGGGTGGCTGTGGGGGCTCTCTTGTCCTCTCACAGCTTCTCCCCAGCAGACCCAGGAGCTGGACCCCACTCCTGGTCCTGAGTTGCTAGTTCTATTGAAATACCACAATGGATGAAGTGACAACTTGTCTGCAGGTTTTGTAGCAAAGGCCCCACCACCAGTTGGCTTGTGATGGCAGCTGTTGTTCCAACCCCAGCAGAAACCCCCAAAATTATCATTTAAGCAGCAAAGTATCATTTTCCAGCCCATCCCTGCTGAAAAAACCTTTCTTATGGTGCGAGCACCAGGCCAGCAGCCTCTGGGAGACTGAGATGGCTTCTTCTGTCCATTGAACACATAAAGAGACACAAATGTATTAACACCAGCCTTGCCTCCCATCAGGCAGCTCCACCCTTTGTAGGTGCTCCCAGGAATTGCAGGGAAAGAAGAGGAAGCTGAAATGCAAACGCTGTGGCTGAGCAGGAAGTTCAGAAGGTAAAAAGCATCCTACCAGCCCTTGTATACAACCCCAGCCTTGCTCCCTGCACTGGGCAGGGGACCTTGCAAAGGTGGCACTGTCACTGTCCAGCAGTTAACTCATCCCATTGGAATTGCCTGTAGCAAGAGCTGGAGCATCCCTCTCTGGGTTTATGAGAGCTCAGGAGGTGTTTTTGTGGTGCCAAGCTGTTTGGCTGATATTACCCACACTGCTTGGAAGGTGCAATCTGGCCCGCAGACCTCACACTGCTGCGCTGATAATTAACAGTAATGAATGAGCCTGTCGGTGCCAGGAGTACCAAGGCTGGATAGATAAATCAGCAGCAGCGCAGCCTCAATTTTACCTTGGAAAAGGAACACATTCAAGATGGAAATAGCTACAGGACAGGTCCCCACCTCATTTTATCTCTGCAGCAAGTGCAGGAGAGGGTTTCCTGAACGTTTTTCTTCCTGGGTTCAAGAGCTGGGGGCCAGATCTGGGTTGCCCAGCTGGAAGTCACATCTCCTCCTCACTCACCACCCACCCCATCCCCTTGGAAGGAAAAGCTTCTCTGCAGGGAGTGAGACTCCCAGCTCCTGACTGGGGAAATGCCAGCATTTAAAGGCCGTAGCTCAGCGCCAGAGCAGTTGCCTGCCTGCAGAGGCAAACCTTGATCCAAAGCCCCTGTTCCCTGCCTGCCCCTCCCTCATCCCCAGGAGTTACCTCCCACATCCTGCTCACTCCCAGCAGGCAGATGCTGATTCAAACCTGTGCCCTGTGGAGCTGTTTGCTTGGGGTTTTCCTCGACCTTCTGGAAGGCTCCCCACAATTTATAAAAGTTTTATTTCTAAGGATCTGTTTAGCAAAACAATAGTGTTTTGTTGTTTTCTTTTTCTCTCTTTTTTCCTCTTTTCTTTGGAAGTGCATTTCCCCTCCTGTCACTGCCCATTCCAGTGCTGATGCAGGCACATTGCACTGGGCTGCATAAAGATGCCCAGACCTTCACACCAATGGCATCCTCCTCCTCCTCCCTCTCACTCCTGGGACTGGGAAAGCAAAGGGCAGACACAGGGAGGTGGAAATCCATGCTATGACCATTATTACCTTTCTCTTTGGAGAAACTTTAATCCTGAACCATTAATAAAAACAGATTTAATGCTGCACATAAAGATTAACATGTTGTGCCTTGGCTTCATGGCCAGTATCAGAACTACAGCTGCCTTTAATGGCACTAAGCCATTAATCTGGAAATGAAGCTCCAAGGGTTTAATCACCTATAAGAGAGACCCCGGACTCTCTGATAGAGAGTACTTTTAGGATTTTTTAGGATTCATATTTTTAGGATTAAGAGGTATTAACTTAAAACTAAAAAAGTCCAATCTATTGATTCATCACAATTAATCTGCTGCACATCACTTTCCTCCTCCTCCTCCTCTACTGGCCCCACAACACCATGTTTACCTAGGGGAGTTGTTTCTGTTGGCATCCTCCTAGCCTGCATACAAGGATGGAATTTGGGGTGCCTGCAATCTTCAGAGTGAGCTGAAGCCAGCAGTGCCCCATTGCCAGGTTCTGAGCAAGGCTCAGAGTGGTGCTCAGAGGGAAAGGATCCAGCTTCCCCTTATCTCAATCAATGCATTCACTTTGGGAAAGTTATTTGTGTGCCCTTTGCACCCCAGACAACTTTTATCCTTGTTTTTTTAACGATGAGAGATAAACTGGAGGGAACAGCCCAGCTTTGATGTTTGAGCAGAGTTGAATGAGCTCAGTGCAGAGGCAGGGGAAAGAGCATCTGCCATGCCATCAAGCTCCTACACTCCTTTCTTGAGCCACAGCCCAAGAACATGGGAACTAAAAATCCTATTTGAGAGCAGATGTCTGGAAAACCCCTCATTGCTCCCATAAAACAAGGCATCTGGGGGTGCCCCCTGGTTTTACAAACTTCCCAGCAGCTCCTGGCACGGGGAGTGCAGAGACGTGACCGCAGCCTCAGCTTCCCTCTGCACAAGGGAACAGGGATGTATCTCCTTCACTGAGGTCTTCCCAAATTGTGCAGATGGATCCTGAAAGCACAAAGCTGCTTCCCAGGGATGAACATGACAGCTCATCACTGTTGAGGGGAATCTCTGCACCCACAAACCTCGTGGCACAAAATTTCACTTTGGCAAGGGGTCCCTGTGTCAGGAATGCTTCCGACATCACTCCAGCGTTGGCCCCAGTGGCAGAAAGAAAAGAGCTCTCACAGCTTGCAGAACAGAGGGTCTGAGGCACTGATAGATGTACGTATAGATCATATATTTGTGTGTGTAACTCTGCACAGAGAGCTGCATCCTTACACACCCGCACAGGTAAATACTTCTAGATACTGACCTCTTCAGATTAAAGTCCAAGGCACTTTTTACAGTGAACAGGTTAAAGCCATAGTTTAAAACATGCCTGTTTCTGGGTACAGCTTGGGTTTATGGCAATGCTGTGGGGACGGGCTGTTGTCATATGGGCCAGTCCCCACTCTTGTCCTCCAGCTGAGAGACTGGCCCTGAAGGAGGAATGTAAGCCCGGGACTGGATCCTGACCACAGAGACATGCAAGCAGCTCCTGCTGACAGGCACATCGGCAGTGCCGAGACCCCAGCAGGGGGAAGAACACTTTGGGCGGAAGAAGGAGCAGAGCTGGGCGCACAGAGCTCTGGTGCTCGCAGCACCCAGAGCACCATAGCCCTCAGCCAAGAGCACCCACTGGGCAGGTGCTTCTGCAGCCCTGCCTGGTGCCTCATGGGGCTCTGAGGTGGCTCATCCCATAGGGAAATAACTAATGCCATAGAGGAGCTTTTTCTCTCTCCTGCAAAGGCCCCTCTCTACAACCTCAGACCCTTTGGGTACCTTTTAGGAGGGAGCTTGGAGTTAGATGAGAAGAAGCTCAGACCAGTACAGAACCTGGCAGAAGAATCTTAACAAACTGCTGAGCAACCACCACCATCGCCCCCCACCAAACATACCTGGTGGCCATGGCACAGGGCTCTGAGCTGCCTGGGAGATGCTGGGCAGGAGAAGCCCAAGGGAGAGTGGTGCAGAGGACCAGGAATCCCCTGGCAGCTCCCGACCTAGCTGGCAGCAGCAGAAGCTCAGCCCTGCCCTCTCAGAAGAACCAGCTTCTTTCCTCCATCAGTGCTGGTTTCTGCAGGGAGATTTCAGGTCTGGGGTCCAGCAAAGAGCATCCAAATCTCATGACAGCTGCTAGGGCTCTACTGGGTTGGACTGGCCTGGAAGGGTGAGACCAGCACAGGTCTGACAGTGGTAACAGTGTCCCAGCATGGCAGTGACTGCAGCTCTGATCAGGACGGGTCAGCGTAGGAACTTTTAGACTTTCTCTGGACAAAAGGAGCAGGAATTGGTCCCATAGGTGCTGATTGTTCCTGAACACGTCATGCTCTTTGAAGACTGGCCAGGACAAAGTGTGGCTGCCAAAGAGCAGTTTAAGACTTATGATCCAGTAGGGATCAGCTCCAGCAGCTCAGTGGCTGCAGATAAGGAAGTGATGCTGTCTGGGGCTCAAGGAGTCCATAGAATCACAGAATCATGGAATCGCAGAGTAGTTCGGGTTGGAAGGGATTTAAAGTTCATCCTGCTCCACCCCGTGCATGGCTGGGACACTTTCCACTAGACCAGGTTACTCCAAGCCCCATCTAACCTGGCCTTGAACACCTCCAGGGATGGGGCAGACACAACTCTGGGCAGCCTCAGGCAGTCTCAGCTGGCTCAGCTGGCTGAGACAAAGCAGTCCCTGCAACCTTGTCTCATTTCTCTTTCATTCTCAGAGTTTTGTCCTCCTATGCCATCATTCTCTGAGGTTGAGCAAAAGCTGCAGCTCCTCAGGGCAGGGTGTGAAATGTGAACTGTCCCAGTCTCTTCTCCCAAGTAACAAGTGAAAGGACAAGAGAAAATGCCTGAAAGTTGTGCCAGAGGAGGTTTAGGTTGGATATTGGGAAAGTTTCCTGTGTCTAAGTGTGGTCAGGCTCAGGTACAGGCTGCCCAGGATAGTAGTGGAGTGCCCACCCCTGGAGGAATTTAGAAGATTTGTGTATGTGGCACTTGGGCACATGGTTTAGTGGTGGGCTTGGTGATGCTGGGTTAACAGTTAGACTTGATTTTCTTAGAGGACTTTTCCAACCTTAACGATTCCATAATTCTATGAAAACGTGCTCTGCACCACTGCTTTCTCAAGAGCCTCTGTCCTGACTCTTGCAGAGCTTGTGCCGAGGGAGTGGAGTCCCTCCTGCTGGAGGAGACAATCTGAGGGGAATGGCTTTCCAGAACCTGGGAAAAATGGGGAGTCTGACCTTTCTCTAGGGAGAAACAAATCTCTGATACCATCGGGCAACACACAGATCCAGGCCTGCTAGAGGTCAGCATCCAAGTGGTGGGAATAAGTACAAGGGAGATAAAGGATTACGAGTCGAGTTCTGCACCTCTCCCTGCCTGCCTGTCTCCCATCCTCATTGGCAGTAGTAGCTGTACTCAGAAACAGACATTTTTGGCAGCAGCCTGGCGTTGCTGCCTGCTAACAACCGTGTTGGGTACAAAACCATAATTGAAATTACCATAACCATCATAATATAGCAATATATTTCATAGTTAAAATAAACTATTATGCTTTCCCCTATCATTAAAAAAGAAGCGAGCAGTACAGAGGCAAGATGCAAACCCAGGTCAAAGCTCCTTAAGTCTGGACAGAAACATCCATGAGTTTGCAGAGAGACCGTGGAATTTTTCTGGTATTTCTAGAATAGCTCCTTGCAGGTGGCGCAGGAAGGAGAGTCGTGGAGCAAAAAAAGCCCCCAAGACTGTGCCAAAAATGGGGCTGTCCGGGCTAGGTGGGTTCTGGAGGGGCACTGGGGACTGGCCTCATTGGGATCAGATGCTTGGCAGCTGCAGGAGGTCAGCATCTCTGCGATTTTCCTCTTGTGCTGTTCCTATTCAGTTGGTGATCTCAGCTCTTCTCTCTGTTTGTACCGATGTCCCTTAGGATATCCAAAGTGATCATCTCAGGTGTGTGGACAGGACTGGAGTTGTTTAGTGGGGCTGTGCCAGCCAAGGCTGCTGGTGTCCAAGAGCTGCTGTCAGGGAGCAGGGCAGCAGCTCTGGGTGGGCACGCCGGGCTGGACTGCACTGCGGGCTCCACACCACGCCTGCCCTCACTGTGGCTTCGGGTCAGCTCTGCGCTCCTGGCAGCGGGGCTGGAGGGGAGTTAGTCTTGGTGCTGGCCACAGTGGAGTCCAGTGCTGGGAATGATGGATCAGGGCTGCTGGCACCAGTGTTGAAGAACTGGCAGGGATGTGGGTGAAGGGGTGGAGTAGGTGTTTTGGGGATTGGGATGGGGATTCAGGGTGTGGGGGTGTGTGGGATGCAGGGTGCAAGGTGCAAGGCATAGGGTGCAGACCCTGCGCTGCCAGGTCCCAGGCAGAAGGGTTGTTGCAGTGCAGGTTGTGCTGAGGTGAGGCCAGGGGAGGGAGGTTGTGGCGTGTGCAGGGATCCACTGCCCCAGCCGTGTTGAAATCCCACTGCAGCAGTAGCTGCTTTGGCCCAGAACAAGGGTCTCTTGCTCCAGTTCCAATCCCAACACTCTCACCGTGGTCCTCACCACCTCCAGCCTTGGGGCCTGCAGGCTGACGATACCTGCTCTTGTCTCACTGGGTTGGATTTTCCAGACTTGGTCATGAGCCTGGCAGGGAGGTTCCTGGATTCCTGCTGGCAATACTGATCTTTAAGAATCAATACTTCCTCTGGCTCTCCGATGCCCGAGGACACGTCTTCACACCTTGCCCCAAGCACAGCGTCATTCCATGGGCAGTTTGCTCCTCTCTGAGGCCCAGAAAGGCATTTTTCTCCACTAGCTGCCTGTAGGCCAGGGAAAATGCTGCATTTCAGACTCTTTCTGAGAATTTCTAACATATTCTCCATTGCCATGCTGGGAACCTCCTGACAGAGATGGGCAGGAGCTTCTGCTGGGCAGGATGGATGGGGGGACACCCATAGACATACAGGGAGCAGCAGCTGGGCTGAGAATAGATCACGAGGGGCTTCCAAGGCAGCAGTGAATTCCCAGCCATCCATGGGATATCGATGGTACTAATTACAAGTGCTTGGAAGAACAGCTCATTCCCAGAAGCCGTGTATCTCCCACTGGCCAAGGACCAGTAGCAATGGGCATGTGTCTACCTGAAGGCAACAGGGATGATCGTGTTTGGTCCCCTGCTCCCAAGACCTCTGCAGCACAGGGATCTCATTTTGCAGCACTCCTGCTGCTGCCTTACAGCCTTATCCTCCTCCTTCTCCTCCTAGGGCCAGTGTGGGGGCAGTACTCCTCACTAACTACTGCTTTTTTTTCTATATAATGCCAACTGCAGGACACAAGTAGAGAAACCACCTCACACCACTGGCAGCAAAGAAATTCTTCAGCATTGGGGGTGTGTAGGGGTGGTGGTGCAGGAGGGTGGTGTGTCTCTGCCCCTATGTGCGCACAGAATCCAGCATTATTTATGGAAGGGAAAGTTACAAAGGAGAGCATTACAGGCTGAGTATACCTGGAGTAACACAGTGACTGATTACAATTACTGACACTGCTGGGTGAGGTGTAATTAATATTGCAGAGTAATTACATAGTTACTTCATCTGTTTAAAAATATATTAAGTATTCTCTGCTGAGTTTTCATGGAAAGCAGCAAACACCAATCCCAAAATCGGAGCCTGGCGCAGCTCCATGCAAGGATCCAGGAAAGCCAGAACACGACACTGGGGAAGAACTGAGGAGGAAAACGGGAGAAATGGTGGAAGCAAAACAGAAAGTGGCTGGTTCCAGAAGCAGCCAAGTGATGCCAAGGGTACCTCAGGAAGCTGAACACCAGCAAACAAGTATAATGGAGTCTGAGGTGCTGCACTTTGGCAGGCATGGACAGCAGTGCCACTGCTGAGATGGTGCCAGAGAGTGCTGCTGCCCTCCACCAAACCCAGCAGAAGTGGCATGAAGGCGATGGGCTTTGTTTTAAACAGATGAAGCACCTGCCCCTGCTACCACATCACTTGCCAGTGAGCTCCTGTTGATCCTGGTGCCAACTGGGCTCAAGCACGGATGTTCCCAGCACAAGTGGAGACGGTTAGAGCTGATGGGGTGTTCATCCAGCACTTCTGAGACTGCTGCAAAGAGCTCACTGGCTTTGCAAAATGCTGGGAGGCTCCCAGCAGGCAGTGATGTGAGCACCTGGAGACCCCCTCAGCGCCCGGGCTGGCCTGCCAGCCCCATGGGCTGGGGGCAGCCCCGCGTGGCCCTGCACGCTGTAGGCACTGCTTTCCTGGCTCTGGCATGCGTCTCCAGGCAGGATATGACACTAAGGACCAGAAAGAAGAAGTGTCCGTTGTTCTTCTCTGGGTAGGAAACATTCACAGCTCCAGAGAACTCCCCAGGAAGGTTACAGCCAGACATTGTCACCCAGCTGTCAGTGTGAGGGGGCTGTCCTATGGATCCTGGCAAGGAGATGGGATGGCGCATTGGCAGAGTCAGCCAGAGCCTGCATAACGAACCCCCCACATTGGCATCTGCCTGGCAAGGTTTGGCAATCGTGAGAGGGGCAGGGGGCGAGGGGAGTGCCCCATGGAGAAAAGCTCTCCCTCCGGTGTCTCCGTTGCTTCAGTGCTTCTGACTTGGTGTTTTGTTTTGTTTTGTTTTGTTTTCAAATGTGAAGACCTGAGATTGAGCGTGGGTTTTCTGTCTCTCACCGGACGCCGTGGCACAGGCTGGCCCAAGGCATCACCTTCTGTCCCCTTCCTTCACCACGTGTAGAGGCACCTGAACGGGGATGCAATTCCCGATACCAAGGCGTTGGCAAAGCTCCGAGCATTGCTCGGCACTGCTGGTCCCACTGGCTCCAGCTGAAGGGTCCTGCAGCGGTTCAAGGACCAGAAGAAAGTTCACAGAGACCTCATGATCTGTGTGGAAATGCTTCCCCTGTCCACGGTGGGGCTGAGGGGCTGCGTTTTAGCAGCTGCTTGAGCTCGTGTAAGGGGTGGGGAAGGAGGTGGAGCTGACCCCGATGGGGCTCTCAGAGAGAGGTGTCTGGGGGGTGCCCACTGGCACACCAACCCCCCGGGCCTCCAGGACGGCGGTGAGCAGGCGCTGCTGCTGCTGGCGCAGCATGTCGGCCATCAGCAGGGGCAGAGAGTTGAAGCTGGCACTGAGCTGCTCCAGCTTGGATTCCAGGCCACTGATCTGCTTTTCCAGGTCCTCACTGCGGTCATTTAGCTCTGTGATGAGGTCGTACATCACGTTCTGCATCTGGGGAGGGGACACAGGGGACAGTGGCGGGGTTAGTACCATGGCTGGAGGGGTTAGTGCTACTGCCACTAGCAGAGCTCACTCCTTTACCCCTTTCTGCCCTGAGAGCTGCCCCATCTCAGCCCACCCCAAGTTCTCCAAGGGTTCTGTGACTGCAGTTTGGCTCATCCCTGGCCATCAAAGCAAGGAAACTCTGCTGGCCCTGTGCTGCTGAGCAGTGGTATCCCTTGCAAAAAGGGTTGCAGGGAACCCCTGGCTCATGTATGTATTTCTCCTCCTGCTTTGCAAGGGCAGCCATCCCGCAGCAGCTCTTCCTTGCTGACATTTACTGAGTCGGGGCATTTTGCGGTCAGCCAAGTCTACTTTAGTTTTTCCAAGTAAAGAAAAACACTCAGTCTGGCCAAGCCACAGGGTTCCTGTGGGACTTGCCTTCGAGAGGTCGACAAGGGTGTTGGCTTGGTCACTCAGCTTCCTCTGCTCCATCTTCACGCTCCGTAACCTGGGGAGAAGGAAAGAGCACATGGCTGTACTCCCTCTCCTCTTCCAAACAGCATCTGGAGACCTGCCTGCATCCTGGGCAATGGAAAACTCTCCCCAAGCCCCTGCCAGGAACAGGATCCTGGTTTATCTTGAGCTCAGTCTGCCCCCAGCCCACTGCACAGCTCTTACTGGTGGATGGCTTGTAGGAACTTCCTCTGGTGCTTTCTGACTTTAGCATGGTCAATCTTCTTCAACAGCTTGGTGTGCTTGTAGATAAGCCACGTTTCCCGCAGGACATTGGCTGCTGCATTCTTGATCTGAAAAGGAAGAGTGGCTGCAGGTCACCATCCATGTGAGATTTCACAGAAACACTAGTCTGGCTCTGCCATGAACCAATGTTGCAAGAGCACTTGAGCTGCCCCAGCTGGAGCAAGGCGCTCAGCTTTGAACCCGCACGGTCTCCTGGACTTTTGCAAGGGATGATGAGCAGTCCAAGCAGGAGTAAGAGAAGGTAGAGCTATTGGCCCTTGGTGCCCTCACATCCCAGTCCTACTCTGCACTCATGCTCCAGCACTTGGCTCTTTGCCTACACACAAAGTTGTACCATAAGACTCAAGAAAAAAAATCCCAAAGTTTTTCTTGATTCCTGCACCCATCTGCCAATCTTGGCAGGTCCCAGTTGTGCTGCCGGCACTGGGACATGACTTCCGTACACTCTCCAGCTAAACCACAGCTCGGCTGCTCATTCCAGGAGGAACTGGCTGCTGTCTCTCTGGCATGGAGCCTGCAGATCCATATCAATGGCCAGTGGAGTAGGGCTGACCAGATGTTTTGCTTTCCCAGCCTGGTCACACCAAGGTCCTGACTATTCCTAGGGTGTCAGGGCTTTGTCTGGGGCTCTGCTTTCTGGGGTGAAGTGGGTGCCCTGGTTGTATCCCACCACTGGTTGCCTTTCCAAGGGCTGCACTGATGCCCATTTTGCCACCATTCCCTTTAAAACATATTCTAGTGTGCAGAGCCCATTATATGACCGACCAACCAACCACTGTTGTTTTGCTGATGCTTTGCCATGATGAGGCTGCCAAGACCAGCAACTTCCTGGTGCTCCTGCATGCTACCAGGGATGTGACACCAGACCCTGGTATGAACGCCCCACTGGTGGCTCTGGGTCCCTCCTCAGGGGAGCCTCACAGTGTGGTTCTTATCTGGGCGCTGAATCACCAAAACCCAGTTGTCTTCCTGACACCAAGGGAAATGAGATCATGCTCTGGAAGAGGACAGAGTGTGCTCCCAGAGGGAGCATCACCTAAATCCCTGGAACAGAGCTGGTGCTCTTTGTCTCAGCATAACACTTGTGCCTGTACTATATCCACAGCACTTGCACAACTTCCTCAGCACTAGTACCTGCAGGACTCACATCCGAAGACACCAATACCTTCCTCTCCTGTGGTAGCCTCACCCAGAGATGCTGACACCTTCTTCCACTGTGGTACCCACTTCCTCCTGCCATGGTAGCCCAAATCCCAAGCTCCTGGCACACAACAATGCCCCCCAACTCCTGCAGTCCCCTGTGGCACCTTACCCGCTTCGTCAGTTGTGTGTCCATCATGAAGTTGTGGACGTGCTTCTCAGCTTTGGTGAGCTCCAGCTTCCTGGCCACCACAGCCACCACCAATGCTGTACATCCAGCACCCTGTCCAGGGACATTAGTTTGGGAGACAGTTTGTCATCCTCTTGTAACACCAGCACTCCCACCCTCATCCTTGCAATCTGCTAATTAACTAAAGCTACATGTCCTCCCCATTATCCTAAAAAGAAGCTATTACAGAGTCTGGGTGTCCTTGAGTGGCTGATGATGAGCTGCATAACTAATGGGAGAGGCCAGGGCTGTGAACAAGGTCAGCAGTGGGGCAGAGATCTGCCCTGTGCCAGAGCCCAGTGGGATGGGGAGCCCTCCACTCCCAAGAGGTCTGGGGTGGGAGAGCAGTGCAGAAGTACCAGGCAACATGGGTGACAACAGAGAAGGGGCCCCAAATCAGGACCCTTCAAATTGCTATGTATCCCAACTGCACCAGCTGGGAACTCATTTATCCTGGCAGTTAGAGCCAGATCGGTGTGGCAGCCATCAGCTCATCTGTGCACATCTGTGCCAAGGTGTTCTTTCCAGAGCCTCCCTGCTGTGCTCCTGCCCACTGCTGCTCCTACCAGCTGGGTTACCTCCCCTAGTGCTCTGGCAGAGTGCTGTCAGCCCTACAAGCTCTCCTTAGTCATTAATTAACTGATATCCTGAATCCTTCAGCATCCTCAAAAGTCCTGCTGCACACTCTGCTACCCTGGGGCTGGCTGGGGAAGCCCAGCAAAGCCTCCATTGCCAGTGGGCATGGGAATCTCCCTCCCCAGGGGTGGGGGGCTGTGCTGGGTGTGGAGGGACATTTTGACAGATGGTGTCTCACTTCAAAGTAACCACTGGTAGGGGAAGAACTTTGGGAGCCTGCAGCACCAGGATCCCCTCAGCTGAACCAGCAGCTTTTCCTCTGCTGGCAATTGCTGCATCATTCCCCATCCATAGGGATTTTCTTCCTTGCTTGGCTCCCACCAATAATACCAGCCTTGCTGTGTCTGATCTCATCCAAGACAGATCAAAGACCTGATGATAATATAGAATTAATACCTCTTGGTGGAGCCTCTCCAGGTGGTATTCATGGGGTGTCAGCTCAATCTGCCCAAGCTGGGAGGAGAGATGGCTCCATCCCCAGGGCCAGAGCTGAGGTGCTGATGGTTGGGGTGGATCTGTAGAGGAACCATAACCACAGGCCCCCAGCTGCTCCTTCAGCAGCCCTGGCTGGAAAGTCCCACAAGCCAGGAGATCTCCTGGTGGGCTCCTTGGGGCAGGTATGCTCGAGACCTTGGAGAATGGTGATCTTTTGGCCACAAGGTAATGAACCCACGGCAGATGAGCAAAGGAAGCCAGATGGTATGGACCAGGATGGCCAAGGCATGCTAAGGTGCCCTTCTGCTCCCTAGGGACATCACTGACTCCACCAAAGGCCCTCCTCCCTTACTGAATGTGGCTCCAAATCCACCCCAAATTCATCAGCTGAGACAACTCCATCAAATTCCAGGCTATGAGACCTCAGAGCTGAAGGCATTAGGCGTTGTACATAGACAAAACAGCTGAGAAACAGGTCCCTGTAAAATCCTGTGGCTCCACCTCTGCAGTGGAGACAGGCAGAGCCCACAGAATGGGCAACCAGCTTGGCATGGCCCTTACCATGATGCCAGTGAGCAGGCAGACTCCCTTCCCACAGTAGGTGTGTGGGACCATGTCACCATAGCCGATGGAGAGGAAAGTGATGGAGATGAGCCACATGGCACCCAGGAAGTTGCTGGTCACATCCTGCTGGTCATGGTACCTGCCAAGGAGACACGGACATCAGTGTCACAGCAGGGGACAGGGATGGCTGTGGCAGAGATGGGGGTACCTGGCCACAGTCGGTCCCCTGGCACAGGCTGTGCTGGGGTACAGGATTAACAACACAGTAGGATGTGCCATAGTAGCAGTGGTTGCACAATTTCTGGCACTGGAAAAACCCACATGGACAAAATGAGAACAAAATCTGAGTGGAAAAGGCTTCTGCTTTCAGTCAGACCTGTCACCACATCCCAGTCCTGTTGTGTGTCCCCAGTTTCATGTGGCGCTGCAGCGAGAATTGGCTGATGGGAGAGAGAGCTGTGGCTCTGCAAAGCTCCTGACCACAGCAGCTCCATTGGCATCCTCCCCTGCATCCTACTGCAGCCCGGGCTGTGCCACCCCAGAAGACAGTGCTGTCAGCAGCCCCAGCAGAATTGCTGGGGATGGATCCTATCAAGCCTCTGGCATGCACTTGGCTTTCAGGAACAGAGGAACAGCTCACACATTCAAGACACAGCACATGTGGAGTGGCTGCAGCTTTGGGAATGCTGCAAATTTTCCAGGTCCCTGCTGAGATGTGAGGTCAATGACCACTCTGGCTGTCCCAGACATTGGCTGTGGCTCTTCCAGCAAACAAGCAACCAGGGGCCCCAGCTGTCTCCAGCTCCCCAGGGCTGGTGCAAATGCAGCCAAGCCTTGCAGGTATGTTTGCTGAGGGATGCAGGGCTGACTCCTGGCAGCAGAGCCTGCAGTGGGACTCAGCCCTAAGTCGGCAGGGGCAGGCAATGCTTTTACCCCACTTTGAATAGGATGGTTGTTTTCCTGCATCCCTGGCAGGCTTCTCCCAGCCTCTTCACAGTATCCAGAGAGGGAAAACAGATGGAGCTTTTGGCAATCCCAACTCCAAGATCATCACTCGCAGAGCAGTTGGGTTTTCTCCTCTTCTGAAATGTTTTTCCCTCAGCTGGAGACTCAAATGAGGACCTGGTGCAGGAGAAAACACCCTCAGCCGTGGTGAGACTCACGCTGGGCAGGGTTGGCCAGAGGAGCTAGAGCTGGTAACCACAGTGGCACTCCCCAGACTTCCAGCACCAGCAGTGGGGCACACACAGTTATCCCATCCAATGTATTCTTATGAGGAGAGCTGAGCCCACCTCATCCCTCAGCATGGACTGTCCTGAGGGGACAATGCCAAGAGCATCATGCTGGACAAGGGAGTTACAGACCTACTGGGCAGAGGGACATTTTCTCTTCTGAGTAGCACTTTGAGCAAGAATTGATAAACCAGAGGTGGTCATGGCTGGTGTGGGCAGAAAGACAGGCCACCAACTCACGCCAAGGATTGCCACAATCAGTTGGACACCAGCACTGCTTTCTGTTGTCCCCTTGTCTGCCTGCCCCCATTAAGGCCACAGCCACCCTCAGCACTTTGGCAGTTGTGAGCATCACTCCATTGCCATACCAAGCCATGCCGCTGTGGCAGCCCCATCCCAGCAGAACCGACACCACGGCATTGGACAGCCCCAGCTCGGGCTCTGGGCTGGCTGCAGCCCTGTCCCAGGAGCAGGCAGGCTGCATGAACAAGCACATTTGTGAGCATGCAGTGTGAGCACAGTGTGAGCTCAGTGTGAGCGCGTAGTGTGAGCAAAGTGTGAGAACACAGTGTGAGCACAATGTGAGCGCGCAGTGCGAGCACCCAGTGTGAACAGTGTGAGCGCAGTGTGAGCACCCAGTGTGAGCATGCAGCGTGAATGTGCAGTGTGAGCGCACAGTGTGAGCAGGCAGTGTGAGCACAGTGTGAG